>JBCNYH010000027.1:5082369-5097369 GCA_039654325.1 Tandanus tandanus
TTTGACTTCTTGGATATCTCTGACCATTGCCTGTTTTTTGACCACGAGTTTGCCTGCCATTTTTGAATTGTCTGCCTTTATATTAAATATTGTGCTCTATACCTCTTCGGTCTGCGTGTGGATCCTTTTCCCTGTGTATATCCCTAACAGGTAGAGGTTAGCACCTCAATCTCGCAGCTAGAAAGTCGTGTGTTCGAGTCCTGGGCCCTGTGGGGGCATTTCTATGTGAAGTTTGCATGTTCTCCCTGTGCTTGTGTGGGGTTTCCTCCGACAGTCTAAAGACATGCACATTAAACTAGTTGGCTGTTCCAAATTGCCCCTAGGTATAAATGAGTGTGTGAATGGTTGCGTGTGTGATGGTCTGGTGAGCTGTTCAGGGTGTACCCCGCCTTCGCCCAGTGTCGGCCTGTGACCCGAATAGGATTAAGCGGTTCGGCAAATGAGTGAATGATGAGCAAAGCTTCCCCTAATAAAATATTATCTCTGTTGAGCTTTTGATTTGGGTCTCTTTTTGCTCCTCTGGGAGTCTTTCGGAGTTCTCTAAGGTGTATGGCTCCAGAGGACAAACAGCATGAACACGATAATGCATTCAAGTACCGTTTTCTTTTACTTCATAATGAATTATCCAAGGCACGTCCGCCTCACAGCAAGGTGGTCCTGGGTTCAATTCCCGGGCTTTCTGTGTGGAGTTTGCATGTTCGGGTTTCCTCTGGGAACTCCAGTTTCCTCCCACAGACCAAAAACTGATTGATCCAAATTGCCCCTAGGTGTAGGTGTGAACGGTTGTGTGTGTGTTGGCCTGCAATGGCCTGGCAGGTTGTTTAGGATGTACCCCACCTTCGCCCACAGTCATCTGAGATAGGCGCCAGCCTCCCCGTGACCCTAATGAGGATTAAGCGGTTTATAAAATGAATAAATTATCCACAATAACTGTGCAAAGAATTTGTCTTCTTACATAAATCAGTGTCCTTTATTGGGATTTTAGCAAATATTTCAAATCGCTATCTTTCCGTGCTCTATAGTACACTCAGTTGTATATACAGTATACTGTAAGCACGGAATGTGAAATCCACCCTATCATAAGCGGCAAGGCGTAATTAATTAATTACCACTATTACAGCAACAAAGGCAGAATTTTTTTCCAAGTTTTTTTTTTTATAAATCATTTGAATTAATTTAAATAGCTAACCTAATAGCTTTAATCCCATTCCCACAGCTGAGCAAGGAAAAGCATGCATGTGAATCAAGACATTTCAGAATGAGACTTTTAATCCTGATATTTGATAAAATAATCGTCATTCATAAAAATGAATATATATCTTAATACGTTTAATAGTAATAATCCTCTTCAACCTCTTATTTCAGTCTCACAGCTCAATGATTCTTTTAGTTATTACGAGAAGAGTGTGAATGAGCAGTGTGTGTGTGTGTGTGTGTGTGGGTCCATCCTCAGGGCAGCTTGTGCCTCATTTGCATGAAGAATAATGACTATTCCCCAGTGTGTTACAACTCCAGCCAGCAGTGAACAGCTTCCATATCTCTGTCTCATCTCTGTTCATCCAGCCATCTATCCACGTCTGAAAATAAACAGCTAGATTCTCTCTCTCTCTTCTAGTTCTCACAGCCAGTCCAGTCACAGATCAGCAGAGTGAAACCGGGACATCAGAGCGGAGCAAAAGGAGAGAAAGAAAACGGAGAACAAAGCAGAAAGCTGGACTATAAACTGTAATCAATGTGACACACTGGGAAATTTGCCCACAGAGACATTCACAAGACCAAACCAACTTTGGCTTAAAGTTCTGCATAATAACAAGTAAACGAAGCAACGTAACATGACCAGGATCACCAGACCACCTCTTTTTCGTGTGTGGGGTTCAGGGGAAACACAATGGACGTCACCGAATTCTGGCAAACAGCCAAAACACTGTAAATTAATTATCAGGTTTTAACCAAGCTTGATTTTTGGTGGTTAACTTCAAAAATCCTACTACGGTCTCAGGCCTGGAGCCTATCTCAGCCAACTCTGGGTGAAGACGGGGAACACCCTGAACAGCTCACCAGCCCATCGAAAGGCCAACACTCACACCTAGGGGCAATTTGGAACAGCCAATTAGCCTAATGTGCATGTCTTTGGACTGTAGGAGGAAACCAGACTACCCAGAGGAAGCCCAAGCAAGCACGGGGAGAACATACAAACGCCTGGGACTCAAACCAAGGCCATTCCTGCTGTGAGGAGGACGTGCTAACCCTCTACACTACCGTGCCGCCCTTGCTTAACTATAACGAACCAAAATCATCCAGTATTTAAACAATATGAAACCATTTTATTACCTTTCTGAGCCAGGCTTTATGCAGAGATCATGCGAGATAGGTAAGACTCCAGCTTAAGAAAGTGTCTCTGAATTAAGGCAAAGTTTTCATGGCCGTAATTATTATTTTCGATGTTATTTATAGTTCGTTTTGTATGTCTACACTCCAATATCCGCCCAGAATGCTCAACCCGAAAGAGCTCTACTTGCACCTGGCTCCTCTGGGGGAATCGCTGCGCTCTGGGTTGTAGCTTTTTCACCAGTTTTTCTGGAGCATTCTGCCGCCCTCTTTCCTTGCTTTATCTCACTCTCCTCTATCTGTCTACAATTTCCCTGACCTCCTTGGTGCCTTGGCATAAATCATGAAGTAAACTAGTGAGGAGCCAAATGACTGTTTCACTTGGTGAGATAAACTTGGGCCATGTTGCACACAGACACAGAGAGAAAGACAGAGATCGATTTCTCCGAAAACCTCAATAATCATAAACATCAATCAGGATATAGTCATTTGGCCCTTGACAACCAGATTTTTAAATGATGTTGCGAATTGAAGAATTTAATCTAAAGTGTTTAAGTCGGTGTAATTTGCAGGACCTGAAAAACTCTCAGCGCAGCCATTTTTTACTTTTACTCGGACAGTAGCGGGCAAGCAAAGCTCGCAGGACAAAGGAAGGCCATGATGATTAATATGGGAGTCTGGGTGAACGTGTTCATTTCCCATGTTCATTCATTTATCTTTAGAAAACTTTTTGTTCATGTTAGACTTGCTGTGGTTTAAACTAGAACGTTGCAGGTGGGATTGGTCAGAACTTTTCTATTTCAGAGTAAGACTGGTCAGATATTCTGCAGGCACGCCCACCGTTGGTTAAAACTCCAAGGAAGAGGGCTGGTTTGGTAGAATTGTTTGCAGGAGTGGGTAGGATCGCTCAGTATCTCTTCAGGAAAGAGTGGGATTCATTTGGTAGATGATGATGGAAGATGGCGTGATTGGTCAAAATTCCTTTGGGAAACTGTAGGATTCATTAAACATTGTTTGGGGACACTGTTGGGGCAGTCAGGATTGGTCAGAATTCCTATGGGAAATAAACATAGTTAAACATAGCGTGGCATGGTGGCGTAGTGGTTAGCAAGTCTATCTTAAAGCAAGAAGGTCCTGGGTATGACTCCCGGGCTTGGCGAAGACGCTACTGTATGGAGTTTGTATGTTCTCACAGTGTTTGCATGGGTTCCCTCCAGGTAACCCGGCTTCCTCTTACTGTTCAAAAACGTGCGTATTGGGCTAATTGGCTGGTCCACATTGGCAATTGGAAAATTGTATGGTTGTGTGTGTAGACCTAGAGTGGACTGGCAAGTTGTTCAGAGTGTACCCCTGCCCGGAGGTACCGGAGATAGGCTCCATCCACCCTGCGACCCTGGTAGAATTAAGAGGTTAGTCAAAAATTAATGGTTAAATATTATGTCAAAGCAAAAGGGACTAGTCAGATTTTTGCGGGGAAATTATGGGGCTGGTTAAACCATCAGTATGAGCAAAGTAAGATCGGTCAGAATGCCTTTGAAACACTGCAGGATTGGTTAAACGTTCTGTTAGAGCAAGCAGGATTGATTCGAATTCCTTTGGAAAGCTGTAGAATTGGTTAAACAAGTGGGACCGGTCAGAATTCCTTCATGGTGGGATCGGCCAGACTTTTTCAGCAGAAGAGGATAGGATTGGTCCCTCATTGAGTTCCCTCAGGAGCACCCCAAATGATGCAACAGAGTAGCATTTCCCCATCATCCAGAGATTGTGAATTTGATGCCATGGCTATCCGTGGCCAGGAGTCCAAGCAAGCAAAAGTAGCCATGGATGATCTCAATTACAGTGACACTAACCAATCATGAGTTTCAAGTGAGCGAGTCTCAGAGAACAGCCTTTACACTGCTTGGGTGGTGAATGATCGGTGACACCTAACTGCTGGCTGGAAATTTGTCAGAAATAAATCAGCACTCCCAAGGCAAATATACTGAATACACTGGTTTTATTTCTAAAGCGATGTCACAGGAAGCAGACACCATTTTAACCAATATATCAGCCACACTATCTCACTGAGACACATGTCTTACAAATCTTGTTCTTGACACGCACACTAAGCACTAAGTGAAGCGTAAACATCATAGAAATGCATTAAAATTCCACACTGAACTGAAATTCAAATCGTAATCTACAGTAACTATGTAACCTGTAGCTGCATTGCGCAAAAAAAAAAAAAAAAAAAAAAAGGCAATGATATCCATACACTGTTCATTCACTGCCTCGGTCTCGGCTGGGCTGTAATTAGAGTTGGCCCAACTGTTTCCTGACGCCTCCCTTATGTTATTACACTAGCTGGCAGCATGTATGTAATGCGTGCGGTATGGATTTAATAGACATGTCAGCAGCAGTCAACAATTCATCAGCGTCTTTTAGCAGCACCTGTTAGTCACTCGCTCTACATGACATTACATGTTTTTATTATTCAAAAGATAGCAAGTGGTTCTAATAGCACTTTACAACGGATCGTGAAAAATACACCCACACTACTACGTTAAGGGCCGCTGGAGACGCGGAAAGACTGAAGGCAATTTTGCTGAGTCGATACCCTTCACTATGACTCGATACAGATCGGCTGTCAGAGACACACAGCTACTGGCATTAAACAGCCGAGTCAGTGACAGCCATCAGGTCCGCTTAGGGAAGCTCTCTCTGACTGCTTCAGCTGCTTCTGGCTATTCCAAGACAACTTCATGTGTGTGTGCTTGCACGTGGGAGTATTACAGACGAAAAGTCTGCTTTCTTTCTACTTGAGCTGTGCAGCATCCATCAGTTATGTTTATTTATTGGAAGTCCCATAAGAGGACTCACGGAGGACTTTACTAATTGAGTCAATTGCAGGCATCAGTCATCTGACATGTCAACAATTACCACTGGGTACTGAAGCATACACACGGCTCAATCTGATGAAAGACGCAACATGATAACACCCATCAGCAATGTCGATGTATGTGCTCTTGGGAATTTGCAAAACTGCACTGGTGAGCTCTGAAATTCAGCTTATAAGGAGTTGTGTCATGAGTTTTACGCAAACTTTAGTTAAAAAAATTTGGCTAAATATGCAACAAATCTCAGCGTTCAAATCGAAAGAGCTTGAGAATTTTTAAACCCAGTATGTAGCTTAATCCTATTACTAGGGTCGCGGGGAGGCTAGAGCCTATTCCTGCCCGTCTGACACTGGCTGAAGCTAGGGTACACCCAGACCAGCTCGCTAGTCCATCACACGGCCAACACGCACAAGCGTTTACACGCACCCTGACACCTAGGGGCAATTTTGGAACAGCCTATTAGCCTAATATGCATGCCTTCGGACTGTGGGAGGAACCCGGCGTATCTGGAGGAAACGCAAAACACACAGAGAGAGCATGCAAACTCCACACAGAAACGCCCAATCCTGGAACTCGAACCCAGGACCTTCTTGCTGTGAGATGGACATGCTAACCACTACGGCCCCGTGCTGCCCTGGACTGCAACATGGACTCTTGAAACCAACAAAATTGCGAACCGCTTAATTTAAACTTAATGTATGAACCCAGTTCATGTCCAGTATCCTTCGGAACCCAAATTCCCATCTATATAATTGATTATATCGTGTTCGATAACACTGCTCATGATATTTAGGCTATTTTCTTTAGGCTGCCATGATACTGCCCCTTTAATTCCTGTGCACTACGCAACTCCAAATACAAGGAACGTTCCCAACATAAACATTACCATAACTATTAGATGCAACTTGCTGAAATTGTAATAGAGCCCAAGAAGAAAAATGATTTGATTTACACACGTAAGTAAGCCTGCTCAGGTCAGGTGCTTCATCAGATGCACTGATGCATACAGATAAGTTGCAGCTCGCGCCGTAATATAGAAATTGAATTTAAAATTAAGGGTGCAGGGAGTTTTTCTTTCTTTCCACCCAGCTGTCATTATCTCATATAGCCATCACGTTTGCCGGGGAACCAGATGCTACTTATAAACACAATTGTTTTATTGTAAAATAGCCTCTTTATGGAAAAGTCTGGATGGTAGTAAAATTCACACATGACCAAGAATAGATGAGAATCCTTCATACATTCAACCAACTGACATTTTTATAGACGATTTAAAGACACTGTATGTACCAACGTCTATCTTGTATGATAATTCGTGAGAAGAAACACAATGACTATGCACCCAAGGACATCTATGAGGCAGAGTGAGTGCATATCAGATCGACTGAAATGAATGTGCTCGAAAAAACATTGATGAGAAGTCCGGCTGGTTTAAGCGCCCCTGACAGGAACGGATTGAAGTTATTTGAGAAGAAGAGATAAGGATCGGAACTGTAATCTTGGAATTAATGCTGCAAAATGAGAAGCGAGCCTTCTTATGTTTAGGGACCACCTGATACGATGTTATCACGTTACCCAGGTACCGATTCGACCTGTAATGCGATTCTGTAAGTATCGTGATTCTATCGATATCTATTTCATATGGAAAACAAAGTTGAGTCATACTTTTAAAGCAATAAACCTTTAAAGAGTTTATTCATTCCTTTCCCGAACCGCCTTATCCTGCTGGAGTGAGCACAACAAGGCCATTATTTAAAAAATACAAACTCACTTCAAATAAAATATTGATTTTTGGAACCAGTGTGGCAGTACATGAATCACCGCACAAAAGAATCGCGATACTTCACTGAATCGATTTTTTCCCCCCGTCATTTCATCGTTGGTTTAATTTCCTGGAAACATAACCAAGGTCAGTGAGCATCATCATAAATGCATGACCAAGATCAAGATTGAAGGAGACATATGGATTTAATTTAAACACAAAATCAAGCTGGAGCCACACCAGTATCAGTCAGACGTCCCATAGAGAAGGACATCAGAACATACCGGTCACTTCCTGTAGGAGCACTGGCCAAAATAATAGATATTTTCAATTTAAATAAATAAATGGTAGGATTGAGTCTCTGCGCTTCTTCAGTTTCATTCCTACATGCATTTTTATTTATTCGTTAAGCATTTTTGTGCAAAACATGAAGTATGCTGTGTAATATCATCATAAAATAAAAGTAACACAAACACTTTGTTACTCGCTTGCTTGCTCAGGGGATCAACAACTTTAATCCGAGTTTAATCAGACAGCAAACGTGCACATGTTAACTGCAGAGCTGCGTGTGTCCAGAAGCATTCAGCACACACACACACACACACACACACACACACACACACACACACAGCGCAAACACAACCATTTAATCACACAACACACACAATAACAATGCAGTCTGGTGGCCAAGTCTCAAACAGGCTGTGAGTAGACAGGATGAGGGTGAGTGGATCAGGACAAGCCTGTCCAAACAACACAGAGAGTACAGCCAAATCGGCCCCAAGGACAAAATGTGTGTATGTCTGGGGGGGTGGGGGGTGAGAAAGAGAGTGTGTGTGTGTGTGTGTGAGAGAGAGAGAGAGAATGGGTGAGTGAGGAAGAGTGAGAGAGAATGAGTGAGTGAGAGAGTTAGAGAGAGAGAGAAAGAGAGGGCAGAGAGTGAGTGTGTGTGTGAGTGAGAGAGAATGAGAATGAGTGAGTGAATGAATGAGTTAAAGAGGGTGACAGTGAGTGAGTGAGAGAGTGACAGTGGAGTTGGAGGGAGAGGACTGTGTGAGAGAGAGGGGGGGAACAGAGAGCGACAGTGAGAGAGGACAGTGAGTGAGTGTGTGTGTGTGTGTGTGACAGAGAGGGAGACAATATGAGAGAATGAGTGAGAGTATGAGTAAATAAGTGTGAGAGAGAGAGAGAGACACAGAGATTTTTAAAGCATCTTTATCATAAAAATGTTCAGTGTACCGCAGGAAGAAAAACATTCAAGATATGTTTAGTGCATTAGCCATTAATAGATATTAATAAGGAATAAAATAAAATCTATAAATATGTAAAAACAGTATTTTATAAAAACACAAGGTTGAATCACAGCTGATCCTCAATGAGGGAGCAGACCGGCAGTAAAAGCCCACTTGTGGTTAAATTCATTCACGTTTCCTGTAAGGGAATAGAACCTAAAATTGACTTTTACCCTGGACTTGACGAGCACCTTCCATGCTTGACGTGAGTAGCTCTTTGCTCAGAGCCTCTCTTACCTGGACTGGTCTCTCCTTGTATATTGGCAGTTTTGCTTGGAAGGTTAAAAGCTGCCATTTGTTGACGCATTCTCTCTTGTACCCTGCACCAAACATAAAAGCTTTCTCCTGCCACGCCACCACAGCTTAAAAACACAGAGTGAGAGACAGAGAGAGAAAGAAAATTAGCGAGTGTGTGAGAAAGAGAGAGAGAAAATGAGTGAGTGTGTGAGAAAGAAAGAGAGAGAGAAAATGAGTGAGTGACAGAGAAAGAAAATGAGTAGGAGAGAGAAAAAGAGAGAGAAAATAAGTGAGTATGAGACAGAAAGAGAGAGAGAAAATGAGTGTGAGATAGAGAAAATGAGTGAGTGTGTATGAGAGAGAGAGAGAGAGAGAGAGAGAGAGAGAGAGAAAATGAGTGTGAGATAGAGAGAGACAATGAGTGAGTGTGTATGAGAGAGAGAGAGAGAAAATGAGTGAGTATGAGACAGAGAGAAAGAGAGAAAATGAGTGTGTATGAGAGAGAGAGAGAGAGGGAGAGAGAAAGAGAGTTGTCTATATTCCGCCTCATTGTGGTGTGTAACACAACCAAATACGGCATGGAGAGATCATTTCATTCTGCTTCTGAGCTGAAACTACTGGTAGTCAGGGTCAGGGCAACGCAGCGGCGTAGTCTTAAGCCTCACGGTAAGAAGGTCCTGGGTTTGAGTCCCATTCCAGGCAAGGGCATTTCTGTGTGGAGTTTGCTTGTTCTCTCTGGGTTTGCATGGGTTTTCTCCGGGTACTCCGGTTTCCTCCCACAATCCAAAGACATCCACATCAGGCTAATTGGTTATTCATGACTGCCTCTAGGTGTGAGTGTGAATGGTTGTATGTGTTGGCCCTGTGATGGTCTGGCAAGCTGTTCAGGATGTATCCCAGCTTGGCCCAGAGTTGGCCGAGATAGGCTCCAGCCTCCCCACTACCCTATAATACAATACAGGATAAAGTGGTTCATAAAATAAAAAAAAATTAAATTAAATTAAAAAAAAAAAAAAAGGGATCAGTCAGGACCGACATCTACACTCTAGGACAGGGGACATTTTTCATTTCGAGACCAGCTGACTCTGTCTCTGTCTAGGGCGTCTAACGTCCATGCTCCTTTCTGCCTTGAATCGCTTCCCACTTCTTTAATTTCTCCTCCTCCACATTTCCAATCACACAAACAAGACATCTAATGAAGAGTGGTATAAATGTGTACGGCTTGCAAAAGCATCTCAACACTCGCTTACTATTTTGTCAGCAACGTCGGAATGCTCGCTGGTATGCCTTGACGCTAATGCTTCGTTGTGCAAGAGAGAAAAAATGAGAGAGAGACTCTAGACACTTCCTTCAGTATACAGTCCACACGCAAGCAGTGTTTAAGGGGCTTGTGCTATTGTTTTTTTAAATTAGCTCAATATAATATGATTGCTATTTTCCACAGTCTCATCCGGAGAGGCTCATATGTTGGCAGAATATCAGCTACTGGGGGGGAACCCATCACTGAAAGACATCTACAAGGTACAAATAACTTTATTGCTTATGTGCTGGCATTTATCACCATAACTATCCAAATTACCGCTTGTTCCATCAATAATTCGTTCACTTTCTCTCTTTTCCAGCTAAAGACTCATCTCTGGATTAGGATCATTTAAAAGCACGAAGCATCTCAGAGCTGCGATTTCGCTTTTAAGGATTGCGAGCCAAGGGCAAATTAGCATGAAAGCAGCAGTTAGGGGCTTACAGTGCCAAGGGCGATATCCCTCACGTCTTTCTTCTCCTTTGTTACTCCTCTTTATCTTTTCCCAGGTGCTCCATGTCCAAGCAACAGAACCTTCTCGAGGACAAACATGCGAGAAAGCTGCAAAGTCATCAACTTTGATTGGCGGTGACACTTGCGACATTCACTTGATGATTTTTTTTTTAATATATATTATATAAGCATTTTAACAAATTCAATAAATCCATTAAAAAAAACTAATGCATATATCTCCTGTCATACGACTGCTATAAGAACCAGGAAGGTGAATGCTAACATGTTCTTTCTCGGAGACACATGAAGCCAGAGGGCATGTTTTCAAACTGCTGCTCCTGCTGCATCACAGGGCAATGTAACACACTTGGGGGGGAAAGCACTATCTTCCCTCTTCAGCATAAATGAACTCCGACACCCAAGATTGGCTAGTGTTACTGTGATTGACAGGGGGGAGAGAGAGAGAGAGAATTGCTATCCCTTTTGCTTTCTTAAATGTCATTGGGATTCCTGGGATCTTGCATTTTCCCGTGCTTGCATAGATTTCCTCTGGGTACTCCGGTTTCCTCCCACAGTCCAAAGATATGCACATTAGGGTAATTAGCTGTTCCAAATTGCCCCTAGGTGTGAGTGTGAATGGTTGTGTGTGTTGCCCTGCAATAGTCTGGCAAGCTGTTCAGGGTGTACCCCACCTTCAGCCAATGTTGGCTGAGATAGGCTCCAGCCTCCCTGCGACCCTAATAGGATTAAGCAGTTCAGCAAATGATTTTTTTTTTTTTTTTATATGATGTGATGCCACAGAAGCATGTCATTTTAAGACTCGGTATCTCATCACAACCTAAATTGATTAACCTTTTGTCTATTTTGTTACAGCAATATACATATCATTTAAAAAAAAAAAAAGAATAAAATCATGTGAAGGGATCAAATTGCTAAAAGGATTTCAGGCATCTTTAATCAGACTGACTTTGTATAGGTGTGTTTATTAAACAGACTCATTAACAAACAATGTCAGACAACAAAGCAAGGTTGGAAAGTAGACTAAATAAAAACATTTTCACATTGTTTTTACGTTCCTTAGCACTAAGTATATTATTTCTAGCCAGAGTCACACAGAAGGTTTCCATCCATATGAATGTTCCACTTATATTGCGAATATGACAAAATGTGAAATTTAACACGAGTCACGTAAACAGCATAGTCCCAAGTCGACCTTATTGCTGATAATTTAGCATTTACTGATTAAGGCATGTGGGATATTATCAGTCGGAATACACGTCTCAATTGGAGATTTGATGGCAGAATGCAACACACTCTTTTTCACTCAATATTAGTGGAATATTCATTTGCCATGTAAATGTAAAAATATTTTGTTCACGTAAAATAACTTATGGTGTACTCCATCAGGTTTTCCAAAGCATCACACACATATTTACTCTATTACTCATGCCTAACGTAATCATCATCATCATGCCGTAGCTACACATCCCAGTGACTAACCTGGAGCGGCTAAAGGCTCACACACTGAGCTAGACTCGGCATCTTATCAAGCTGCTGCTCATGTAACGTCTCAAAGCAGATAAACTTGGAGGACAGCACTAACTGCCCTCTACTATACACTGGCTCACAGACAGCTGAGATTGACAGGCGAGATAGGTAGACCAATTATGCTGCCTTGGACTCATGGCCACAGTAGGCAAAAGTCCAGTCGGAAAATAAATTCCTGACAATTGGAAATATTACCACTACTTAAGATTATGAGAATCTCTTAATACAGCAACATGTGGATGAATGACGCATGTGTTTTATGGTGGCAAATCAAACAGCCATAGTCCATAGCGTGGGTCGGTACGTAGAAAAGCAGCAGTAAACAAGAAATAAAACACAGTACATGGTTATGATTTCGAACAGCTTATAAGCGGGAAGTGAGGGGTCTGCAGACATGGTACCTGCCCTTTTTCTGACCCCACACAACTGTCAAAATCCAGCATGCTTTTACATCATAATTAATATTAATTAATACATTCTGCCCAGGTAGAATGGACAACCCAACAGAAATCTGAAATAAAATAGGGTAATATGCAAACAAAACCAACTTAAAGATATTTAGGCACATGGTATGAAAACACCAATGCACCAACAACACGAAACAGGTGAACACAGTAGGGCAACAAACAACACAACTAAAGAAAAGGGAACATGGTAAAAACAAACAAAAGCAAATAAAGATCTAAGAAGAAAACAAATACACTCGGTCATTTGCCGACCTCTTACGTCTACTAGGGTCGTGGGGAGACTGGAGCCTATTTCAGCTGACACTGGGCGAAGGCAAGGTACACTCTGAACAGCTTGCCAGAGCATCGCAGGGTAACACACACAAACACACACACAAGCATTAACACTCACACCTAGGGGTGATCTGGAACAGCCAACTAGCCTAAAGTGCACGTCTTTGGACTGTGGGAGGAAACTGGAATACAGTACGGGGAGAGAGAGCTTGAACTCAGGACCTTCATGCTGTGAGGCGAATGTGCTAACCACAACGCCACTGTGCCGTCTGTAACCTGTATAATGAAAGGTAAAATAGAAACTTGTGTGTAGGGGTAAAGTCGTCAATCCATCCCAAGAGAGCAATCAGATTGAATTAAAAAAATAATTAATGAAGACAAAAAAAAATAAAAAACCATCACCACAGGAAAAGATGCTGAACACTGGCAGAGATGCAAAGACCTGCCAGTCAGTTAGAAAAGACTTGATTGCAAACTAAGTTGGACACACAGAGAGAGAGAGAGAGAGAGAGAGAGAGAGAGAGAGAGAGAGAGCGCACATGTCAAAACCTTTAAATTGCATCCTCGTTTCTCTTAGGTGCGTCTTATCCTTGCGTATTAGCTCCTCCCACAGAGGAAACGCGGAGAGACACGAGCAAACGATGCAAGGAAATGTGTTTTAAGAGAAATGAGACGTTGTTTCCTCTGAAGTACCACGCGGAGCAATGGCTACTTCTGATGACAGCAGTACAGCTGGACCTGCTGTTTAAAAACGGCCGATGTCACGTAAGGGGCAGGCTGTGTGTACATTGGTGTGCAGCTCTTCCGGGAAGGCTGCTCTCATGTATCCTCGATGTGCAAATAAGAGAATTGTGATGGCTGGCCAGAAGTACTTCCGGTTCAACCGAGGAGCAGGGAAACAACAAATAAGGGTTTTGGAATGCATCCAGAGAGAGAGAGAGAGAGCGCGAGAGAGAGAGAGAGAGAGAGAGTGCATGAAATAGTCAACCACAGATAAAACTTCAGCCTTGGCTAAGATCTTGTGCTCAGATTGACAGGGAGAGACAGGGCAGGAATGCAAGTGAAGGGGGAAAAAAATTAATCCAAGGAGAAGAAACAAGAAGCAAGAGCCAGGCTACTGACAGGCATTTTGTTTGTGTTCAGCTCTCGCAAAGAGCATGTCATGGATCATATCAAGTCCTAGCAAGCTGTCGGCATTGCTATGGAAACCACAGAGCGTGCGTGACCATGTGTATGAATGTATCCATGCATGGGTGTGTGTGCACGAGTGTGTGTTGACTGACTCAAAACTGAAAAGGGGTTAAAAATGCTAAGAGAGGAAACGGGGGTTCATAGCTGCTATAACATAAGTGATAACGTGGAGACATGCCAAGACATAAAGCGGAAATAAAAATGGATTTTTGAGTCAGATTTGTTATTCTATCTTGAATACTGTGGTATGTGAGGAACAAAACTTTACATGACACGAGATGCCATAACTGCAAAATAATCATCTCACCACACCACCACTGATTATTTTCCACCCTGTCAGGTTTCATCCCTTACTTCTTTACATCTTCTCTTTCCCAGCATGTGCTAACTTTCCCACCTTCCACCAAGCTGTTTATTTTGTGATACGTAGGCGTCTGGGAGTTTTTTGTTGTTGTTTTCTTTGCTCGCTTGTTGTTTCCATTCAGGTGTTCTTTCAAATTCTGAAATTTGCATAAAAGCAGGTGGAAACGATGCTACACTGAAGCTTCTGTTGCGGTAGCCTTCACGCTGATTTCTTATGTGTGTGTGTGAGAGAGAGAGAGAGAGAGAGAGAGAGAGAGAGAGAGAGAGAGAGAGAGAGATCAAAATTTCTAAATGTCTAGAAATAACCCTACTACCTACTCCATCTTTTTTTAGCACCCAAGTCTGTACACAGAAGCTTCAGTCCTATGTGTGTGGGCACACACACACACACACACACACACACCTGTCTCTGCTGCACTACAACAGAGTTGTGAAAAGGTAAGCAGCTGGTGCAGGTTAAAATTAGAACTTCTTTAATTCTGTGAGTGTGTGTGTGTGTGTGTGTGTGTGTGTGTGCGTGCGATGTAGAGCTGAGCCTCACAGAGCGGCATATGTTCTTTATTCTCCTCAATCTTTTTCTCGTCAGGATGCTAATAGTCATGGCAAGGTGAGAATGGAGTCATGCAGGAGAAGAGGTGAGAGAGCGAGGGTGTGAAAAAAAATAAGGAGAGAGAGAGAGATAGCATACTGGACAGGAAGTGCTCGAAGTTCAAGAAGGTCATGGAGTACAAAGCGACAGCTGTGGAAGCGTGGACAAACGACCAGGATTCGCTCGAGTTAATGAACGGTTAATGAGACCTGACCCACGCTACAGTACAACCTTAAACCCTTCCCCTTATCACGCGGCGAGAGGAGAAGGGCGCACTGGAAGAGCAGGCTTTTTAGTCGGAATACTTCTGACCTTGGCAGC
>JBCNYH010000027.1:5106248-5123695 GCA_039654325.1 Tandanus tandanus
CTTCTTGCTGTAAGGCGGACGTGCTAACCATTATGCCGCCCTGTGCTAATTTACCACCCACGCATCATCATTATTATTTGTAAAAGTAGTACTAGTACTATAAGTGTTATCAGGTTTTGTTTTACCCTCAGGTCGTGTGTGTGATTGTTAGCAGGGTTACACAAAATGTGCGGAGGCGGGGCTTTGGACAAGGGAGACTCCATTACATTTTAGAGAAGATCCGGATAAAGTTCTGAAACCAGGAATTTTTTTAAGGATTCATTAACATTGTGACGTGGGATGATTTTGGACACTTTGGTACATATGGGGGATTGCTGGACTTGGTGGGGGTTTGTGCTCTGAGTGCTCTTATTATTCTTATTATCATTCTTCTTCTTATTATTATTATTATTATTATTATTATCATTCTTATTATTATTATTGCCCTGTTATGGCCTGGTGAGCTGTTCAGGGTGTACCCTGCCCTCGCCCAGGGTCGGCTGAGATGGGTGCCAGCCTCTCCATGACTAATAAGCAGCTTATAAAGTGAATGAATTATTATTATTATTTTTATTATTACTAAATATATTTATTATTAATATTACTAATAAAATCATCCAGCAATTGATGGCATCTCATATCACCAACAGGAACACTGTGCCACCAATGACGTGTATAAACTCAAATCCAGGTAAAAGGCTTAAGCTTGTTGCCATGGTTACATTTCAAAAGTACATACTATGAGACACAGTGTTTGGATTTTTGTTCAGATCTATGAGGAATGCCCTGAAGATGAAAGATATACACATCATATAGTGAAACAAACTTGTCACACCAATTTTTTTTTTCTTTTCTTTTTTTTTTTTTAATCATCATATTGTAGGCGAACAGAATTTTTTTTATATATTTCCACTCGACTGTAAAGGTTCCTCTTTACTTATTATTCTTTTCACATCCATTTCCCCTGGATGCGTAGTAGAGCAGAAAGTTACAGCCGTCCTTTATTTTACCATCGATTTCTGATCAGCATGTCTGAAGATTATACATTTTACTCAGTGGAACAGGATGTAAAGAACAGAGATAAAGAACTCGGTGTTAGATATCCAGTGTAATGTAATAATCACCCCTCCTTAGATCACCACCTTATCGTGGTGGAGGGGTTTGCATGTCCTAATGATCCTAGGAGCTATGTTGTCGGGGGCATTATGCCCCCGGTAGGGTCACCCAAGGCAAACAGGTCCTAGGTGATGGTCCAGACTAAGAGCGGTTCAGAAGACCCCTATGGATAGAACAACAAGTATTCAGTTTCCCTTTCCCGGACGTGGCAGCCGCAGGCATGGGTTCTGTCAGAGAGGGACCTCTGGAAAATGTAATAACCAGTCATTACAGAGTTATTACTGGTTACTAGACTTTTTTTACAATTATTACCCTAGTATGAGTATATACACCACATACACTACATGTATTATTGTCCTGTGTGTGTGTGTGTGTGTGTGTGTGTGTGTGTGTGAGAGAGAGAGTGAGAGAACGTGTATTGCCTAGTTATTGTTGCAGCCTGTCAGCATCTACACGATTAATCAGCCTACAGCGGGAAAAATTGATGCATGCAGTAGAAAAAGGGTCTAATTCATAAGTAAATGGAGTCATAAATAAGAGTGTGTGTTTAAGGCAGGGTCAGGGCCGTGCGTTAGAGCTGAGCGCAGAAATTTACAGCCTCTGAAATGAAAGAAGGACGGCGGCAATAAATATGTATTGCTGCAGAGGCAATAAGAGGAAAACAAACTTGGAGGAAAAGCTAAATAGGTACCTTCATACACAAACACACATCTCATTGTTATGTGTCACTCCATGCAATACTTCATACTCGAGGGTTTTTTCGGTCTACAAAGATTGTTCAACACTGACTATGTGGAGATCACTGAGTAGAGTCAGTAGATAGAGAATATTTTCCCAGATATCTGATTAAACAAATGGTACAAATGAGCTCTACATGCACAAGAAAGCTATGAGGATTGGGCACACGCTGTTCGAAGAAAATAATCACTAATTGGAAGCAATGCAGCTATATTTACCATCCCAAAGTTAATTATTTTCCTACAAAGGACATTATATTCCGTATTGAATACCACAGGGCGGCACGGTGGCGTAGTGGTTAGCACGTCCACCTCACAGCGGGAAGGTTCTGGGTTTGAGCCCCGTGCCAGGCGAGGGCGTTTCTGTGTGGAGTTTGTACGTTCTCCAATGCTTGTGTGGGTTTCCTCCGGGTATTCCAGTTTCCTCCCACAATCCAAAGGCATGCACATTAGGCTAACTGGCTGTTCATGCTTGGCCCAGGTGTGAGTGTAAATGCTTGCATGTTGGCTCTGCGATGGTCTGGCGAGGTGTTCAGGGAGCACCCCACTTTCCTCCAGTGTTGGCAGAGATAGGCTTCAGCCTCACCACTAACCACTGGGTTTGCTATCATTGCTATAATAACCTAAACAGCACATAAACAAATTCTGATTGGATAAATATAACTGTTTTGGTCGTCATCAAAAACTGACGATGAAACAAGACGGCAATCATCAACTCAAAAAATAAACATTTGTTTTTTGTTTTTGTTTTTTTTAAATTCCTCGAACTGTTCAGACCATTTCCGAAAGACCCGATCTGAAATAGGATTAATTCTAATTGTATACCGTCACATGCCATCCTGCACCCTTTGGGTTAGAGGCTGTAATACAATCTGCTCAGTAACTGGAAATCCTTGCAAGCAAGCAGGAAATCGTCCTGAAATTAAGGAAGCTCACTGACATGATGTGCTCGATCCTGCTATCGACCTGCATTAACCCTTTATTCCCTTATTGCATTTACCCTCCGGTCCAGATATGATTCGTTTCAGATTCTCATATTCAACGGAACTTAAATAAACACTCTTATCTAACACAATCATTTGTAGATAGCGGCGTAGTGGTTAGCACATCCGTCTAACAGCAAGAAGATCCTGGGCTTGTCTGTGTCATCTCAATGCTTGCGTGGGTTTCCTCCGGGTACTCCGGTTTCCTCCCACAGTCCCAAGACATGCACATGAGGCTAACTGGCTGTTCCAAATTGCCCCATGGTGTGAGTGTGAATGGTTGTGTGGGTGTTGCCCTGTGATGGACTGGCGCACTGTTCTAGGTGTATCCCTGTTGGTTCATCTAACTAGTCAGAAAGTATTGCTAATGCTAATGCTCGAGTTACTATCATGCTAGTTAATTTTTTTAAGTTGCTGTTGGTCCTGTAGGCTTAGCCAATATTTAGAGAAGCATTAACAAACCACTAAAATCTTTCTACTAGTTTTTCTTCTATACCGTAAGCACAGAGGCATAGTGGTTAGCTTATACACCCCCACAGCAAGGTTCGATTCCTGGGCTCCGTGAGGGCATTTCTGTGTGGAGTTTGCATTGGCTGTTCCAAATTGCCTTTGGGTGTGAGTGTGAGTGCGGGTGCGCGTGTGTTGCCCTGTGATGGTCTGGCGAGATGTTCAGGGTGTACCCCGCCATCGCCCAGTGTCGGGTGAAATAGGCACTAGCCTCCCCGCGAGCCTAGTAGGATTAGGCTGTGAGTGATTTGTAGGCAACCCTCAATTAAACCGTTTGAGAACAAATAAAATTGCTGGATGAAAATTATAAGCCTCGAAAATGCTGCAGGGATCTTTGCAGGGAAATTTTTCTACACGGTTTTGATTAATGGATAAAAGGGTGCAGAGTGCCAATTTGAAGGCTGACTCTCTTGGGCTTCATTTGAGAGGCAACACCGAAAATAAAATAAATGATGTTTTGCAACTTCTACTATCATATTTGTAGAGGTTTTTATAGCTCTATGCCATCCTTCTTTTGGTGGCTTATAGACTATCATTGTACCACTTTCATTACAAATTTTAATGAAAAATATCATCAAAATATAAATATTTTAAGACAAAATTTGGTTGCAATGGCCATAAACTGACCCTACATCACTTTATGCCCTCTTCGACCACTAAACTCATATCCAAATCAATAATTCTTAAGTTCGGCAATTTATAGCCAAGAATCATGCAGTGATCATGCACTCTTAACAATATTTACTCAAAGACCAGGCTTGGTTTTGTCCTAGACGCAGTCATTTGTCTTCCCCTCGTCACCAGCAGCACTGACATCGAACGAACAAAACTGGCTTTTGTTTGTGTGTGCGTGTTTTGTTTACACTGCCTCCAAAAAGTTTCCAAGAGTCTGTGAAGAAACTGGGCCAAGGCCTAGAGCAGGACGCGAGACTAATTAAGAAGTCAGAAGTGGGAGGTGGGAAGAGAGAAAAAGAGAAAAGGGAGACAGCGAGAGACGGAAAGGCAATAAAGCAGCGAAGCTCGAATGAGAGAACAAGTCCCCTGATCGGAGGCAAAGTGCATTATTAAAATTGGAGGGAGGAAAGGAGAGGCTCTGTGGAGCAGAACTGTAATTATCTGGAGCTTAGGAGGGGTACCGTCTTCAACCCAAAGGCCCTGAACCCTGGGAGCAACAACTAAAAACCATGCTGATGATTAGGGATAAGAGGTCACCTCGAGCCAGGGAAAGTCAGTCCTTTAATATCTCATTCTTTGGCTCACCAACTCTGATTTTTAAAAAGTGTGACCAACCCATACCTCAGCGTTTCATATGAGGACATCTATATACAAAAGGAAACTTTGAAACTGGTCGAAACAAGAGTCAGGTTTGTCCTTGTTTATATTCTTTATGATAATGTTAGGTGTTCTCTTCCGTGTGAATGAGATGACAATGGCGTGCTATGCTCCTCCGTCCAGTGCTGTCTTTCATAGACTCCAGAAGGAGTCAGGCAATGCGTGTTCATGTGTTTTAAAAATAATAGCACTGACCTTCTGAGTGGAGCAGCAACAAGGAGCCCCACCATCACCCGAGAACTTGCTGTATGGAAGCCTTGGTTGACGCATACAGCCATGCGCAGCAGATCCCATGACAGCAAACTGGCCAAGCTCACAAGAAAGAAGGAATAGCATATTACCTTCTTCCTGCCTCTCTCATATGTCTGTGAGCTCATGCATACCAGGGGTGGATAGAGCTATTCTCCAAGTGTGTTATGCTATCTCTGGATATGCATGTGCTACTGATATTAAAACGAAGAAACATTCTCATGCATTAGGCATCACGGGCACGTTTTGCTGTTAGCACCAAACACATTTTATTTAAAACATTTTAATGCAAATTTATGCCAGGCTTGTGCAGTGCCACAATAGTCACTACACAATCTTCATCCAGTAGCGATATAAATTGATTCATTATATTACCAGACTTGGCGTTTGTTGGACACGAGCTCTGCAGTTGCTCAGTGCATGATGGTATGACTTATTACTCACACATACGCCAAGAGTCTTTCAGAACGGCCAGTTAATGAAATACAAACATACCGTATTCGTTTCAACGTACATTTAAATGTCTCTCAAATTATTTACATGTTTTGAGACAAACTCGGTGTCTATTCCTTCTTATGACGCACAAGCGTTCAGCTTGCTCGCTGCTGTCTCTCTGACTTAATCAGAAGTGTGTGTGTGTGTGTGTGTGTGTGTGTGTGTGTCCCAGATGGCAGGCCTGAGTGTTAACCAGCTTAAACACAGCTAAAGCACAGAGAGTAGTTCAGAGGAGGAAAAAAAATATATTAGCATGGCCAAAAGAGATCGATGGCCATCACATGCTGTGGAACTGAACCACAGTAGACATGCGACTAAACTCTAACCGCTGAGAAGCACTCTAGGTTAGCATTTATGATAATAAATGGTGGCATGTGCATTGTAATGCAATGTGTCTAGTTAGTAGTATAAGGATACTAATAAGTAATTAGTTAATGTAAATAATAGGAAAGTATTACAGAGCCCATAAAAGTACAATATGGAGAACAATTTAGACGACGGATTTCTCAGCACCTTTGCATGCACCTGCCAACGTAACACACAAGGAAATCCCACCATACCCTCGAGCACTGGTCATTAACGCTGTTCATCGCTGTACATCTGCCCTCCTGCAGGCTTTATCTCCAACCTAAATCTAGCACACCTCTTTTAGCTGATCAAGAATTTCTTAAAGTGGTCCGAGTAGGCATGATTAGGGTTGGGACCAAAGGGGTAGTACTGGCTCTGTGATTAATGCTCTGGGTTACTGATCAGAAGGTCGAGGGTTCAAGCCACAGTCCCACCAATCTGCCATTGTTGAGCCCTTGAGCACAGCCCTTAACCCTCATCTGCTTATTTGTACAAATATGAGAACAAAATGTTTAGTGGTTCTGGATAAGGGTGTCTGTCAAATGGCACAGGGTTGGTGACCACTGTCTTAGAGCAATAAAGCAACTGTTTTTAGCCAAGTATATCCAACATTAATGGCAACAAGAGAAATTGAGCCAGATTGAGACGGTTTAAGCATGTGCACAGGAGAGATGAAGGCCATATTGGTGGAAGAATGTTGAAGATGGAACTGCCTGTTAGGAGGAGAAGAGTTAACCCAAAGAGGAGATTTATGGATATGGTGGGTGAGGGAGGACATGCAGGTGACTGGCATGACAGAGAGATGCAGAGGAAAGAGTGAGTTTAAGGATGACCTGCTGCGGCTACCCCTAAGGGGAGTACCTGGAAAAAGAAGAAGAATGGAAAGAAGGGAAATCGTGCGGAGTCGCACAAGGTCATCAGCCTTATTTCGCATCCACATATTCTGACAGATGTTACAGTTCTCCGTCACTATAACAACCAGAAACGGCACTGAAATCAGTTTCCAAACCACTCTACATGATTGCCTGATCTTGTCATTACAAATCTTTGCCAGATAAGGATAGCGGCCATATGATGCCTTTGTTAGATCAATTCAGGAAATAACAGTAAAGTATCTGTAACAGGACCTGGAGGTGGGGCAGCATGGTGGCGTAGCAGGTAGCGCTGTCCTGATTTCGATCCTGAGCTCGGGTTACTGTTCCTGGGGAGTTTCATATGATCTCTATGTCTATGTGGGTTTTCTCCAGGCAATTCAGCTTCCACCCACGGGTAGATGGATTGGTGACTTGAAATTACCCCTAGATGTGAGGGAGTCTGCATGTATGTGTGTGCCGGCACAATGCTTGCAAATGGAGCATTGTCCTGCTTTGCTTCCAGCATTCCCAGTATAAGCTCTGGATTCACCAAGATTGAGGCCAGTTGAAAGCTTTAAAACCCCAAATTATTTTCATGACCACTTAAAAAGATACACACACACACACACACACACACACACACACACACACACACACACAAACAGGCATTCATCAAGCATTAATTACACCAAACACAGCCTAATCAATAGGCAGGGCTTACTGATAAATGACTCCGAGAAGGTATTTGTATAGACTGTAAGGAAGAAAAAGGAAAGTGCATAGGTGGGGGGGGAAAGGCATGAGGGAGAGTAAACACCCTTCAGACATAAAGCAGAAACACCTGCACAGTGTGTATCCATGTGCATTAACCCTCCCACACACAGTCAAAAAGGGCAGCCAAAAAAAAACAAACAAACAAAAAAAAAGCATACAACCACATATACACAGGATACAATCTGCAATTTCAGAAATTTTCCACAGCTTGTTGAACATCTCTATTTGATAAATTACGGATGTGAACACAGCGATACTAAGCTGCTCTCTGGAAGTTAAATGGGCTTTTACCCTCGCACCGGGCCATTCGATTGAACAGTAGGCCCTCGTGCCAGCTGTTGAACAAAGCGGAATTTACACATGTCCCGCCTCCCAAAACACCCCGCGGTAACATTTTACCGGAACATGATGTAACACATGACTAGACCGATGCTTAAAATCACGTCTCTAGCCTAGAATGGATATTCATGCCGACTACCAATCGAGCGATTACAGAGTGAACCTCCACCCCTATATTTCATCTCTGTTTCAGCTGCTGACATAACTCAACTTTCTTCCCAAAATGCATTTCAAATTTTCACCAGAAATCTATCTAGCTTGGCCAAACTACTCCACTACACATACTCGCTATACAGGGTACAATAAAATCGCCTACTAACACCTCCTTAAATGATATCCATGTTATCATAGCATGGGAGATTCAGCTACATGACAGTAGTGGAGACGAAAACATCTCTGATTAGGACACTATTATTATTATTATTATTAATAGCGGAGCTCCTGTGCAAGTCACCATAGTCATGGATGACGACTTGGATGGTTGTCCCGCATCCATTGGTGCCCATACGTGCCCACCATAGGAAATCCAATTAGCCGTGTCACCATGCCAAGTTGATGCTGATTAGCAGCTATGTACTGCATGACAATAGGGAGCAATTTAAAAAATATTAACAACTAAACTGATTGGCTCATACACCACCGTTCAAACCCATGCAAAATAAAAATAAAAACCACACAATCTAACTCAGGCTGGCAGTCAAACTTGCAGGTAAATAAATGTTCATGGAGCAAACACAGAAATCAGAAGCTTGACAGAACATGAACTCGTTAAACGGATACTTAAACTAACAAGACCAGTGATACAAATGAACACAGAAATCAGCTTTTAAAAGACAAAAGGTCTGAAAAGCAAATCCAGACTCGGATCCCCATCATTAGAGTCATCTATCAGGAGCTCCACTTTTAGGCAGTGACTAAATCTGTGTATTATTATTTTGTCATCACCAAGGTGCAGCCACCTACAGAACACCAAGCGCTGCCTGTGTGGTTGGAATTAAGTACATCCAATTACAATCTTTCCCCTTTGTTCAACGCTTTGTATTCAATACACTTGCTGTTGTCTTGTTAGAATGTTTGTGTAATTATAGTTTTAGTTCGTCGCAGTAAAGCCTTCGTTTTGTCACATAATCATTAAACACGAGGTCCAGAAATTGTAAGGCGTGGCTACTCGTGAGTGTAGGTGGGGAATCGAATAAAATAAACCTTTGGAGGTTTACTGTTATGGCAACCTTATCTTGCTCTTCAAAGCAAAGGAAATGTGCTGCTAAACTGTTATGGAACAAGAGGAATGACAGATTCAAAGCCCTGCTAAGTGATGCGCCCCTTACATAGGACATCCAACAAATATGGGTCGGCCATTTACCCAAGTCCCACTACGCCACCATCTTGTCCAAGTTGAACAACGCATTTGGCAAAATGCACAATGTACTCGATCAAATTATTTTGCTTGGTAACCACAAAAAATAAAGAAGAAGAAGAAAGAAAGAAGTCAACCCATAGTTTAAATAGATGCATAATACAATGCTCACCCTGGTACTGAAGTACAAATCAATAATAAGCAATGAAGGTCACAGACATTGTGTGCCTCGGTTTGTTCAGTGTGGTTTATCCAACAGATGTAGATATGATTCAGATGTCCTGAGGTGGTTTGAGGAATTGAATTTAAAATGTTTCTAATACCTCTTGCATATATTACATTACAACTGCATTTTTAGGTGGAAAAAGTAAACACCATTCTAACTTAAAAACAAGCAGACCTATAAATAATGTTCACTTAAATCTCAAGTGTACTGCAGGAGAAAAGTTTAGGAATACTTTTAATAGGAATGCGTTATGCTCATTAAATACTGAAAACCTATGGAACTGTTTGCACGGTCCCTCGCTGCAAAAAAGCTGCAGACCTCCTACAGCAGACCAGGCACCATATTTCAAATCTCAGTGCTCAGTGTTGTCTCAGTTTCCTGGTTTATTGGATAGGAGTAGAACCCGATGTGCTTTTTGACCGCTGTAACCCATCCACCACAGTGCGGAAATGTTTTGTGCATCCTGAGATGCTTTTCTGCTCACCACGCTTATAGAAAAAGTAATTAATTAAGCTACTGTTGCCTGCCTTCCTGTCAGCTCAAACCAGTCTGGCCATCCTCCTCTTCCACCGAGTTCAGTTGTTCTGCACACATATTCTAAAAGGTATCAGAATATGTTGCCACATACAACAGACATACAAATACAAATGTCTATTCGCCCATAGACATTTGTCCCTTCGTTATTCATCCTACAAATGGTCTCCAGCTAGTAACTAATAGTAACTAGTGACGCCTCTACTGATGACCACACTCTAACTAGGCTAGCCTTTGAACTACACATGGCGCTTCCTTTGAACTGACCAATCCTGTGTTGCCCAGTGACTGTCAGAGACATTGCTGACCACATGCCCATGTGTGCACCATGTATATTCAGTGTACAATAGGTCCAAAACCTAACAATATCTGTGTCAAATGGTTCACAAATACTCGCGATGGTCACCAAATGTTCCTTTTCTAAGCCACTTAATCCTAATTAGGGTCGCGGTGAGATTGGCGCCCATCTCCGCCGACTCCGTCAGTCGAGGTACACCCTGAACAGCTCGCCAGGCCATTGCAGGGCCAACACACATACATCCATTCACACCAAAACTCACACCCCGAGGCGATTTGGAACCACCAATCAGCCTACTGTGCATGTTTTCAGACTGTGGGAGGAAACCGGAGTACCCAGAAGAAACCCACACAAGCATAGGGAAAGCATGCAAACTCCACACAGAAACGCTGCAACCCCGTGAATTGAACCAGGGACCTTCTTGCTGTGAGGCGAATGTGCTAACCACTGCTCCACCGTGCCACCCGGTCACCAAATGTTCTCCAAGCACTCTGCAAACGATCTCTGTGGGCGTCAACAATTATCCAATCATTCGGCTTCCCCAGCAATGTGGCAAATTGCGAAAGAATACTTTGCGGACAGTTCGCAAACTCTGCGTATAGTTGGCAAGCATCTGTCTTCACGTGACTGTGACATTATATGAAGGCGACTTGACAAGTGTTTGGCAAACAGTCAGCGAACAATTGGCACAGCTGCCACAATGTCACTGACTGTTCACAGGGATTTAGCAGCTGTTCGCAGGGATTATCGCTCAGCAAGATTACTCACTTTAGCGAGATAGAGGAAATCCCACTGGATCAGTTGTTTCTGAAATACTCTAAACCATTTTGTGTAGGTGGGACCAATAACCATGACAGGGTTATATACACAAACCAGACATTGTATACGAATACGCAATCCAACTGGAAGCTCATAACCAATTAAAGTCCCTACTTCAGCATCATGTTCATTTTGCTGTGAGTGTCATTGAGTCAGTATCAGCCCTGTTTGTGGGCACCCAACTTCTTACAGGGAATTTTTTTTTCTTTTCTTACAGGGACATAAACGTACGGTATTATTCATTCATTCATTTTCATTACTCATTATTCAAGGGAATCATGTTCGCCTCACCATCTCAGATGTGTGCAAGATACAGTGCTGGAGTGTGAACGGAGAGTTCGTTTGACTCAGCAGCATGTGGGAGGGCGTGAAACGCAAACGGCAGCTTTCACAATAAACGGTAGGAAAGTCTCCAATTATATAAACATCAGTGCAATCAAAGAGGTGCTGGAACCCATGATCTTATGTGCTACTTTGAAAGCAATCAGGAATCTAACAAGCGACTCTCACTCAACCCGCTCCAAGAAAACAGCCAATTTTAAGTACAAAATTCATTCCACTTTGTCGACGAAGAGCACTCAGGAACACTGTGGGTGTACATCCGCTCTAAAATAAAGTTCACACAAAAATGAACGAAGACATGCTGCACAGACCCTTACCACTCAGTACAAGTGAGTGTAGTGTACAAGCTGGCTATGAATACAAGGTATTTTTGGGAGGGGCACACTAGTGGCGTACAGGGCCCTCTGATTAGCTGGCCTTCCCCTACTGCTGCCTCCTATGCACAACAGTATCTCCTTCTATACATGGAGCTTGTAGGTGACCAATCAGGGCAGAGTAGACACAGAGAATGGAAAGACCATAAATGAGAGGAGGAAGCCAAACAGGCCACCATCACATACACTCAAGTCAGCGTTTCAGGGGGAGGTGAGGAAGCAGCATCCTGAAGAACTTATTTTGGTGACAGATATATCTGAGATTAAAGAATGTATTGATGGCAAAATGTGAAAAAGAATATACGAGTCATTTTTTTGACACACTTGTTGCAAATCTCAGAACTAACTGGGCTCATTTAATGGTGACACGCAACATTGCTGCATGAAAATCACATTATGCATCCACTGTTGTTTTTCCTCATTTTTCTTTTAAACATGGGTTAAAAAAAATCTTTCAGTAAGATACTGTCTTTCCCCAGCAGCGGCATGTTAAGCCATTTTTTGGCAAGGCATGCTACAAGATAGTAACTGTCTTGACCTGGCTCACTTTACAGACATTAGACTGTGAGAATGTGCACAACTGCTGCCCTAGTTTCCTGCTTCGCTTCTTTTCAATAGACAGCACCAGAACTCTCTCACCAATAATTAGGGTTCAAAAGCAACCAACTGCATGTCTACTTAAACATTTGATCTACGAAAGTTGACACTTTTAACACCAAATACTAGTGACAGGGGAGACAGATGAGCATCCCTGACCTCATTTATCAATTATCTTCAAATTGCTCGAGCCAAAACCTATCAACATATCCATAACATTTGACAGCTCAATATCCTACCTACAGAAACAAGCTGAGGCAAGCCGTTAGCCAGATCTTTTGAAAATTAACTGTATGAAAGATCTGTGTTGACCTTAAGACGCCATACTGATGTTCGGCAGCGTAGGTGGTCATGTTAAAATACCATCACTGAGCTGCTAGAGTCTACTGGTGACAGTCAGGATAATGTGACGGGTATACTGCCTCAATAACTAACTCCAGTTAAAAACATGTATTATATGGCAAGTACAGTATGCGCAATCTGATTAGTTGACACCCAGGCAATAAATTGCGTATCGGGACCGGGCCATATCCGAACAGCAAGGAGTACCGCAAACTACTTACTGCTCATCGAAAAGCGCTTGTTTGTACCAAATGAAAAAGTAACAGAGCCTGAAGTGAATTAAAAAAGGGCACCATTTTAAAATGGCATATAATTAGCAACTAATTAACCTCATTGGCTCGGTCTGTACAGAGAAATCTCGGCCCATGTTTTTTTATTTATTTATTTATTTTTTTTGCATTGACCCCGCCTTCAGCTTGGTCTGTTCTAAAGTCCTTTGGGCTGAGATTTCTCTGTACAGAGTGTTCCATCAAGTTTAATAAATAATTTCTATTTTATTGTTGATAACGGATAACTGGCATCCACTTCAGCATAGCTTGCTTCTTTAGTAAACATTAAAGAACATTTGAAGAATGTCTTGTGTCCATTGTAGCCATACAACAAGTGATTTGTAAAGTAAGCACTCAAGTCAAATACGCTTTCCACTAGAGTACATGTACAGATTCCTATTATTGTGACCAATACTTTTACTTCTTAAGGGAATTATAAGTACAGTCGCAGTACTTTCACACTTTATACATGCTCCTCTATCCTGTCACTTCCAAGAAAGATCCATCAAGGATCAATCCTTCCTTAAGTTCTCACTTAAATGTAACTTAAATGTTCAAGGTTATAAAAACTTTTTACATTTTGGCTGTAACGTTATTTTCTTGGAAGTTATGGGCTTTGAAAGTATGCATGTCCAAAACAGTAAAATTTCTTTAAAAACTATCATTGTCAATAGTAGTAAGATTTCAAAGATAAAACCAGTTCAATTTTTTTAAATAAAATTTTAAATCACATTATCATAATACAAAATTAAAATGCTTATTAAAACTATTGCAAGTAAAGTTCAACTGGAGTTTGAGAACTAGAAGAAAGATTTCGGAGTGGACACATATCCACCTGCTTGTGTAATCAACTTTTCAGAATCTGGTTCACAAGTCGGAGTGGACATTTTGGACGGGCACTTCCTCGCATGTATTCAGATCCGCCCTGTGCAGGACAAATCGGGGATACTGCCACCAATGCATGGTTTAGTTATACGACATATGCTTATCTAATTTTGAACGGAAAATTTTTAATGACAAAGATCCTCCTTTGAAAATTATTTCAGTTGGAATCCTGAGAATTTTTCAAGTGGGAAACTTAAATTTGTCCAAAATTTTACTTCCGTGTATATTTTCAAGACAAGTTCACACTTTTTGTTCTTTTTTTTTTTTTAATTGAAGGTACTCCATACTACTGCGTATTTATTCATCTATGAACTTTTACATAATATGTACAGATTTTGGAACAATAACCCTCATTTTATGCATCCCCAGTGCTCTAGAAGAGTGAAAAGGCTCTTATCTCCACCGCAAGTTCTAACATTTCAGTATAACCTCAAGGCAGAAAATTACTTCGGATGATTGTCTTCTGGTATTAAGACAGATGGTATCTGATTACAGACACAAATTATTAAGCTTAGGTCGGTTTCCTTTAGACCCACAGGCTTTACTGGTGTGTTTCTAGCAACAGCGCCTTCCTTACACTGCATGACCTTTGCAGAAAGATAGCCTGGGCACGGTTTAAAAATAAACTGAAATAATTTCCCTGTCAATTAAGCTCAATACACTTCAAGTTGAGGTTTGAAAGTGTTTCAGTCTCAGTGGTATAAAAAACGATCACAACCATTTCATTCAATCTTAGCATCTACTTTTACGCATGTGATACTCAGATGCATCTCCAGGTACTTCAATGCTACACCCATGTTTATCCATGTGAACCCACGTTAGCCACCCCTGGGAATTTGTACAAACCTCACATTGCCCAAGACTGAGATGAAAATTTAATCTGAACTGACGTTCAAACGCCTTCCTGTGTCTGGTCTACGCTCATGCCCCAGTTCTAGTTTTAAAAAAAAAGTGACAGAAAAGCATTAATAATTCAGATGGCTTTGGAACAGGTTGTGTTGATATTGAATCAAGAACCGAGACTGCAACTACTCTGAAAAATGTAAAGAAATGAACGAACCAAACGGCACCAGAGTCGGGAAGCATATGACCAAGCCTTTTCATTTTTATCCCAATTGTTTCATCATTTTGACACTCAGATTTATAATGCTGAATAATCCTTATTAATGCAAACAGCGTTCTGCAGCATTTAGTAAGCAGAACTAAGGAAATAAGGGCTTGGAGAGCATGCATGGCTTGGGATCTCAGACATCTGTGTGCTGAATAGAAGTGTCTGCTTGTTGGGGAAACGCATCAAAACACTCATTAGAAAGAAACAGCTCTCTCATGCACAATGTCATATCTGTTGTCTCGCACCTCATGTGTGGGCTCGCCGTACAGCGATCATCTCTCCATGGCAAACTATCCCGAATCGAATAAAGTCCACATGATCGACTGTAAATATTCATTTTGTTCAATAGTTATATTGAGGTCATGTTACATAATGGTCTTACATTTACTGACAGCTGATTTACATTCACTGATGCTCACAAAACTCCATCAAGGCCAGTGTTTTATTCCTCGTATACCTTCTCCAGTGTTCTTAAAGAAAGTAATTTTATTCACATAGTTTGGTTTGATGTTGCACAAAGTCTGCAAAAAAAGAATAAAAAAATCTGTGTGACGATGAACAGCAGTACAAATCTATGATGATTTGAATGGAGGAAATACAAAACAAACCATGATTATTATGAGAACATGCATGTGGCGCCATTGTAGGTGGAAGTAACAGCTTGAATGTCGTGAAAACACTAAAAGCAGATCTAAAAAGGGAAAGAGTTATTTGTGTGTTTGATCAGACACATCAAATTAACAAGAAATCAAAAAAGAAAACAAAACAAAAAGAAAAAAGAGACGGAAATGGAAAGACTTGTTTTATATTTAGACCTGACTACTGCCTTCATCTAGGTTCATAAAGTTATTAAGAAAAGCTCCATCATTTATATACTTTTTTCATTTCTAATCATCTCTTTTACGCCAACCTTAAAATATTATTGGTTAGGAAAAAGACTCAACAAAAATATTTTAATTAACAAAAGGAATGTTTAAGCTGAAATTTTTTTCTTAATTTTTTTTTTTTTTTTTTAAACAGTAAAATCTAATTATCTTTTTATTATCTATTATATACCAATATCATGACTTGAAATTAAATCTTTTATAATTATTTTAAAATAAATATTTAACACTTTTTGAAACAAATTAAACATTAATGCCTGGATCTTGAATATATTTAATTATATATAATACAAATATATTATATCTTATTAAATATAGTTTCCCTGTACTTCTTTGTGTAAAAGGTAAAGTCTTTGTTGTGAAGTTCGGTACTGAAATGTTATAAAGGTCCTTCATGAAGCACATGTTCCCAAATTTTCACCACTATAGATGTTGTGTCAACGTCCAGAAAGGAATCATGAGGTTTCTATTTGAATCTGTCAATCCCTGCAGTACTTACTGAGCAAAGCTGTGCAGAACAAGCCAGAAGAGTGCTTCAGCAGTGGTAAGAGTGTTCCAGCTCATCAACTTTTGGCTGTTTTAAATTACCGAGAGTAATTGAAGCCTGGTGTGGTGGAAACCTGCCTTTCTGTCAGTCCACAGCTGAAAACAGCACAGTGCTTCCCTACGGTTTCGGCCAATTATAAAGCTATCCAAAAATATTAGCTCCCACCTGTGCGAGAGAACACAGCGAGCACACGCTGTCCTTCTGCCACGCAGGTTGAGAGTGAGAGCAAGAGTGAGACAACATGTCGAACGGGGGAATAAAGGATGATAAAGATATGAGGGTAAGCGTAATGGAGAAAACATGGCACAGAGAAAGTAATTAAATGAAAACGAACGGAGAGATGAGGACGCGAGACGAATGGCTGGGAATTAAGAATCAGTAAGTGAGAGGGAGAGAGAGTGAAATGGATCTCTGTATAGTTTATGTTGCTCACTCATCCTCATGCATTAGTCATAGCATGCCAACTGTTCTTGGACAGAGCTCTTTACACTGACACACACACACACACACACACACACACACACACACACACACACAATGCTGTTTCATTCCATAATGCCAGTCAGTCTCAACTACAAGAAAGGATTCCCTTCAATGAAAAGGTCAGCACTTGTAGGTAACCACTCATCACTAGCGAGAACCTCAGCAGTACCCTTTCTCCCACTAACCTTCTTTTAAAAGGTTTGTCGACTTGAAAGCACTCCTTGGATTTTTTGTTCCACCTTGAAAAGTAAGAAAAACGGATGTGTGTGTGGTTTTAGAGGAAGAAGCAAATGCAAACTTCACAAAAAAGCTGATGGTTCAATATGTACCACTGATGTGAAAGGAAAACTTTTTCCCAAAAAACTTTGGAGAAAACTGCAGTTAAGTCTACTGCGCTCCACCACGCTTCCCACATTCTATCACGATTGGCATCAAATCTCAAAACATCACGATATTAATAATAATGTCAAAAGTTTTGCCACAATCAGCACGATCATCACAAACCCGCCAGGTTCCCTCAAGATCGTCGCGAACCCGCCAGGTTCCCTCAACATCCTCGCGAACCCACCAGGTTCCCTCAACATCCTCACGAACCCACCAGGTTCCCTCAACATCCTCACGAACCCACCAGGTTCCCTCAACATCCTCACGAACCCACCAGGTTCC
>JBCNYH010000027.1:5142770-5162253 GCA_039654325.1 Tandanus tandanus
TATATATTTATTTATTTAAATGGTTAATTACACCTATAGAAGAGCAATTGTATAATTTACTGTACTACATGATTACTGGATGATTTATGTGACTATTGTATGAGGAGTTTACTCACTGAAGTGAGTGTAAGATTATTTTATTTTCCACACAGAAATGCTCTCGCCATGCACGGGGCTTAAACCCATGACCTTCTGGTTACCACTACACCACTGTGCTGCTCTACCAAATACAGCAAACGATCTCAAACATCCTGATTTGAAATAATGTTTTGTCAAATTAGTTGACCACACAGACAGTAGCTGCTATGAAAACTTGAGAATTACCAACAGTCCAAAGAATTCAATAAATTTGGCCATGAGAATCCAAGGGAAATTGAGACAGACATTAATAGAACAATACACAAGGCCTTCTGAAAAGAGTTATTGTAAAAGTTTGAAATGCCATCTTGGTAGAATGTGGCTAGAATTCAAGGCAGAAAGAATGGGGTTGAACTATGACAGGTTGTAAAACCCTGCTTCATCACCATTGACCCTGATGCAGCACAGAATTTTCTCAACAGTTCTACAAGGTGCAGCCTACATCAGTCCCGTTTGTTGTAGCTCTGCTAAATTCATGCAACAATTAAAAAAAAAAAGAAGGTTGTTTGTAAAAGGGGACTAACAATGTATGCAGGCATGCTTCTGCTGGTATCCTGAACACCTCTGGGATTCATAGCAATTCTTGTGGGATATGCTGTCTTCTCCTGTGTATATTATACCACTTATGGCAATGAGTTAAGAATACTGTACTTTGTTAGCAAGAAGTGTACAATAAGTATATAATAATAAATTTGAGCTAAATGTATTACAGTGAGCTTCATATATACCCTTGATTTCGAAAATGGCATATGACTGCAGTGCCAGTAAGGGAAGTCACATCATTTGAATGTTCAGTAAAAGCTTGCAAATCCTACTAATCCTAAGCCTCTAAGTAATTGGTTTATAATTTTGGGCAATGGCCATTCAAACACTTCCCAGACTAGCTCTGCTCCATTTTGAGCCCAACTGAATTCAGTATGTGTCCAAAAAACCAGGTCATATTTCATATAGATCTAGTGTAATTTCCCAGAAGTCTAAACAACACTGCTCGTAGTTGTACTCTTGTCGAGGTGAGAAATACAGTACGGCTATCAAGAAGAATTACATGAAAAAAATATAATAATAAAATAAATACATCAATCAATCAATAAATAAATAAACAAATAAACAAACTGACTAACAAATCACTTTAACACCAAGGGGCTGTTTACCAATGAAGTTAGTGTAGTTCCAATGTAACAAGATGAATCAGAAGCAAAACTGACTTAAACTGTCCTTCAATTTGACTTTTTGTATGTATTTTGGAACTGATTCAATGTCAAAATAATACAGGTAGATACAAACATAACTATCTATTAGAGTGGGCTGGGATGGTCAAAGTATAAGCAAGAGTAGACTGGAGTTGTCAAGAGTGTCTGCAAGTGTGGGTGAGAATGGTCACATTTTTTTGTAAGAGCAGATGACATAAAATACCTCAGACCTCAACAACAAAGTTTTTGTACTTTTGTACTGCTGTTACATGTCTTTTGTCTTTGTAGGTTGGAGCATAAGAAGAATCTAATAGATTCTTAACCCAAACCGATAACTCCGATAACCAAAACACTTAACACCTATAACACAAATTTTATTTATTTATTTTTAAAACCATCACTATTTCAAGATCAGGGTGGCATAGTGCCATATAAAATAACCTTTGTGCATCTTACCAGGAGGTTCTAAGTTCCTGTTATGATTTGGGCAGTTTCACATTTTCCCATCTTAGCAGATTCTGGGCAAGGTGAGATACACTCTGAACAGCTTGCCATTCTACCGAATACCACCAGATACACAAACGTTCATACTCACACATAAGGGCAGTTTGGAAGCCAGTTAGCCTAATGTGCATTTCTTTGGCCTGTGGGTGGGAACCAGTGTACTTGGAGGGGAACTCACAGAAGTACGGGGAACATGCAAACTCCACACAGAAACACCCTCGCTGAGACTGGGACTTGAACCCAGGACTTTTTTTTTTTTTATCTATGAGGGAGACATGCTGAGCACTACGCCACTGTGCCTGTCTGCTGTTGTTCAGTAGCTACAATAACTTACAAACGTATTCACCCCCTTGGCATTTTTCCTATTATGTTGTCTTACAGCCTGTAATAAAAAATTTTTCTTGGATTGTATGTAATGGGTCTACAAAAAATCCAAATTGGGGAAGTGAAATAAAATTAATAAAATAAAAAAACCCCTAAAGAATTACAAAATTTAAACTGGTGCATGCATATGCATTGACCCCTTGCTATAAAGCCCCTAAATAAGACATGGTTCTACCATTTACCTTCAGAAGTCCCACAATTAGTTAGATACAGTCCACCTGTGTGTAATCTTAGTGTTACATGATATCAGTATAGGTACATCTGTTCTGAAAAGCCCTGGAGTCTGAAACACCACTTTAAAACACCACCACCAAGCACGTGACACCACGATGACCAAGGAGCTATACAAACATGTCAAGGACAAAGCTGTGGAAAAGTTGGGTTATAAAAAACTATCCAAAACCTTAAGAATCCCATGGAGCACAGTTAAATCCATCATCACAAAATGGAATCAATGTGACACCATAAGAAACCTGCATAGACTGGGCCATCCACCAAAAACTCACAGACTGGGCAAGGAGGGCATTAATCAGAGAGGCACAAAAAGACCAAAGTTAACCCCAAAGGAGCTGTAAACAACGGAGACTGATGTACCTGCCCACACTCCACATAGCTAGGCTTTATGCAAGAGTGGCCAGAAAAAAGGCATTGTTTACAGGGGAAAAAATAAGAAAGCACATTTAGAGTTTTGGCGTAGTGGTTATCATGTCCGCCTCACAGCAAGAAAGCCTGGGTTCAATTCCCAGCTTGGGCGTTTCTGTGTGGAGTTTGCATGTTCTTCCTGTGCTTGCGTGGGTTTCCTCCAGGTACTCCGGTTTCCTCCCACAGTCCAAAAACATGCACAGCAGGCTAACTGGCTGTTCCAAATCGTTCCTAGGTGTGAGTGTGAATGGTTGTGTGAGCGTTGGCCCTGTGATGGCCTGGCGAGCCGTCCAGGGTGTACCCCGCCCTCGCCCGGAGTCGGCTGAGATGGGTGCCAGCCTCCCCGCGACCCTATTTAGGATTAAGAGCTTAGACAATTAATGAATGAATGAACATTTAGAGTTTGTCATATGGCATGTGGAAGAATCCTCAAATACATGAAAGCAAGTCCTCTGGTCAGATGAGACTTAAATGTAGATTCTTGACCATCAAGGAAATGCTATGTCTGGCACAAATGCAACACCTCTCATCAAGAGAACACCATCCCTACAGTGAAGTATGGTGGTAGTAGTATCATACTGTGAGGAGCTGGAGCAGTTTTGCTTTGAAAAATGGGCAAAAATTCAAGTGGCTCGATGTACCAAGCTCAGAGAAACATACCCTTAGAGACCTGCAGTTGTAATTGCATAAAGTTGTTTATAATAATTGTATAAAGTACTAAATTTTTAGGGGTGTGGGTGTAGGGTGGGGCGAATAGTCCTGCACGCTTATCCATATCCATTGTAAATAAGTACTTGTGATTACAGTAACAAACAAGCCAAAGGGAAAAAAAAGAAAGAAAAAAACCTGGGTTCAGGTCATAACACAGAAACACTGTTGATGACAGTTATCACCTGACACTAAATCAGACCTCCTGATCAGGACAGTGAATCTGTTTTCAAGACCACTGTGCTCCGTTTGATCTGTATTAATAGGCAGATATGAAGAGTGGATTTTATATGTTTTGGACAGGAAATCTTTTGCAGCTGTTACTGATTAATTCTAAAACCATGATATTCTGTATGATGTCCCATATGTACCCATACTCCTACCAATTCTGTTTCCTTTATTTATGCTTCCACTAGGCCCCAACATTGGTTTACATTGAATCCAAATCTGCTTAAGATAGTGTCTAACCTCATACATACCCCAGCTGGCTCAATGTACCTCAAACAAAAATTTAGTGAGGCAGTCTTCTATTTTTATGCACCTGAAACATAATAATTTCCCATTTACATCAGGCATTTTGGAGGGACTACGTCTCTCGGCTGGTCTGGGAACGCCTTGGCGTCCCCCCAGAAGAGCTGGAGGAAGTGGCTGGGGAGAGGGACATCTGGACCGCACTGCTTAGGCTGTTGCCCCCGCAACCCGACCCCGGAAGTAGAGGAGAAGATGAATGAATGAATGAATGAATTTTTATGACTAATTTTTTTACTCACATTCTCTTTTGTGCAAACTTCAATTTGTGATTATTTTTATTTGTGGACACTCCAGATTATTTTCCCTTATATTTTTCTTAATTGTTTTTATTTTAACCCATAATATGCCCTCACATGATTCTTTCTGTTACCTATTTTAGTGTGTTTTGAATTTCTTTGTCAAGCACTTTCTTTAAATGCATTTATGCACTTGAACGTGAACTAGTGTCCTTATATAGGCTGGAGTGTAATCAGCAAGACTGCTGACAGGTGTGCTGGGGTCACATGACATGGACGTCTGGAGCCTGCTGGGTAACGTAGTGCTTCAAACAGCTCGGGTCCGCTGATTCCATGACAATACACAAAATGTGCTAAAAAACAAAAAGCTGATTGTAATATATTATTATTTCTCATTTGAAAGAGAAAATAGTAGATTATCAGGTGTATTTCAAATTTTCAAATTAATAACATTCTTTTTTACATTTACAGATAATGTGGAACCTAGCATTGTTTCTCGCATTTTCCGACCCTTCTGTTGTATACTTTATTTATTTATTCATTTATTTATTTATTTTTCAAAAATATACAGCGTGTTTTTTGCAAAATATAAATGCACAATTTAGACCTGGAATGCCAAAACCTCAGATGCCAGGAGTTCAACACAGTTTGATATGGTTTAACATGGCTGACCTTGGTTTAACCATGACAAGATCTGCCTTATGTTCAGGTAAGAGGGTTACAGAAGGAACTTTTATACTTTGTACCCCTGATTCAGATCCACAGCCCACTGAAACTATAACCAAGTACACATTTCATTTCATATTCATTTAAATTTTCATTACACAAGATGAACATCACAACAATATGAACAGTATAAACGCTGAGATAAGATGGATCCAGTGTCATACTCTGTAATCTGTCAAGTAGTACAAAGCTGTGAGAATAACTTCTCTTAAAGGAATTTATTTTAATCCACATCCCTGATTTAGTGAAATGTTGTCCATTTTTTCCATTAAACCTTAATGCCATTTATAACATCCACAGTTAAAATTATTACGATGATTTTAGTATAATCATAGATACCTATGAATATGAGGTTCCTGTCCATGATCTGATGGCACATCATCCAATAAAGTCAACAACAAATGAATTAGAATGCAGCAAACTATTCAAACAACACCTGAAATATCAGTCATCCTATGATAACAGTTAAGGGCTTTAAAACATTTCTGATAATATTTATTTACAGGGTTTTTTCATAATTAAACTAATTTAAAACAGAACAGCTGTCGTGATTAATAATTTGATTGCATAAATTGTCTGCCACCTGAAAAACAGTCTTTCTTTTCTTTTGTTTATCTAAAGAAGAAAAATTGTAAATGACAATAATCTGTTTACAATAAAGGCAGTCCTTCTGACATCATTAAAAGTACACCAAACTCAATTTCATCAGCAACATAGTAGTAAACTGTGTTGATGTAAATGGTCAGTAATTTATTCAAAATATTGACATAGCATTACTCACATATTAAGCTTCCTCTAAACACTTATAGGAAGGAAAATAGTTACACTGCTTATGATGAATCTGTTGGGTCAGGAAATAAGGCAGATCCTCATACACTAAGTTACTCTAAATCCACTCTCTGCAGTACTATTTTGCAGAGAAATGTAGGAATGTTTGCTTCATATTGAATATGGTTATAATTTGATCTATGTGTGAACATTGCCTGTGTCTATTTCTGTATTAAAATTCCCATACAAGCAGTCTATTTGCATACAAGCAACACAAGCAACACAGGTACCTAAGCAAAGGCAGTCATTAAATGACCAACCTCCTATTCTTTGTGCTTTTCCCCCCCATTTTGAAATGCTTAAACAGTCCACCAAAGCAGTGATTGCAGATTTTAAGGAACAGACTGTGAATATCATAGATAATTACATACCTATATTAATTATATAGACTTTTTGAATGTAAGAAAATATTCAGTGACCCTGTCTTTTCAGGCTAGTGCTTGTATACAATGAGTGCCATTGGTGATTATCAGAACCACTGTAACACAGTTTGACATCAATTTTACATGAAGTTCATACTTTAGTCCTACAGGATAACAGTGCTAATTCCCAGCTCATGACAGTCGAGTTTACACTGACCTAGAATACAAACATATAAAGCACAAAACAGTCGAGGAGCCTCCAGTGTATTAAGAAACTCAGTGACAGAGAGAGGTATTGTCCGATGAGTCCCTTTAATGCCTGCCCATCGCCACAAATATTTGCAAGTCAATCCATTTTATGTTTTCTTCAGAGATTCATTAGCAATGTCTCCAATACATCGAGTAGAACTTTCATTGCTGATGTTGTTGTTTAAGACTGAAAAAGAAAGAGAAAATATTGCATTAATTTCCTACAACAAGAAGATAACAGAGCAAAGAATTATTAGAGTATCACAGAGACTCCATAATCATACTTCAAGACAGGTTATTTCCTGACAATGTTCATTCTGTATACCAAAAGTGCAGGGGTGGTGGTGGTGGGGTTAGGGTTTGATGGTTGATTTTTGCAGGACGGTCCATTGCAGTGTCAGAGTGCAAATTTTACAGCATATTTTCAGTGCATACTACTACAAGGTTTCTTACCATTTCAGTACAATAAAGGATGTCAATGCTTTGTCAATATGAAAAGTGTTTATGCATGAACATATTTATGCTCAACTAGTTGACAGCTGTATTTGAAGAGCGTTGTTTGAACAGCATTAAATACAAACCCATTTTTTATAAAGTCAACAGAAACATCAATTTTAATAAGCCTAGCTCTTTGAATTGCTTGGACTTAAAGGCATTATTATTATTATTATTTATTTATTATTATTATTTTTTTTTTTTTTACATTCCTTCCCACCATTAAGGAAACAAAATATTACACAGAATATTTCCTAGGCAGCAGGAAACAAGGTGGTGGCTACTGTTTTGGGAAATGCATGAATGTCAGAGTGTATGTAATGGATTTTGCAGTGCAGTATTTTTTTTCCCAGACATGCAAGATTGTTTTGGCAAACAAACAAATAAGCAAAGAAACAAACAAAATAATAATTATCATTGGTTATATTTCTTTTGCAGTGTTCAAGTTCAAGAAGTTTTATTGTCATTTCAACCACATATAGCTGACACAGTACATAGTGAAACGAAACAACGTTTCTCCAGGACCAGGTGCTACATAAACATACAACAAGTATTAAATCAAAAATCGTACAACAAAAACAACACAGAGCTAGGACCATTTTTTTTTTTTTCCCCTAGCCACATAAAGTGCAAAGTGTGCATCTATGTGCAAACAGTGTACTCACTTCTTCCAGTTTCCTAAATGTATGAAGCACATATCTGGCACTGAGTGAATAATATTAGTACAAAGTTCACACTAAGGTTGCATACAGTTGTATGCAAAAATTTTCACTGGAACTTTGTGGACGTCAAGGCAAGATCTGAACGACTTTCATATAGAACTGCCTAAATACAGGCCAGAAAGACAAAGCAAAATCCTAAATTTCCTACTTTACACAAAAACGTTTGTAACACAGGTCCTGATGTTAACAGTGTAATGTCACATGGAAAATGACTCACGAGAGTTACTGCTCATTACACCATACTTCTTTCATCCACTACAGGAACTTTTGAATAGCACCATGTACTGTACAGCATTGCTTGCACAAACATCATCTACATTGAACAATCATCAGAAGGAAACCTTAACTGTGACCCCATCACAAAGTGAACAACTTATCTATGTGAAACAATATCCAGATAAACCAGAATTATTATTATTATTTTTTTTTTAAATGAAACTCTTCTCACAAAGTGACACCAAAGATATGTTTGCAGTAAAACGCAGCATTTGCTGAAAATGCTTTGCCCACTGTGAAGTGCTGGGGTGGCTCTATTATGCTTTAGGGTTTTGTGGCAGCCAGTGGCTCAGTAAACAACGCATGGGAAAATGAAAGAGCAAATGTCGACACGTTCTAGAATGAAATGTAATACAGTGTCAAGAAAATTAAGCGAAATACAAAATGGTTTCTGTAAAAGGTCAATGATCCAAAACATACTTCAAAGTCTACTGCAAACTACTTCCAGAAACACATAGTATGCAGAAGCTTTTAGAATGGCCCCCAAATCCCTTTCAAATATATAGGTACATTTCAAACATACTGTACATGCAAGATAGCTCAGGAGTATCTCAGAACTACAAGCATTCGGCAAAGAAAACATTGAGTAAAAATTCAACAAAGAATAAAAAATAACTTCTAGCTGTTTAGCGTTTAATACGTCTGCCTCACAGCAAGAAGGTCCTGGGCCCCGGGCTCGGTGAAGGTGTTTCTATGTGAAGTTTGCATGTTGTTCTTGTGTGGGTTTCCTCTGGGTACTCTGGTTTCCCCTTACAGTTGAAAGACATGCACATTAGACCAACTGGCTGTTTAAAATTGCCCAGAAGTCTGAGTATTAGTGTGAGTGTGAATGGTATGTGTGTGTTTCCTCTGCAATTGGCGAGCTGTTCGAGGTGCACCCTGCCTTAGCCAAGAGTTGGCCGAACCGCCTCACAACCCTAATAATGTATTATTTTTTATATAATATAATAATGTATAATAATATATAATAATGTAATATTAATTATTAGAGGCAAATGTATTAACGAATATTTGCAGGAAAAAAATGTTATTAAAAATAATTTCCAGAGGTTGTTTTCTACATATTTCATAATATGTAACTTGGCCAGGGATGCCTTTGCATACAACTGTTGTTTTAACGGCTTAGAACTGTATTCTGAGAAAGAAATCCAAATTGTATATCAATAAAATGATTGACAGGTCACAGGATTATATCTGTAGCAGTAATATTATTGTATATAAAAGCTCATAATAAACAACTGCTAATACCTTACATAAAAGAACACTTCAACTAGAAATGTAGTTCAGTAGGTGAGCTCTGAAACTGACATGGATTTTTGTGAAAGAAATATTCTTTGCCATCAGTCTCAGCTTACCAGAGTTATTATTATCAAGGTCCAGCAGGAACCTTAGATTAATTTGCTCATTTGCTATTACTCAGGAAATACTTGCTGGAGTTGAAACCCTTGGACCACTATACATTTGCTATCAACCTGGACTTATGGTAGATAGCCTGTCTCATTCCAGCGGCTCTCATAAACCATCACCTTGCTTGATTGCTTTCAGAGTAGATAACAGAATTTGACATATCTACAATTAGTCATTATTAAGGCCCTAATTTTTAAAATGCCATTTTGGCAAAGTTGAAAGTTTTTTTTTCCTCCCGGCCTAAGGACTCATATATTGTTAGATTACAAAATTCAAAACTTTCTTCCTGAATGCCCTGTCAGGTATACAGTGACATATCAAAAGTAAATAAAAACCCCTCATTGCAGAGTTTTATTTGTGAGATCACAGTACTGTACATAAAATGTTTATAGCAACTAACTATGCCATGGACACAAGAAGCAAAAGTTCTAAAAAGAGGGGTCAATCTGAGGGTGAATTTAGCCAGCATGAGATTGCACAAAAACCTTGGGATTCCTTTCACCACAGTCAACAGAGTCATTGTACAATTCACCTGCAAAGGCAAGGAATCAACAGCATCATGCTCACTGACAGGTATCAAGTGGAATGTTGAAAATAATTCCCACCATAAGGCAACTGATGTTGCAGAGATATTCCAAGTAAGTCTCTCCATTAACTTGGCTAATGTGAATATGTGTGTGTGTGTGTGTGTGTGTGTGTGTTTGCACGCTTCTGCGCATATGTTGAGAAAGTCCATCTAGCCCACAAAGCCCTAAAAGGCAAATCTGCAAGCTGCAACACACTGTGTTCTGACACCTCTTCATACCACTTCCTTTTCTAACCTTTTGCTGGCTCCATCCCAACATGTTTGACACCTGTGGCTGCCATTAAAGGTAAACATTCACTAGTGAATATCCGATGTGTTTAATCAGTTCATTCTGGCTGAATACAAAGGATTCCCAGAGAAGCCACCCCAGCTAAACTCATGGGCTTAGTATCTCTTATTCACCTGGTTTACATCTTGTTTTGGTTCTGTGTCTCTTCATGATAACAATAACAAGACTGAATGACCCGGGGAACGATCTTGTGCATGCGCCACAACTCGGCAGTGCAGCACCGATACGTATAAAGCGGAAAAGTCCGAGGTCAAGTGTTAAGAAACAGGAGAAGGCATAAAATTTCAAGAGGAATAAAAAAAAAGATGGCAATTTTTATTAATATCATGGCGCCCGGTCCAGGGGTCAGTCAGGCTTGCGTACAGGAGTAAGCAAACGGTTTCAGAAAGGCATTGTGGGTGATTCCATTTTATTGCCGAGGGATAACACTGTATATCGTGTTTATTTTATATACCTGCTAAGTGAATGGGCCCCTTTAAATACAAAATCAGGCAATACTTTTCCATGAAATAGTAAAATGCCGCACTGTAAACATTTGATATGTTTTCCATGTTCTGTTGTGAATAAAATATGGGTTTATGAGATTTGCAAATCATTGCATTCTGTTTTTAGCTACATGTAACACAGTGCCCTAATATTTTGGGAATGAGGGATGTAGTAGGCTTATACTTTGGGATGGTCGACTAGTTTTGCAGTTTTGAACACTCTTACTGTCACTCACTTTTTGCCGAACCGCTTAATGCTATTAGGGTTTGCAAGTAGGCTGGAGCCTATCTCAGCAAATCCTGGGGGAAGGCGGGGTACACCCTGAACAGCTCACCAGACCATCGCAGGCCCGACCCTGTTCTGAAATGTCTTTTGTGTTCTCGGGACATCTTTTGAGTTGTAATATGATCTCTCTGAGATTACTTGACACATTCGTGGTCGTTTTCTTTGAGATTTCTTTGAGAAAACCTCAACAAATCAGATTTGGAGGCCAAGAGTGTCAGGAAAAAATGTCTACAACTTTAATGGATTAATGGGTTGTTGTTTTTTTTAAGTAGTATTTACAACAAGAAAGGTTCATGTTCATTTGTTCCTCAAATAAAAACCATGTGGAATACATACTTCTTCATTCGATTCCATGATTCACATTTATATGGTGCTTTTCAAGGTCAAAGATCTAAGACACTTGTGTATAAAGAGTTGTTGTGTAACACATAACACAGCCCCAGCCCCCAATCAAACCCCAACATGCTCATTAAATGTACCCCAAAATACCGACGCTCTAAACGGTCCTCTTGACACCCCTGCTCTGGATCTAGCCTTTCAATTACTTTCCTTATCAGAAAACTCCCAGCCCTATTAGAGCATGTACTGAAGTTAATTAGAGAACACAGTCTCAGAGGATTACAGAGGCATGGGTGTGAGGGTAATGAGTCTGCATGTGTGTCTACAGATGGTCAGTACGCAGCCTGCTAATGAACATCCTATCAAACAGTGTGTACAGAGGGATTATACACATGAGCAAGCCGTCACGCTAGCCGAGCATCCTGGAAAGTGTGTAAAGGAACAGCCACGTTGGGACTTCCTTACTGACGTGCCTTGCTTAGAAAGATGGACATCAAGGAGAGCTATAAAAGTTGCCCTGCATTTCTGGACAGCTTTCCATCTTTAGGGTTGTTCCAGTATCGTATTAGCTGAAGTTCATTAAGTAGCCTCTTACAGGCCGCACAGGAATCACGCCAAAATGATTCCAGATGGCGTGAGGAATGCATGTGAAACTGGTTATTAACGGGACATATTACGGAATATAAAAAAGCCACTGAATTAATGAACAATATCCTCTTAAATTTAGGATAATAACTAAATTGCAATTACTCGTCTGCTCTATTGATGCTTTTACATGCCCTCTGAACAACTTGCGCAACACGAAAACAAACCACTGGAGGAAGAGGACGAGCCCATCTGCTATGAAAGCCTGAGAAACGACCTGACTATGACCATCTGTAAAGCCTCCTACTGGATGTCGATTGTGTCCAGACGGCAAGTTGCGCCCGAAACAAAGTGAAAGTGGAGCAAGTTGTGTCCACCGGTTGTTCCGGGCGCTGGTTGTTCTGGCGCAAGTACCCACGTGAAAGCAGCTTTTGATGCCAACGAAGATGAAGTAAGAAAGTTTCAGCTGTCCATAGCACTAAGCTAAGTTCAGTCCAGAGCTCTTTACACCTGCAATCTTAACAACAACAACAACAACAACACGTGATGACAGGATGTACCTTCTCTTGGGGCTGTTCCGCAATGTTAAACAAAGCTGCAGATGATTAAAACGCTTGGCTGGGAATGGTTATTAAAAACATTCAACTTCAGCTTGGTAACAGTCACTCTGCCTTGCATTGGGCCACATCACACCATTCAGCTGTACATTACTTTCCTTCAAGAGCACATCACGTGTTGTATTCCTGACTTAGCATTTCAAAGTAATTGGTAGGCTATTTGGTGGACTTGCAGTGTACCTTGTAACCCTTTTAGTCTTTACAGAAGAAGCTTTGTGTTGCTGCCGTGGTGTAGTCATGAGTGGCTCATTACCGTGAAAAGTTCCTGTTCCTTATCTGAACAGGAACAGTGTTCTCTTTATGCTGTATTAAACCTACTGTTCACTATTCAATGACTGGCCATTAACCCATCAGGTGGAATACGAGGCAGAAAAGAATTGCACTGTTGGCTAATTTGCTCACGGGGTACGTAAATATTCAGAACATGCTCAGCGCGTTTACTTCCCGTGTCTTATAATGAGGGCTTACGAATTTTGTTTCAGATTTGACAGGGGTGGGGATTGAAAGGAAATCATAATGCTTCGACTTACAAAGAAATTGTAGACAATTGTGCATTTCCAACTTTGTCAAAGCAGGGGGGTGGGGGGGGGGTTTAAATATGGGTGTGATTGCCAGGTGTTCACATACTTTTGTGTGTATTGTACTAAAAACTTTTTTTCTTTTTAAGGCAGTGATGGAAAATCCTAAACAAAAACCTAAGCAGGCTATTTATGAAACAATACATGGCGACCTGACCATTCCCCCTGCAACCTGCACATGTAACGTATACATTAAAGCAGGGATTGGTAAGTTTTTAGCCACATACACAGACCGTTATACTGCATAAAATGGACTTTACAACCCATCAGCGTTCACTTGTGAAATAAAAGTACATACAAAAATCTATCATCTGTGACCACTGTAATCCTGTAAAAACCCAGAAAAATCACTGCCTGGCAGTCCACTAGGAAATATCCAATCAAATGCTCCCATGTCTTCCTATCATGCATGAACCAGCAGTCAGAGCAGAGCCCGTGCTTGTGAAGGGATGGAAGGGCGTGGCTGTAGAAGGGGCTCCAAAGGCAAAAGAGGGTTTAGCCAGAGCCCTGAAGAGATGCTACTTTCATATTTTGCTAGCTTTCCATATTACCAACCCCAGCTTTAATACATTTGAGCATACTTTTAAGTATTGATCATCCAGCATCATCATTTTGAATTGTCACTGACCCAGAGTCAGTTATTCCGAGTTTCTTAAGGAAAATGAATATTCTCTGGTTTCCTTTTTTTTTTCCGATGACACATTATGGGTTTTATGGTTATCAGTGTGGGAGTTTTTTGTATTTCATTGTTTATAATTTATCTTAATTGACTGCTCGGCGGTTGCAAATTCATACCAACACATTAATAACATTTCCTAATGCATTTCAGATTCTGTGATTTATTTCTCTTTTTTTATATTGATCGGGTTTTATGTATCGTGTTGTGCAGCATAATGCCATTGTCCTGCTAGTGGCCAGGGACCCCGGCACATGTAAGACTTAAAACTTGTTTTTTATGGTGTATAAGTTATAGGGTTTCTTTAATTGTTTGGTTTTTTTTGTAACTAAAAAAATTATATAATATAATAAATATAATAACATAATGACATTGTCCTGCATCATGGCTAATGTAGCAAACAAGCCTTATATAGATTCTGGTTTTAACTACCCATGTGCTCTGCTTATGATATGCAAGTCCTTATCTGGTTTCTTATCAGTGTTAAAGGTATAAGCATTCAAAATCCAATGATCCAATGAAATTCAAAGGTAACACTGTCATTTGAAAGTCCCTATATGGTTTCATATTAGCGTTCTATAGTAAAGGATTGTGTATCAGCGCTTTCAAAGTTTCAAAGTTACAAGCAACTTGATTTTGACCTTTCAAGGTTGCTCAAGGTCAAAGGTAACTGTGTCATTTGAAAGCATGTATATGGTTTCCTATCTGTCCCTCACTGCATTTATCTGTCTGTCACTTTGTTTATCTTACATAAACAATTCAATTTAACAAATGGGTGGATTTTCAAAACTATGTGACCTTGCTCTGACCTTGAACTTTGACCCAGACATTTCAAATCCGTATAATCTCTAGGACTCAGGTAGGGTAGCGTCCCCACCAAGTTTGGTGAAAATCCATGCATGGATCTTGATAGAATTTTGCTCGCAGGCAAACTGACTCAAGCGCGGGTGATTAAAATACCTCTGCCAAAACTCACAACACCGCTGAGACATTTGCCTTACACTCATAAGGGCCTTCTGCCAAAACCATGGGATGAATGAGCCAGTGAAGCCAAAGCAGCGCTGCCACCACAGTGCCTGAGTGGCATACGGCCTTATATAAGCCTTAATTACGTTTTAAAGTACTTTGAGTATGGCTAGTTACATAAAACTGTGGTGCAAGACCAACATGTCAAACATTTATCTTCCCCTATATGCTTACTCACTTCCATGAGCTTCTTTTAAACACTCAATACCATTTTATAGGTGCCTCATGTCAACCCTTCTCTAATCTATATCCTTATCCGCCCCCTCCCTTCCTCTCTCTATAATCTCTTAAGTCTATGGTAATTGCTTTTCCCTTCAGTGTTAGCGCGCTCATCTAATTTCTCTTTCTTCACCCTGCATATCCATATTATTACACCTCCTGACCCTACACACTGTATGTTATATGCTCAAACATAACCTGTTTCTTTATACCAACAGATAAGAAGAATTCTCACTGCCATGTGTTATCAGACGGGTTTGCCATAACCACTTATTCCATCATCTGTAGTGTTGCAACCATGTTTCTTATTGGTCAGAAAGTATTGCTAATTAGTATTGCTAATGCTTGAGTTACTATCATGCATTGTTAGTTGCTGTTGGTCCTGTAGGCTTAGCCAATGTTCAAGGATGCATGAATGTACCACCCGAGTCTTTCTACTACTTTTTCCTCTGTACTGTAAGCACAGTGGAATAGTGGTTAGCTTATACACTCCAAAGCAAGAAGGTGATGGGTTTAAGTCCTGGGCTCGGTGAGGGCGTTTCAGTGTGGAGTTTGCATGTTCTCCCGCATGCTTGCATGGGTTTCCTCCGGGTACTCCGGTTTCCTCCTACAGTCCAAAGACATGCACATTAGGTTAACTGGCTGTTCCAAATCATTCCTAGGCGTGATTGTGAGTGTGAATGGTTGTTCGTGTGTTGGCCCTGCTATGGACTGGTGAGCTGTTCAGGGTGTACCGCGATTTTGCCCCGAGTCAGCTAAGATACGCTCCAGCTTCCGCACAACCCTAGCAGGATTAAGTGTTTGGGCAAACGGGTGGATTTGGAAGCTATTCATATTTACCATTCCCTATTTCTAGCTCCATTCCCTATGGCTCAGCTCACATGGTACTTGAGCAAGAAAGCTAAACAGATTGAGCACAAGTACTGATGTTTGGTGATGGAAATAGCAGGAAATGTGGATTCACAGATAGTTTGCTGGACTGTCTAGTGGAAGAGGTCCACAAGGAGTCAGATACGAGTGAACTGTTTCCTGTGTTTCTCGATTCATTTTTAAGTTTTCATTCGACTTAAGAGGGTGAATTCATTTAAATGATAAAAAAAAAAAAAAAAAAAAAAAAAAAAAAAAACCACACTTTATACCTGATTTTCTGCACTTTTTTTCTTTGAAGCTTGTTGTTTTTTAACTGGATGCAATTAAAGTGGAGTTTGGCACGAAGGCTATCTAGCTTCTGATTTAAAAGCTTTAGCAGATCGTACCATGTTGCACTTGTGCAGTCTCCACAAAATCCCCTTCCTTCCTTTCTGCATTAGTTTCTCTGGAACACTGTTGCCAGGTTACAGAGGCTTCCCCCCGGAGCATCACTACTTCTACATCACTGGAAAGGCATTTGGTGTGGATTCAATACATGCACACCTTTTTCCCTGGACACTGATTCAAACACCGGCTGTTTTCAGACGCTCTGTTCTTTCAGTCTCCCTACCAGATGAATGATTTATTAATAGTTTGTTTATTAGCACATTTTTTAATTATTCTGGATCGACTGATGGACACGGTTTGTGAACAAAGTTTGTGACTCAGGATTAAAATCAGTTCTTCATCTTGCATTTTTAAATTTGAAATCTGCGTATAAGAGGTTCTCTCACTATTACTTTCCTGATAACTACACACACAATATTAACAAGGCAGAAATAAAATTGCCAAGGTTTTACCACAAAAACCCAAGCATCGAACTGCATGCTTCAGCAATGCAATTTTTAATTGCATTTTTTTTTACAACTTTATTGGCCTTTATACAGCTTTACCAGAATAATATACAAAATAAATACAATTATACAAACACATGAATACACAATGAAGGACCAAAAGGGCACATTCCTGATAAAAAAAATAAATTAAAAAAAAACAACAAATAAAAGAAAGACATACAAGTAAATCTATCTGTTCTATCTAACGTCCCTAACGATTTTGGAATGGTGTAAAGTAGCCACCACAGTGGATTTTTCCCCCCCTCACACTATTTTCCCTCACCACTGACTCACAGTCAGGTGATCACAGCCTGTCCAGATGGCATGTCATTTTGGAGAGAATATAAAGATAATATTTGCTGGCTACTTTTTTGCTTTCATGTGTCTCAAGAAGACCCAAGGAACCTCGGACAAAATCTGTTGTATGTTACTTTATAATAACTGTTACAGCCCTTCAGCTCAGATAGCAGGAAACGGGAGAGTTGTCAGGTCCTGCATCACTGTATCAAACTAAATAAAAAAAATTAAAAATTAAATCATAAGTACTGCCATTTCTATAATTAAAAGCAACCAGGAAATGTCCCATGCAAATGTTCCTATTAGTAAAAACATGCAAGATAATTCTTACCAGTTCACAGTACGGACCTGTGATGTATATGGTGGTATATTTCGAAACGGCAGCACCGGGTACTCCGGTTTCCTCCTACAGTCCAAAGACATGAATATTAGCTGTTCCAAATTGCCCCTAGATGTGAGTGTAACTGTGAATGGTTGTGTGTGTGTGTTGGTCCTGTGATGCTTTGGCGAGCTGTTCAGGGTGTACACTGTTTTCGCTTAGTGTTGGATGAGATAGGTTCCAGCCTCCCCGCGAGCCTACCAGGATTAAGCGGTTCGGAGTGAGTGAGTATATTTTGAAACTGGAAATCATTATATTATGAAAGAAATAACTCGCCTACAAGTTATAGGATAGGAAAATACTGGTTTTATTAAATTCTTTTTGTTTATTGATGTTATTTTAAAATAAGTTGTTAATTTTCACAAGTCTTTTCATTTACCATTAAGGAGATATTACAGAATGTATAATATGTCATTTAATTAAAAATATCAGTAATATAAAAGAAAAGCCTCTTTTTTTTTTGTCTCCATTCAATTTTAATTTAAACAACAAGTTTTTTTCTTTTAGATTTAACTAAACAATAATGCTCGATAAAGTTACTTTTAATAGGTGGTTATGAAAAGAACAGTATCAATTAACAGCTCTAACATGGGCCTGCTTCGCACATAAACACATTTTCACAGCTCAGGGCCTGTACCAGCATGCAGATATTTTGTTCATAAACCATAATTGGATTTGTTAGGACGCAAAAAAAAAAAAAAAACACATAGATCATAAAGCAATTCCTGTGCTGTAATAATTTAGCAGGGGATGTGCTTGAGGAAAATGTATCTGTAAGTGTTAATGTGCTAATAAGCAATGAAGCACTAACAGGCTGAGGCAAACCACCCCTACATTAGCTTCATGTAATGTGCTAGTCTAATGTAATGCACAATTAGCAGCAACCACCAATTTCTCCATTACAGATTACATCAGCTGAGGTTTTGTAAGGCATTAAATGTCATTAGAAGGCCAGTTGACACATTAGATGCAAGCAAATGACTTTGGTTTGGCATAGTGAGACAACACTTGGCTATACAAACACACACACACACACACACACACACACACACACACACACACACACACACACACTCATTTGCGCATTCCTTTACATGTAGGAACGATGCTGAGTAGCCAATCCACCAACTGGCATATTTCTGGGATGAGGAAGAAAACCAGGGACCAGGGACAACTAAAAGTAAACGATTCAGTGAGACAGAAATCCTTCCTTCACTTAGTTAAACCCGAGTCAATAACGAAAGCTGATATTTGAGTTGGTTTAATTAAACATCCCGCATTGACGAATTGACTGAGCCGTGGATGTGCAGCTGGCATTTTCTCAAACGCAGCCAATTATTCCGCCTGGTCCTTAAAGAGTAGTCATTAAGAGGAAAGTTAAAAGCATATGTGTCTGCGGTACTCTTCTTGTCTCAGTAGAAATCAATTAATGGTTTGTCATGTGCTTTTTTTTCCCAGTAAATCACAACCACAAAGGGTGTGAGGGATGGAAACTATACATCCCTATAGTGGCACTAAATTAGTTTTTAATTTAGTCAGAAGCTTTCATCCAAAGTTAGGAATTTTTGGTTGTAAGAAAAGTAAAGTTGGATGGTGTGTCTTTGTATGTTGTAGCATTACAGCTTCCCTTAACTGGACCTGAGAGAGTCAAAACTATTCCAGCATGGCAATGCACCTTTGCGCAAAGTAAGCTCCATGAGGACATGGTTTGTCATGGTTGGAGTGGAAGTGTGGAGCTTTAGTAGCCTGACCTCAACCAGGAAAAAAGGGCTTTCTCACCTGACATCAAAAATGTTCCTGTGGCTCTCAGCAGCTACGCTCCAAAATCTAGTGCAAAGCCTTCCCAGAAGGGTGGAGGCTAAAAAACAAACAAACAAAAACGGGGGGGGGGGGGGGGGGGGGTTTTGGGGTTTTCTAAGACCAGCCCCTTTCCCTCCCCTTCTTGGGGGAGAAAAAGTCAAAAAAACACTTTTGATTT
>JBCNYH010000027.1:5180589-5191781 GCA_039654325.1 Tandanus tandanus
TATTTATTTTATTTTTTATTTTTTTAAATACAATAAATTGTAAGATAAGGTAAAGTCAGTTGGGTTTTTACACCCGAGCCTACTGGCTCATCAGGCCAGTTAGCTTGTCACCGGTTTGCGAAGCATGAAGCTACTACAGTAGGAGTTCAACTCCTCTTGGATGGGACGCTAGTCCATCGCAGGTTACCTTCCTAGTATTTTTTCTGGTACCCATTTATACTGCTGGGTGGACAGAGGCACACCTGTGGTTAAGACCTTGCACAAGGGTCTTAGCACAGTGGGGGTCTAACAGGGATTCAGACCCTCAACCTCAGCAGCCCCACTTAAATATAATATAATATGATGTAATTATATTGTTATTATATAATTCAACAAATAACAAAATGAAAGGATCTCATGATACTCACGGCACAGCTACAAATATTAAAACTCACTCAGAAATATTTTCCACATTTTCTGCAGAAGTCTGGATTGGACTCGATTTCAAGATTTCAACTCGATTTCAAGATCGAGCCAGGACTTTATTGGGATCATCTCAGACAGCACGACAGGCCATAATTTTTAAGTACCTCTGTGTAAAACTGGCTCAAGAACTCAGTCTGTGTCTGGACTGCTACAGTAGAACTAAAGGACACCATCACCTCGTCTGCTACAAATCTTTCATCGTTATTCATTACTCGTTTCCACACACTCTTATGAGACTTTGCTTCTTGATGCAGCTACAGGCGAACAGAATCACTCTGCGATCATTAAAAATTCATCCACTCCATTGGTGTATCTCGGAGCCGTCAGTCGAACCTGACAGTCAGCACCTTTTCTGGAAAGGTCAAATGATACTACAAAGAGAGAGCGAGACTGACTAATTCTTGACTTTATATGAAATAACGGGGAGCGTGGCTTCATTTCGACGTTTAGGATCCCCACACACCCCATTGACAAGGCAAGAGAGGTCATTAATAGCTGCCGATATGCTGATTTAAGCATTCATCTCCAAAAACAGCGGTACGTCTGCTGAATAGTAATGGCACTGCTGGATTTGGGGGTTTCTGGGGGGTGAAATCTTCTTTTTAGGAAGTTGAATAAGAAAGAGGATGACTTTGAAACCAAAGAGATCAGAACACACTGAAGGGAAACACTGCTGGATATACGAAATTAAAGAAATCATAGAAGCTCGATGTTTAAAAAAAAAACTACAGCGCTGTATTGCGCTGTTCATTTTCTTCTGCAAACGTTTAAGGGTGACAGAAACACAATTTCCACCAACTGAGCTACAGATGCATTTCCTGCTGACGTAGCTCCAAGCTACAGGAAATGACAGCATACACTAGCGTCTGTGTCATTTCAAGATGGTATATAGCATTGCCTTCAGCAGGATGTGCAAATGTAGACATGTTATTTATATGGAAATTGAACAATACACAATAATAATAAAAGGGTTTCATCAAGGTCCTTCAGTGTCGCTTTAGGTTGTGCGCCATACGCATCAGCATTGCTTTAGCTACACATCCAAAATTAATGAATGTATCAATAAGAGCCCTTGAACAGAAACTTGGGTGCAATATTGGAGAGTCTCCATTAATATCAGCAAACAAAAAGATCTACAACCAGGCAAGAACCTTCCTGCTTTAACCCACTATGTTGAAGCCTTTCCACTGTAGTACTTCAGTACAGTAATGTGAAATGCTCCCTGGGCTTTCGACATAGACAAACACAGGTGAAACTGATTAGTCCATCATTGCTTACATCATGATCCTTTGACGTTCATCTAGCAGCAAAAAAAATACATCATTAGTTGTAATTATTTTTGATTAAGACACGTTACTACAGGTGGAAATTAAGATGTTTGGGAATAAATTACTTTTACAACATTGTATGTGACAGTTAAATTATTAAAATCTCAACAGAAAAAAAGCGGTTATTTGGCTATTTTTTTCCAATCACAACTGACAGATTTGTGGAAACTAAACAACTTTGAAGAAAGCTGAGATTCAAATTCTTTTCTTCAAAATCCTCAACTAAAAATCTTAGGCTTTAAATGACTAAAAGTTGACATTGAAATTTGAAGTTGAAATTTCACATTCATTTCTTTCTTTGCTTCTAAAGATATTGGCAAGGAAATTCTCAAAATGATAATCTGTTGGAATTATGGTAGATTTTACACTGAAACATGCAGATTACAGCATTCTTTCAGTAATTAATATATTACAGGACAGAAGAGAAGACAGCACAATGACTATAAAATTAAGATTTATCTTTAAAACCAAGTGAAGACTATACCTTTTGGTTGTTTTTTATTCAGTACGCAAATCTATGATATTTAACTGGATAATTGGATATCACTTTTTTATAACCCTATTGACCTGCAGTATCTTGCCTTATAACCAAAGTACAACTATTTGGTCCACAAAGCTTAGATTAAAAAAATAATAATTATAACTTTTTAAAAAGTTTTACATTTTTGTTCAAAAACTACAAAGAGGAGTGGCAGGATCGACCCATTTGCCCATCTGCTCAGGATCCCATAGAAGCCAAAGTCCAGGCATGCAAATGACAGAAACAAAGGGCGCAAAATCAAAAAAAATATAAATACATTTTAAAAATGTGATGTAAAAGAAATGAAATCAGTAAAAGCTGAAGTTCAGACAGAGAGAAAGAAGGCAGACCGAGTCGTCCCATATTGAAACAGGCGGAGGAAAATAAGATTGCGAACACTAACGGCCCATAATCGAGCCCTGATTAAACACTAAGTGGAGCCTGTAAGTATTAACACATTGATGCGTTTGTAATTCCAGCCTGGCTCTTAGGGATAATTACGCCAATCTTGTCAGACGCCTCCTGATCTCCCCTGTCTCGCTCAGATATCTGACTTCCATTACGGTAGTAAATGAATCATTGCACCACTAGAATGTCATCTACTGGCAATCACAATTGCTATTAAACACATCCACTGAAGCAATGCACATGCTGATACACACACACACACACACACACACACACACACACACACACACCCCATCGTCTCCACTTGAACCATTAATTCAGCTCTCTTACCGTCATCTAGTGCAAATCGTTCTGTTGCAGTAACATGCTTGGAGAAGGAGTGGAGGAATATTAGACTAATTGCTCAATAAGAGACACATTAGGAGGGTGTTGTTGATCACTAAAAGGGGATCCGGTATCTGACCAGATTATACTTGCATGGATAATCCAACTATGTGCTTGTTTCTAGTAGGAATTGAGGCTGGACTTTAATAGACATTTAATGGACATTAGTCTCAATATTGATACACATTACATTTTTATTTAGCTGCAGGATATCTGAGTCCTACACTACAACGTGTAATTATTAGAGCGAGACAGATCAAATGTACACAGTCAAGCAATGTAATGGCACTATCGGTATGTGTGGAGAGCTCCAAATATCATGATTGGTATTTGGAGTGGGCGTGGCCTAAAACAAACACACTTTTGAAAGCCGATGATTATTAATATCTTTGTTCTTTGAGGGGAAAAAAAGGCAAATCCCCTGTCGTAAATCAGTCGCGTTTTGTTCTCAACCCATTCGCATATGATTAGCGCAAACAAAATGCGAATAAAATACGAATGATATCAAAATACACGGAATATGAAGGAGGCCAGCAAGTCTCAAACTTTCCGTGTGGAAGTCTCCAACTTGTCGCTTTTCCTTTGCGAGCAAAAAACGAATAGGTTGCAAAACAACAACTTTGCCACCTTCTCACGACATGTGCGGACTGTTTAAGAAGAGTTTGGGACTACTCCGCGTCAGAGCCTCGTTTTGCAAAATTCGCAGAAATTCTGAACGTTCGAAATTTATTGCGATGAGTTCGTGAACCAGGCGACCAAAATGCGATGCTGCGAATGTCGCGAGACAAATGTGATTATGAAACGTTATTGCCATTCACGTCAGTCGCTTTTCTATCGCACCTCTAGTGTGACCCCCCTAAAGCTTGGTAGTAAACATGAATGAAGTAATTTCCTTTTTATTGAATGTTCAATTTGTCTCTGACCTTAAATCACACATCTTCAGTAAGTAAAAACTTGTACATGGATGGGAGGTGGGAAGAAACTGGAGAACCCGGAGGAAACCCATGAGTACACAGGGGAAAAAATTGACGCTCCACAAACATACCGTACAGTAACCTGACTTCAGAATTAAAAACTCAGCCATGGCAACCAACATGCTGCCAAAAAAACATACCGGTAGGTTAACAGGTTGTTGTATTTAGTTAGACAATACGGACAGTAGGCGAACCATCTATTCCCTTTATCTCTTTCATTTTAGAATATAATGCTTGCCAGAAATGGTATCTATTGGGGACAAAAATCCTACAGGAAGCAACGAGTCACGAGAGCCGAGGCAGGTCTTTACTTTGATGTGATGCGAAGACAAACATGCTTGAACATGAAAACCAAATGGGGACAAAGCTCCTGCTCATGAGACCACACCGACGTGGGCCGTGCCAAGTTCCGTTTGAATGCAAATAATTCAAGCATTAAACAAACAGATTGCGATAGCGGCATTACGTTACACCGCTACTCCTTCGAACAGCCTGGACAGCACCACTGATAGGACCCCATGACTCTGTCTATCAACAACCAGTGAAGAAGGGATATGAAAATAACTGTCAAAGGTGGAGTTTTAATATGTAAATAATAATAATTTATCCTCCTACAAAAACACAACTAATTTGTGAAAAGAGGTTTAAGCAGGGTGATACCATGTATATGGGTCAGTTCAACATTAGCTCATCTGCTGTACTGGTGCAAATGAAAAAATGAATGATTAATATTTTAGCTTATGTGCCTGGGCGTGCTTGATGCGTGTACTCCCTGGCTCGGCTTGGCGGGCAGAAAGATCTCCGGAGACGCTTGAGTGATGCGTTTGTTTATCTTCGCTAGAATCCTTATTCGAAGAGGAGTGAGCTTTTACTTTCTTCCACAGTAGGTGGATGAGGGGCATGAAGCATAAAACATGAAACATCTCAGAGCACTGAAACAGAGAGAACGGGACGGGCTGGGAGAGATCCCCTTAACCAACCCTTTCATGCACTGAAACATATATACACAGATATGCATACAGTGGATATATTTACAATGCAAACGTCGGTGCTCTGTGATTGGATGACACCTTGCATACTCACGGATTCATTGCATATTCGAATGGTTGTTTTGGAGAATGGAGTTCAGATCAGATGTCTGATTTAGTGTGCATACATCCTTTTACTCACTCATGGTACTCATGGTAGGCTGTCCACAAACACATTCTGCAAGAATAATCTGTTATACGTTCAAAAGATTTTCTCATTTCTGATTGGTGGAAAGCCATCAAATATGTCTCGATATTCTTTTTACAAGCTGAATTATTGCACTATGCCCCTCGGATAAGTTGAATGACTACTGCACAGCTGGCACACACAACATAGCAATGTAACTGTCTACTTTAAAAAAAAAATAATTTTTAGGAATAATAAAACAAATTATAGAATTCGGCTTTGGTAGAATATGTAGAACATATGGAGAAATATCCAATCTCGGCCTTTGACCCCTCGACTGAATAATTCTCTATATTAGACTTGCCTCACTCATTTAATCGCCAAACCACTTAATCCTACTAGGGTCGCAAGGAGGTCGAAACCTATCTCACCACACACCTTCACATCTAGGGTAGTCTGGAACAGCTTGTTAGCCTAAAGTGCATGTCTTTGGACTGTAGGAGGAAACCTGAGTACCCAGAGGAAGCAGAAGGAGGACAAGCAAGGACGAGCCTAGGACTTGGACCCAGGACCTTCTTGCTGTGATGTGGACGTGCTAACCAAAACACCACCGCGCACTTTGGCTCTTTCAATAACTGCTTAATGTGTCCCCATGACTCTTCAGTGAAAGTGGGAAAATGTAGTGTAGATTCAAAGGAGTGTTCACATATTACCAGGAATCACAGTCTGGCTGAAAAGAACTGCACTGATTATTAAAACACAGATAACAAAGACGCTGGAATACGCTGAGTGAAATGACTTCCTGGAGAAAGAGTAAAGAATAAAGAGTAGCCCGTGCTTGGATCCTGTGTGGATGTCTGATAAAACCGGAATGTCTCATTTTCATCTGACGATTGTTCAAAGAAATTAATATACTCACATTACTTCATTTTAAAGAGAAATGAATATGAAATGAGTCATTTAAGGAACACGCTCGCTCTCTCAGTGTTACACTCACCCGCTCGCTCGCTCTCACACACACACACACACACACACACACATTAACGTAAAAGCACCAGGAAAAAAAAAGCACCACACTTCACTAATCCAGTTTATTCTTTTTCAGCAAAAGGAAGGAAAAGAAGGAAAAAAAAAAAAAAAAAACAAATAAACCCAAAGAAAGGCTACAGAATTCTCTTATCCATACTGCTTTTTATCTCTTTAACAATGTTAACCTAAAGAGGGAAAAAGAAACGCAGCGCTATGCTAGTGCGAGTTAATCAGAAACACAAAGATGGTTAAATAAGGATTTCTTTAAGATACAGGATATTCACTTAACGTCTTCGGGTCTGTCCTTTCAACAGAAAAATAAAACGGCTTTAAAAAAAAGGAAGAAGAAAAAAAAGAATTCGGTATATTCAGCACTCTGCCTCCAACCTTCAAAATCCAGTCCCGTCTAAAGCCACTTTGAAAATGTGACAAACGCAATAACCATGTGTTTTGTAAGGTGGGGGTGGGGGCTAAAATATGGAGGAAAAGTGCAAAAGTGGAAGGAAGAACAAGGGGAAAAAAAGTGAAGGATGAATGGACTGAGGATTACAACATTGATAGGAGGAGAAAAAATCTTTTTGAGAGCTGTAGCTTTCTGGAGGCAGAGCATCACTAAATACATCATATGGGGTCTGACTGGAGCTGTACGTATACAGAAGTGTATATAGACCTGAACTACAGTTCCCATAAAGCCCTGGGGCACACGATTCCCGAATGAACCCGGTCCGAAGGGTACCGATTTTGCTTCTTGTCCATGTGCTGGGAACACACAGACCACATGCGGTTTGTGTGTAGACGCACACAAGATATCAAAACACCTCAAGTGTGTGTGTGTGTGTGTGTGTGTGTGTGTGTGTGGGAATGACAGTGAGAGGCAGAAGCATTCATAGTGCTGCCTCTAAAGTGACAGCAGAGGGCATCTCCAAGGCCAATGAAGGGTGTGTGGGTGCGCGATCCATGTCGAAATCCATTTCCGATCCAAAGTACGATGAGGAAGTCGTGGAATTGGGTTCGAGAGCAACAAAAAGGGGTAAAAAATAAAAAATCTCCAAACAGACTGAAGGAGGTCGAAGATGACAGGTGGTCAGGGTGTTGCATGTCAGTCCCGATCACAGACCTTGTCTTTGGAGCCTGATGGATGACCTCTGACCTTTACTTGAAATTGAGCACAACAAGGGGCTGGGCTATGATTATATTAAATATACATTTTTTTTTTTTTTTTTTAATTATGATGGACTGTAGAATTAAACTAGCAGGGGGAGGAAAAATAATCAGAGATGATGGCAGCATGCCAAAAAAAACGGCTTCTCCTTTCTTTCTTTTCTCTTTTTTTTTTTTTGAGATGTTTTTCTTCCAACAAGATCCACAGGAAGGAGATTAAGACAGTTGTGAGGAGCATCACGGCCAGGAGACTGGTGCGTGCATGCGTGTGTTTGGGTGCGTGTGTGCGTGTGTGTGCGTGCGTGTGTGTGGGAGCAGTGTTCAGCACTGAGGATCGAAGCACCACTGGCCTCAGTTGGATCAGGGGACGTGAGACTGGAAGGGGAGGATACAGTGTGTGTGTGTGTGTGTGTGTGTGTGTGTGTGTGTGTGTGTGTGTGTGTGTGTGTGTGTGTGCGTGCGTGTGTATGCAAGTGTGTGTGTGTGTGTATGTGTATTTATGTGTGTGTGTGTGTGTGTGCGCGTGTGTGTGTTCAGGAACACTCCTCTCCGATGCGCTGGCAGGATCGGCCCACCTTGCGGTCCAGCTTTACCATCTTCAGCACGGCTTCCTCTCTCCCGCGACCCAAGTGGTCGAACAGGCAGTCGTGCTGCTCGGGCAGCCGGTGTAGCATGCAGAACACGTATCCTAAAATAAAAATAAAAACACAATGAGAGAGAGAGAGAAGATTTACAAAAGAGTGGGTGAAAGTGTGAAACAACCTATTTATTGCTCTTACACTCACACACACACACACAAGCTTGTTAAGGAGCTTATCACACTTAATATGGGCGCTGTTCTTAACCAGAGTGAGTGATGATTAAAAGCTCAGCATGCTTCAATTAAAGCTGCGCAATTAAGGGCTGTGCGGCAATGCAGCTGGAACGGCACCAGCACACACACATGGACACCCCCTCCCCCCCCTCACACACACACACACACACACACACACACACCACACAAACACACACACGGAGATAAATGAGCTATTACGGATAAAAGAGGCGGCTGAGGAACACTGACTAACAATAGGAGTCGTTTCATAGAAGAGATCATAGCGAGATAATCTCCACTCAGACCTGATCTGATGAAGGATCGGCGTAAGAGCATTAGCAAAACCGGCAGGAGCTGGCGTTAAAGTGCTCTCGGGCACCGCGAACGCCGTTTAATGAGCTCCAATTTAAACTGCTAACGACGTCGACGTCGTCTGAAACCTGATGTGCATATTTACTGTTTTTAAGCACTCATCTCATGATGAACCTGCTACAGCCATGCGAAATAACCCCATCGTATTTACAGAAAAGGCCCCAAGGACATGATTTTGGGCATTTAGCAAAGGAGGCGGGGCGATCATGAGTTTCAGGATTTCAATGTGTTCCATGACATCAGAAAAGCGAGCACTGACCACAGCGGCATGAGCCCAGCTCCTGCTGTACAAGCTCGAGTTTGGTTTGGCAGCGATGGCAGCGCCTGCGGTTCTTCTGCTTCGGCCCTCGCTGCGATTCTTCAGAGGATTCGCCGACGCGCACCCGCTTCTCAGGGGAGGCCTCGCTCTCCGAACCTGAGGCTGACAAAGACGAGACAATAACAGAAACATTCCACATCTGATTACTACTCATCTTTTAATGTGAAAATATCTTCAGTACAGTGACGCAGCCTTCATACAACAACCCCGAGCTCTTCATATAATAATTTAAGTTGGTATCGCTGCGTAACACTTTGCGAATCCCAAAAAAACCCCAAGCTTCATTTTCTGTTCATTATATTTATTGCATTTGGGATAAAACCTGAAATTTGCTGTAGCGTAGGGTGTTGCATCAGGCTCCACATTGGGGGAATAAACATGTTTTGAATTGGAGTTTCAGAAAAAAACGTAATTAAACTTTGCCTGCTTCAACTAATTAACCACAGAAGACTGCGATTAATAATGATGAGCGTAATTAACATTTCAACCTGTACTGAAGTTTGGAGGAGTTATTCCCAGTGCCCTACTCAGTGGAAAAGAAAACAGACAGTTTACACACACACACTTCATCCGTATACGAGAGACAGCGTGGGTGTGTGTGTGTGTGTGTGGGGGGTATTAGTCAACTGATGAATGCAGGATCATCATCAATGTGCACAATCCTCCACATGCCGAAATATTCAGATGTCTCTCCTATCAGACAGCTGCAGTGAAACTGAAACCACTTAATCAATTGCACTGCTGACTCCATCCTGAAAATCCCTATTAGGAATTCTAGTCCATTAAATGGACCCCGATGCACATTAATGCACATTAATGCACACACGCAGACACCCTTGAAAAGGCGAGGACACTAAGTTTACCTGTATCACAGGGCCGTTTCGTGGGAGTAGATAGCGTGCCTCGGGCTGTGTCTGTACTCGAGACTTCTGCTGGGGGACGACGACACACAATACAGAGAGGGTAATGTTAAACCACCAGTTACAAATCCTTATAACACGAGAAAAAAAATGTTCACAAATAAGTGAGAAAGTGTGTAGGGCCATATCTACCTGAGAGAGAGAGAGAGAGAGAGAGAGAGAGAGAGAGAGAGAGAGAGAACAGGACAGACAGAGAGAGAGAGAGAGAGAGAGAGAGAGAGAGAAAGACAGAGAAAGAACAAGGTGAGGGAAACAGAAAGAAAAAGTCAGGAAGTCAGTGAGTGAAAGATGAAAAGATGGAGAGACACAAAGAGCAAGAAAAAGAGAGAGTGCAAAAAGGGCAGCGAGACACACCAGGGAGTGAGCATAAAAGCAAGAGAAACATAGCAGCCATGATAGAGAGAGAGAGAGAGAGAGAGAGAGAGAGAGAGAGAGAGAGAGAGAGAGAGAGAGAGAGAGAGAGAGAGGGGCAAGAAGACAGACCAGTGAGTACGAGCAAGAGAGCGAGAGAGAGAGAGATAGAGTGAAACCGAGGCAAGACAACAGACCAGTGAGTACGAGCGAGAGAGCCCGAGAGCGAGAGAGATAGAGTGAAAGTGAGGCAAGAAGGCAGACCAGTGAGTACAAGTGAGAGAGCCCGAGAGCGAGAGAGCGAGAGAGAGAGGCAAGAAGACAGGCCAGTGAGTACGAGCAAGAGAGAGAGAGAGAGGGAGAGAGAGAGAGAAAGCGAGGCAAGAAGACAGACCAGTGAGTACAAGCGAGAGAGCGAGAGAGCAAGAGTAGGGCAAGAAGACAGACCAGTGAGTACGAGCGAGAGAGCCCGAGAGTGAGAGAGAGAGAGCGAGAGAGAGAGGCAAGAAGACAGACCAGTGAATACAAGCAAGAGAGCGAGAGAGAGAGAGAGAGAGAGAGAGAGAGCGAGAGAGAGAGAGAATGAAAGCGAGGCAAGAAGACAGACCAGTGAGTACGAGCAAGAGAGCCCGAGAGCGAGAGAGAGAGAGAGAGAGCAAGAGTGAGGCAAGAAGACAGACCAGTGAGTACGAGCGAGAGAGCCCGAGAGCGAGAGAGAGAGAGGCAAGAAGACAGACCAGAGACTACGAGCAAGAGAGCGAGAGAGAGAGCGAGAGAGAGGCAAGAAGACAGACCAGTGAGTACGAGTGAGAGAGCCCGAGAGAGAGAGCACAAGAGTGAGGCAAGAAGACAGACCAGTGAGTACATGCGAGACAGAGAAAGAGAGAGATAGAAGACAGACCAGTGAATACAAGCAAGAGAGCGAGAGAGAGAGAGAGAGAGAGAGAGAGAGAGAGAGAGAGAGAGAGAGAGAGAGAGAGAGAGAGAGAGAG
>JBCNYH010000027.1:5200442-5216224 GCA_039654325.1 Tandanus tandanus
TATATACACACACACACACACACACACACACAGCACGGTCCATGTAAACAGCATCCAAGCTTAATGCAACATCTCTGGTATTCTTCCCCCCCTCTCCATTTCTTGAACAATAATACCTGTAATCATTCCTAAAGCCTGCAATTCCGCCTGTCTATAAGCAACAATTTGCTGCTCGGAAAAATCCGGCAATAAAATGATTGCAATTCAGTTTCCTTAGTGATCCGACCGCCTGTTAAAGTTATATGGTATAATGTTTCTAGAAGCATTTCAAACCCCCCACCCCACCCACCCCCGAGGAACCATAAACAAACCGGCTAATTGGCTAAATTCTTTATCGCGCGGACATGAAAAACAGCTCCGTCTCTCAGCTGGACTGGAGGAGCTCAGTACGCTCGTACGGAGGGTATATACCCGAGTGGGCGCAGGTAGAGGAAGAAAAGCTTTGTCAATGTTTTCATTACAATTGCAATTCATTTCCCATGCAGCGGGGAGTCGTATAAATTTCAGACTGCTCCTTTAATGCAGCACTTTATCCGGGTTGTTCTTTTATTCCTTCCACTCAAAGCTTAAACTATGTGAAGGGCCACCACGGAGATCTGTATTACTGCAGCAGCCGAACGGCTTCGGCTCGAAAGCCCTATTTATCTTTAAAATGATCGGTACAAACCTGGATAACAACGGAGCTGGGGTCATAAACCAAATGATTCAATTTGTACACACAAACCACAGCTTATTTACCCTTGTCAGGTATAAGACTTATTAAAATCGTATTAATTATGCTCAGGAACGCTGTGGATTATATTCTACACCGTACAGCAGCACAACATGCCAGGATTTCAATGCTACACCAGCAAGGGGTTAATGGGGAAGAAACAACAACACTTTCGGCCTGCAAGGTTTAACACGATATCTTAAAGGCACAGTGTGTAATATTTTTGGAGGGTCTATTAGCAGAAATTAGGGATATCAACAACAAATAAATTTGCATTTATCTATAATCATCAAAAGGTTTTCGGAACCTTGTAATTAAGCAAGTTATAGCTACATAGCGAGAGGGTCCCCTTTCACGGTGGCCGCCATCTTGAACCGTCATGTTTCTACAGTAGCCCTTGACAGCGCGTGAAATTTCAGCTAGCTTCACACATACACAGCTAGCAAACCCTCAAGAAACAGTTTTATGTTGTAACAAGTAGTGTTCAGATTTCGCCACACTCTGACAGGAAGTACTACACCCATGACCAAGATGCGGGGAAGCAGTCAGTAATGTCCGTCTCGAGAGTTAGTCATCATTTTAACAAAAAAACAGACTGTTTGAATCCTTTGCTACTTTATATGCTTGTTCCATTTCTTCTCTCATCCAACAATGTAGGAAATAAACATCATAAAGTAGCTACAAACCTTCACTATAAACTGGTTTACGGTGTCGGTTGCTAATAATCTCAGTTTACTGCATGCTACCGGGAAAAACGCCATACATCGGGCTAGCGTGAAATATCCTCGCCGGACGTATGGCGTTTTTCCCAGTAGCATGCAATGTTTGTTCAAATGGTTGGACATGGTTGCTAAAACTTGAGAAAACCGTGTGGTTAGAAGTGCGACATGGACATGATTGATCCCCGCCCCGACTCGCCACTCCGATCTGTCCTGCTCTGGTCTTGCGGAGAAACCAGATCTCAAGACCAATTTGTATTTTTTTTCTTTCAGGATCTGATAAGCTGCGAACAAAGTTTCATATTTTCATAATGACTGTGATAAGCCGAGCCAATTTCCAAGCAGACCTCCATCTCATTAAACTCCTAAAGCTGATATTGGTGACAGGACTGCAATTTGGAAACAACTGAATCTTTAAAAGGCCGCTATAAAGAGCTCTGGAGCACGAATGAAACAAGCGACAGTAAATCAGTACGACGCACCGTTCATTTCAGCGGTAAAACAGAGTTGGACAAGCCGTCGGTGTCTTTCTGGGCCAGATGTGCAACGCGTCGCCATTCAGTTAATAAAAAATAGAGGGGAATAAAAGCTGTTCCCCTTTACAGGCTTTGCTGTAAGTGAGGCATCATATCGGAATCGAATTTTTACTTTTTTGACTATCAAAGACGGACCACTGAGAGCTGAGATGTAACCATCTAACAAAGAAAGCAACTAAAATACGGCGACAAACTTCCCAACTGCCACATTCCCTTGTGCTATACAAACAATCTCCATTCCGCTAGCTACGCCCACATGATACACCTTGTACCAACACGCTCCCTGCATTTCCACGTCTCACTGTCATGATTTATTAGTCGGACGTGGTATGATCTCTTCTGTACACTTTTCCGACCACAAGCTTCAGCATCCTCAAGACTACAGCAATATACTGCGCTGTGATATTTGTGTTCCAGAAGTGAACAAATAATACGTTTATTACCGAGTCCATCAGACAATAAAGGCTTCAGTTTGCTCCTCGGTGTCATGATTTTTTTGGTTGTCTGAAAGCAAATGTTAGCTAGTTATCTGAGACTTAAATTAGAAATGGAAGGTACCGCCGCCATGCTGCATGTATAATGTAGCCAATAGGCCCTACATGGGTACTGGTTTTACGTGACCAAGTTAGGTGGGAAATAAAGTAACATGTCTGAAGGATTTATGAAATAGCTGGGGTTTGACCTTTCAAGACTACTCAAGGTCATAGGTAATTGCCTCATTTGAAAGTCCATTTGTGGTTTCCTGTTAGTGTTCCATAGTAAAAGCATGTCGATCGGCACTTGTTTCCAAGTTATAAGCGCGCCATCTCCAAAATTTTGTGGCCTTGATCTAGCCTTCACCTTTGACGTTGACGTTTCAAAATCTAATTATTCACTGGGACTCGGGTAGGGTAGTGTCCCCACCAAGTTTAGTGAAAATCCGTAAGATTTTGCTCACAGAAAAAACATGGTTATGACTATCGTTCTTTTCTAACTAAATGTTAACCCAGCATGTTATATTTGTTTCTCAGCAAGACAACATTACAGCTAAGGATGTAAAAAAGCCATTCAATACTTACAGGGAACTAGTCAACCATTCTTCGATCACATGCTAGATGTCTGACAGGCTAGCTTTACATGGAGTACGCATCTCATTTTTATTTTATTCAAGGAGTTCCACACACAGTGTTTGGTGGCTTTGGCTTTGGATATTTTTACTGATCGCACCGTACTATCCGATCTCCCAGCACCACATCTTATTTTGTTGTTGAATGGCTTATAGAGGTATTAGCATCACTTTCTGGTTGGTCCATTTTTTTAAGATAGGACAAATCACAAACTTTTAAAGTTTTTTTTTTTTTTTTATAATTTAATGACTATTCAAATATTTGAAAGTTATAGCCCATCCCCAGTTAGAGCTATGATGGGTAATGATCTATCCTCACATATAAAAGATATTATAAATGTCTGGCTAGTACATATTTGACTTCAAAAATTAGCTCATGCTATAGTAATCATTACCTCAGTCTTCAAGATAGTATACAATCATACTGCTCGGTCCGTCTACATGTTCGTCGTACTGACATTCAATACCCACCAGTCTATTCATAACCGGTGTAAAAAAATAAATAAAATGGTCTCTTCTTACAGTGTTCCAACTCACAGATGGCTAAGAACTGATTTCTTATTTAGCAACGCATGTGTTCGAAGAAAAAAAAAAAAAACGCGAACGTTCGTTAGCTTTAAATGAGAACAACTCATTTCAATGTCGCACTTTAACAGTTTTAGGCCAAAAGAAACCCCGACGAAGCTTTTTATTCATCCTAACCACCGCTGCCTGAGGCTGAATGAGGGTTTCTGTGCAACCTAGAATGTCGACTGTAGATACCTGCACTGTGTAAACTCTGTCAAAGTAGAGAGTAATTATAGGCGTCATTTTTGTGGCGTACAGACCTACCAGGGAAGCACGCTTGATAACCAGCATTCGTGTTAAAAGCCTCACTAAAGCCATGAAGGTAGAAATTGCTGGATCAACTATTTATTTAGAAACACTAGCAATTTTACCAAAACCGATTAAATTACTTGAATTAAACGCACTTAAAAGTTTCATAAAAAAAAAAAAAAAAAAAAAGTCTCAAAGCAAATATGAAGGTGCTACCAACAAGGTGTTTAAACTTCAACATGAACACAATCCCATTTGCTATGCTAATCTATTACGTAAAGAGGCCATCTGTATTTACTTGCAAAGCTGTACACATTAGCAATCCAGTGAATCAAAATCGACCCGCTGCTATTCTTTTTTTTTTTTTACTCAAGTACAGCAATTAATGTCATTTAAAAACTAGCCATGATTAGGGAGCATCCGTCTCTTTAAACAGACAGCGAACTGGGAAACCAACAAGATAACGATTACATCGACTTTACCATGCACTGAAGTTCTTACACAACACTGACTTCAGACGATCAGAAGTAAAACTAGGTACATTGTTGTGTGTTAAAAATTTTCGGCGTCACAGAACTTTTTCTACTCTAGTATTTCCACTCACAGAAATCATCATACCGGATACAGTACACATTTATATCAAGTATCACGTAGCAGGACGTACGGCCGAAATGAAAAGTTTCCAAACCTCATAAACCGCAAAGTACTTTAGTTTAGGATTGTTAGGGTTGCAAAGGGAAGAAAAAAGTTCTGCTAGATTTCCAGAAACATTCTATAGGAATGCAAGATGGCGAATTTTGGAAAAAAGTTTAAAATATATGGGAATTAACAGAAATTAATAGGAATTTAAATTATAGAATTGCGGGTAATTCATGCAAAGCGTATCAAATGCAAACAAATATACACTTTTTGTCATAAGCGACATACAAATTTCACATTTCTCATACAAATAAAAAAAAAAAAGACTAACTTTTACCTATTATTTATTTATTTTTGTTTGTTTGTTTGTTTGTTTATTTATTTATTTATTTATTTACGCACATTGCAGGGTAGAAATTTAACTGAATTTAAATGAAATCTTTTCACTTTAAACAAGAGTGCGCTGCAAGATTTTGTTGTTGTTGCTACATTTCAGTTCCCTGCAAGTTTGCACATTTTCAGTTTATTCCCGTTAATTCCCATAGATTATCCGCAACTTTGAAAATTCCCAGACTTTTTTGTCAACACTAAGGAACATTATCAAATCTTACATTCAGAAATTGTACATTTTACCAAAGCAGCTAAATACCTTAGTTTTGCACTAAATCGTTACAGTTGAATGGGTAATTTTTTTTTTAACAAAACATTGTCACAGTCGATCAGTGCCAGTTGATTGCTGATGTTGGTAAATTTTTTTAATTAGAGCTTTTTTAATTGCCATTTATATCAAGGATTCGTCTGGAATAGATTTGCAATCTTTTTATGTTCTTAGATTTAAAATACTTCACAGCAGACACACTTACAAAAGAACGTTTATGAAATATAATTCCTTTTTTCTGAAACCAAGAAAACTAAAAAAAATAAAAAAATGCCTTTTTAGTCTAAAATGAAACGTGAATCCAACAACATTAGCAACATCTTTTGAAATTCATCTGTAATGCGCTTTGAATTGCAAAATTTGAAGAACGCAAGAAGTTTGGAATCAGGTATTTAGCTCCGATGTTTTTTTTTTGTTTTTTTTTAAAGTAAGAACTTAAAAAAAAATTCTTGAATTTAGACTGTAGTTTGTGGAAATTATACACTTCATAAAGAAACCTGTTATTCATGGGGCACAAATGAAGTTGATTTTTAACACTGCTGAACTCTACCAAACCCAGCTGGAGGTTTTGATTCATTTTCTTGATCACATGGCTTTGTTGAATAATCAATTGTGATTGGTCAATCACCACATACTATAGTCTGTTCACTCTGTATAACAGAGTGTTGGTATGGACCATGTGATTACAGGAAGCAAGAAAATCAATTGGTGTGTTATTGATTTCTTCAATTGTGTAGCCTGAAACATATAGGATAATATCCAACAAGCTGGTAACTATTGTGTAATAAACCCCTACAGAGTGATTCAAGACCTCTCCAAATCACATCAGAGTCCTGTAGATTATTTATAATAACGACTGACTCGGTGTATATGATCCCTTAGAGATTCTGACAGCAAGTCAGATCACAGGGTTAAAATCAGCGCCCATGCTCTCAATTCTGTCTTTTTATCGTTTCTCGGGCTGGAGTATCATCCCAAACATCACTGATAGGTTTATTCAAAGGAGGCGTTTAGCTCACAACATAAGGAAGGAGTCTCCAGTGTCAGTGTCGAGTTTTATAACGGCAAAGTCTTCAGGAAGGAGGAGGAGGAGTTTTTGGACTTTCTTGAAGGCATAAGCTTCGTTTCAACTCATTAATAACAAAAAGCGACAAATTGTCTCACGGAATGTTCCATGATGTTAAAAGCAGGTGTATGCATTTATGCACACTTCCATGGAAAAACTTAAGCTCTTGCAAAGAAATGCTCGAAATACAACAATATTACAATACACTCAACAAATTCAATATCCGGTGTGACCACCCTCTGTATTCTTTCTAGAACGGTCATCTCGCGTACGGCGCATGCAGCGCCGTCAGGAAATACGCCGTATGTTTTCCTGAACATCCTACAGAACCAGCCAGGGTTCTTCTGGAGGTTCTGACCGTTGCGCTTGCTTTGTTTTCGTACGCAAACTCCAGCAGGCTGCATTGTGTGTTTTGTTAGGGAAATGGTCTCAGCAGTTTTTTTTTTTTGGAATAGTAATGTTTGGAAATCTAAACTGTTTTGGCAGCTCCTCGATCCTCCTCTTGAAAAATTCATAAAATGAGAAGAGCACTCGTGTGAGCACAAACCTCCACCAAGGCCAGCAATCCCTTAAAATTTAATGGCGTCGTCGTTGTCCAAAACTCAACCTCCGGGAGACATTTCATGAAGAAAAACGACACAAAATTTCACGTAACAGTTTGAGGATGAAATATAGCGTCCTATGGAAGAGGTAAACGTTCGTTTCACCATCACGATGGCGGCTCAGACTTCCAGACAGAACTGTACATGCATAAGTTTCAGATACTGAAGCGCTTGGCGGAAAAACATTCTTCTACTGAGGGTTGTAACTGCCGACGTGCCCCGAAATGTCCTTTCTACATAAAGGGCTTTGTTTTGAAGATAATTCAATTCCAAAACAATGGACACCAATCCAGGACATGACAGGACCAGATACTCTGATAATAAACTCAGCGATGATCATCTGACCCTTTCTTACCGTGATCAGGGTGAAAAACATTACATACAGCCTACACCATAGAAACTTAGTAAAATGATAAGTCTGTGTGGGTTTTTTGGAAGGAAATGGAGGGAGAAGTCCAGTGTTTTACCCTCCCCCCATCCCTGTCTCTATCTGATGGCTTTTTACAGCGTTGCGCAAAAGGACTCCACCTGTGCAACTGACAGCTTGTGATCAATGATAGCCGAGTGGACAGATACACCAGCAATTGGTCTTTATTTTTGTATTTAATGGACGCTTCAGACTTGTTCATTTCCCCAGTAATTATGTACTATTAGGTTCAAAAGCCAGTAAGTGTGCCATTGAGCCCACAGTGAGGTATGGATATATAACCTGTCAACTTGCTTGCTAAGCTAGCTTATGCTAATTGTTCAATCGATGAAATTCAGCACAATGGGAATATTCTACTTTAAAGAAAGCGTTTTCATTCTGAAATCTGTTTTTTTATGTACATTAAGCTAAATGTGAGGGGGGAAAAGGACAACTGAAAGAGAGAACAGACAAGCCTCCCCACCCCCATCCTGGCCTACTCAAACAATGGGCACCAACTGACAGCAGCCCCTGGAGCTAACAGTTAGCTAGCCGTGCTAACAGGACGGATTTCCTTCTCCCGTTTTCACCAAGTTGTACTCGGTGCTCTTGAATAAGAGCTCCAAATAGACACCGTTTTCTAAAACACACTGCACCTACCCCCAAAATCCACAAGGACACCGCGGAGGTATAACGTTACTCGGTGGCTTGCTCCGTTCGCTCCCTGTGTCCCCCATGGCGAAGTGTGAAAATCGGCGACCTCCTCGAAAGAAAGACCGGGGATGAGCTAGCGGCCTGTTTGTTGTGGGGGAAATTCCTCAGCCAGCCGTTTCCCAAGTGCGCTTTGGAATATAATCCTCGGTTCCGAAAACACAACACACGACGCACACGTCGCCGAGATCACGACTTGGTGTTGTGTTTTCCGATTAATGTTCAAAAAACTCGAGAAATTATTAATAGCCGCGTACAGTCCGACGGACCGCACCGGGAGCCGAGGCCGATCAGCTGGAGTGTGAGCGCTACCAAGACCTTAACAGGGGTGCGTGGTTCTTGTGGGAAAGTTTACAAATTGTGAACTGCGACAAATCTTCAGATCGTACATACCCCTAAGTGTAAAGTGGTCAGTAATGAAAAAATATGCAAGTCTAAATACATGGAGATTGTTTTTCAATAAAGCTTTTTATCTCAACACTTCCTGTGCACCCCCCGGAATAAAGTGGAACATCCCAAGCTGTATTCCTTGTTTGTAAAGCGATTTGTGATTGAGAAGCTTTTCCAGAAAAGCTCTGCTCATTGCTCCTCATCCTCACATGCATTATAATAAAAATAAAAAAAAGCTTTAACATGTGTTTGAGTTAAACCTTTTCCATGGCATAAATGCGATTTATAATAAAATACCATGAACATTAGATTTTTTGTTTCTCCATTTGGATGAAATAGTTTTGGAGTACAGTAAAGTCCAGTAATATCATTATAATAAAGGAACAACTTTTCTTGATGGTACAAATCATCCTCATATTTTTGCTCATTTCTCATAAATAGGTACATAGTTTAGACACTTTTTAACCCTACATCCACTGTGACTTGAATTACTAATGCTCAGCATGATGCCGCCACCACCATGCTTCAGTGTCATTATAATCCATTCATTTGTTGAACCGTATAATCATACTAGGGTCGCAGGGAGGACGGAATCCCAGCTGACTCTGGGAGAAGGCGAGGTACACCCTGAACAGCTCGCTAGTCCATCGAAGGGCCACCACACACTCAACCATTCACGTTTCACACCAAGGGCAATTTGAAACAGCCAGTTAGCCTAATGTGCACATCTCTAGATTGTTGGAGGAGACTGGAGTACCCAGAGCAAATCCTTCAAGCACGGGGGAAAATATGCAAACTCCACAGAGAAACACCCTCGACTGTGAAGTGGACGTGCTAACCACTACATCACCATGCCTCCTGCATATATAAACAGATACATGATGTCTATTGTGTATAAGAGGAATAAAACGTTTTGCATCTGGTTGCGTCATACGTCTCTATAATTAAACATTTATCCCTGGTGCTGGATTACTGATCCCAACGTCGGGGGTTCAAGCCCCACTAACGGGTTGTCCCTGCTGTCCCCCCCAGTGCAGCTAACTGGGTTATCAAATGCCGGCCATGTATTTCCCTGTCTGTGGTGAGAGGCATGTAAAAGAACCATTGCTGATTTTCGTCAAGAGTAGGCTGCATTGCCGTCAGCGTGTTTCTGCCCTGCGATGGCCTGGCGAGCTGTCCAGGGTGTACTCTGCCCTCGACCAGAGTCGGCTGAGATGGGCGCCAGCCTCCCCGCGACCCTAATTAGGATCAAGCAGTTCAGAAAATGAATGAATGAACATCAGGTTAGAACTAGTCCGCCGTGGTGGATGGGGTTGAGCGGGTGGCGGACACATTTTGCACAGCAAGAGATGGGCTAGTGATAGTGAGCTCAATGTGCAGTACCTGATGAAGTGGTAGATGAACTGAAAATCGAGTGATTTGTTTTCAGTGCTTTACTTTTCTTTGCGTCGGTGGGACTGCACCATGCAACTTCAAAGACATATCCCCCCCATCATGCAACACACTTATATATGCAAAGCGGTAACCCCAGTGAATTAAGAAATTAATTAGACACCGAGTTCACACAAGAGCAACCAACGTGTTTTAAGTTTCCACCAGTCTTCAAGACAGGTGGAAAGGTAAAGAAAGAAACAGCAGCATGTTCTCGAAGGAGATTTGATGAATTTAAAGAGAAGAGATCAGTGGAGATCAGTGGTGGCCTGGTGGTAGGGAGTTTAAGCCCCACTGTCACCGAGTTGTCACTGCTGTCCCCCAGTGCTGCTAACTGGGATATCAAAGGCCAGCCGTGTCTCTCGCTGTCTGTGGTGAGAGCATGTAAAAGAACCATTGCTGTCGTTCGTAAAGAGTAGACCAATGGGTTGCCTTCAGCGTGTTTCTGCCCGCGACCCTAATTAGGATTAAGTGGTTCAGAAAATGAATGAATGAATGATCAGGCACTCTCAGAAGCAGCGGAATAAAAGACATATTTAGGTTAAAAAAAAAGTCTAGCGCATCATGTTTTATGAAAAGCAGATCCATGAGAGAGTGCTTCATCAATCCTATTTATGCTGACAAATCATGTGAATAAGGTTTGCGACAAATTCAACATATGAAGAGAAGAAAATCCTTCATTTCAAAGTGAATAATAACACTCTTGGAAATAAAATGTTAAATGAAGCACCGTCCTTAAAATGAAACTGTCTTTGACATAAAACCCATTCGTTTTTTCCGAGACACAAACAGAAAATGTAACCCTTTTTTTGTTGTTGTTTTTTTTTTTAAAGAATGTAATGCTTGCTTCACTACAGGGAATTTTTTATTCTTATCCATCCATCCATCCATTTGCTGAAACAAGGAAGTGCGAGGAGGATGGAACCCATCAGCCGACACTATGCGAAGGCGGGGTCCACCCTAAACAGCTGGCCAGAAAACACACGACCATTCACCCTCACACCTAGGGGCAATCTGGAACAGTCACTTAGCTTAACGTGTATTCCTTTGGACTGTGGGAGGAGACTAGAGTACCCGGAGGAAACCCACTCAAGCACAGGGAGAACATGCAAACTCCACTCAGGACTTGAACCCAGGACCTTCTTGCTGTGAGGCGGACGTTCAAACCATTACGCCACTGTGCCACCCTTAATATTATACTGTATATAGTGGTACAAAACAAATAAATAATGTCAGCTATGCCGGTAAATAATGTCAGCTTTGGGTTAAGGTGCCCTATTAGTGGATGTAATGACTAGGAAAGATATTTTTGCACAGATTTAAACAATGAGCCTAATACTGCAACGGTGGAATTATGTTCATAAATTAGATCTGTACTAAAGAGGTCGCAGTTAAAGGTGTCCTTGGTTATATGTGAACCCCCTGCTGCAGCCTACAATAAAGTAATGTGCTTGAAATATGGATAACAATAATTCCTCTAGCACCTTAGACCAAATAATAACTAAAGGGGCACTTAGAGAACGCAAGGTACTTCTGCAACCCAGCGTGGATAATGTCGCAAACAGGCTCTATATGGTTATCGATTTTAATTCCCTGTGTGTTCACCTTATGATAACCTTCAGATGTTCTAAAGTACATGACCTAATCTTCAAAACTATGTGACCTTGCTCTTACCCTGACCTTTGACCTTGATATTCCAAAATGAAATATTCACCGGGAGTCAGATAGGGTAGTGTCCCCACCAAGTTTGGTAAAAATCTGTGCACAGGTGTGGGAAGGATTTTGTTCACAGTCAAACTGACAGAAAAAAACCCCCAGACAGACAGACATCAGTGATTAAACAGAACTGAACTGAATTGAGGTCTACACAAGATCTGAAGCAAAAATATGGAACAGTAATGATAAAATATAGAAAAGTAATGATAAATGGATAAATAAATAAACAAATACAACCAAAATTCTATAAATGAATAAATTTCTCATATTTATGTTATATATTTTTATATTATTCACTTATTCATTGTTTTCTTATATTTTCTCATCATTTCTCTAAAAAGAAAAAAAAAAACTGCTGACAAAATTTTACCAAAAGCATGGGAGAAACATCAGAAGTGTGACTGTGATTCTGTTAAATTTCTAAAAAAATTAAGGAAAAAAAAAAAAAAAAACTTGAACAATTATGGATGGGTGAAAGGTTGATTTTCTTCTCGCATTTCACCCAAGCTGTGACTGAAACTCTGGCATGTAGCTAGTGAGCTTGTGATCCCTCGAGCCGCTGATCAAAGCGTCACTAAAGTACCACAAACTACACAAGGCTGGTGCGCTCGGCTCAGTTCGAACTGAGCGTCTTTTTTTTTTCTGCTTCACTTCAAATTGCACCGAGGATAAGATCAAGCCCATGTGAAGGAGTGTGACATGCACCTGGCGGCCATCTCTGTTCCCATGTACCTGAAATCGACTGCAAGCGGAATTGGAGCCTGTAACTGGGGTACAGAAGGGAATTCTCCACCTCACTAATGCTAACTAAGAGCGTATAGAGCTGACAAACAGTGAAATTAAAGGGTTGGGTTTATCCCAGAAGCTAGGGTTGGATTAAGGGATCGTGTCAGCTAAACAGCTTGTTCGCTAAGCATGATGGATTGTGAAGTATTGTTTCCTTAATACAGATGCAAGTAGCCACAAAATTGGAGAAAACTAATAGATTTTTTTATTTTTTTTTTTACTTAATTTTATGTGCATATGCAGGTGGTCCATTTCTCAACTGCCCACATAATAAAAAGCCATTTCTCAGAACATTTTACCAACGACTAAGCTCCGAACCCAACCAGCACAAAGATAAACCTGCGTCTTAGGTCCTGACACGTTCCTGTAAACAATATATATCCAGTGTGGAGGTTTTCTACAATGCAAGAAGAAAAGAAAAGCCGAAGATTCTCACGTTAAGTTTCGAAAAAGTAAAAAGAAAAATGAAGAAAATGCAAGGTCCCTTTCACCAACAGGCGAAGAAAAGCGTTAGCTAATGCTAACTAGCAACACGTTCGTTCAAAGGCTCTCAAATGTTAGCTAGTTAGTAGTTAGTGAAAGCTATCTTTCACCGAAATAAAAGTAACTCTAATCCCCATGACAAGCTAATTTCTGAGTCGCTGCTAGTGAGCTGCCTCTGAAAGAAAAGGCGCCACAGCATTAGCAAAAATAACAAATAAATAAAAATCCATTTTCACAAGTGAGAATATCTAGAATCTTGTCAAATGTATTTTGATGTGAATTATTCTGAGATTATTAATAATAAATCATATATACTATTACTGAGACTATGTCTATTTTATGAATTTTATGCTTTATATTTTTATTACCTCCACCAAGGACGTTATGTTTTAGCCTATATTTGTGTGTTGTTAGGAGGATTACATAAAAAAATAATACACAGATTTTCATGATATTTCTACCAGAGGTCGTGCTTTAGGTTTTGGAGATGATCCGGATCGAATTCTGGATCCAGGAATTTTTTGAAGGATTCTTTAACATTGTGAGATAGGACATTCTTTAAGGGAAGATGTGGTGCTATAGCAAACCCAGCAGGGGGCGCTATGTGTACTTTTGATACTTTGTTCAGTTTTCCCTTGTTGGCAGGTAATTTTGCTTCTTGTAAATGAATAAATACTTTAAATTAGCAAAGTAATTTTCAATACAACATGAAAATTTCAGGGCATTGGTGGCTTAGTGGTTACGATGGGTTACTGATCTGACGGTCAGCAGTTCAATCTCCGCTGTTGGGTCCTTGAGCAAGGCCCTTAACCCTCACTTGCTCAGTTGTGTTTAAAAAAAAAAAAAAATCACTTTATCAGGTTTTAACTGGAAATTATATGCCATTTCGACTGCATTCAAAACATTTTGCTGTACGTTACACTTTTTTTTTTTCAGTGTTCATTAAACAGTCGACAAACCTTATAGCAGATGGGAGGGTACAGGATGGGAGGCCAACGCCAAATTGCTCCTGTAGTGTGTGTTAACCCCTCTAAATATTCTGCATACTGCTCAAGCTAGGTTAGGAATCTCATTCATTTGCTTTCATTTCAGATAATTGAATAAAGACTTTAATTTACCATTAAATTTTCCCCCTGAGGTCAGTGTACGAGAGAGCTAATGTGCTACCATTAGCAGCCATTACCTTCGGTTCAGCTGTGCGCCAAATTAACAACAAGAAATACATGCTGCTGCTGTATTTAAAAAATAATAATAAAGTAGACTTTTCAATTAATAAGGCGACTGATCAAACCCACCGGCAACGACAATAATCACATTGCTGAATGTCTTTAAATTTGTTTTTCAGACCAACTGAACCGACTTTTTAACGAAACGAAAGCATAAGCAGGTAGCCACTGTAGCAAGCACAGCTAACAGAACTTGGTCCTAACAGGATGGATACAACGTGGTGTAATGGAACTTCACGTTCTCCACACGTGGGAAATGATGCCGTTTTCCACCCACCTTGGAAGTTAAAGGTTGGAGCCTAGAATGATTTTATTTTCACCCTCCATGTTATTCACGCTACAAAATGGAGCGGAAAAAACACAGACACTTCTATGTTCATCTTTTGTTAGCAACAAGCTGGCAGCTAATTGTGATTGATGTTAGATATTCCTCCACAAAACAGTGATCTATATAATCAGTGGAAGAGAATTACCAAGTGAAAATATCTCAATGCTGATGGGAATAAAACAAATTACAGGGGCACTCGTCAGGTGTAAGGTATCTCCACACCAGGCATGGATAATGCAGCTCTATCTCTGTGACCTTGTACTGACCTTCAGCTTTGACCTCGACACTCCAAAATCAAACCATCTCTGGGACTCAGGTAGGGTAGTGTTCCCACCAAGTTTGGTGAAAATCGGTGCATGGGTGTGGTCAGGATTGTGTTCAAAGCAACACCAGTGAAAGTAATAAACAGAGGAACTCATTACGGCGTGCTGTTCCGCTTACTGCTGATGCTCTGAGCATCATGGTCCGATATTCTGCAGATCACTTCACCCTTCAAGGGTCACGGGGAGGCTGGAGCCTATCTCAGCCGACTCTGGGCGAACACGGGGTACGTCCTCAACAGCTTGCCAGTCCATTGGAGGACAACACACACAGCCATTCACACCTACACAGAGGTGCAATTTGTAACAGCCAAATGCAAATACATCACATGTACGCCTGCGGAAGGAAACCGGAGTACCCAAAGGAAATCTACACAAGCACGAGGAGAACTAACCACAGAAACGCCCTCGCCAAGCTCGGGACCCGAACCCAGGACCTTCTTCCTGTGAGGAGGACCTGCTAGTTGGAGGAATCGATAAAATAACGATAAAAATTCATATTTTGTATTAAATGATTGATGTCTGTACAGTGAGCTGATCATTATTGCAAAATGTATATATATATATATATATATAAAAATCTATTCAGATGTATTCAGAGTCCTCTGTAGCACATTCCTGATCCAGATCACTCTGTCGGGGTTCGTTTCATGATAACAACTGCTTGTTGTTCTTGATCCCTTACATATTTTAGATATTTTAATTGCAACCAGGTGAGAATAGCCATAGGGTGACTATTTACAACTGGTTAGGATGGAAGGTGGGGTGTAAACATGTAGCATGATTAGCTACGGACCCCTGGGTGCTTATCTTGTCTCTGGAAAGTGTAGATACACTGGCTAACACCCACCACCAATACCGCTCACACACGCAGCTTTGTCGGCTACTCACCCTGTGGGTGCAAATATATAGCATTTGTATGCATTATGTAATATTCAAATATAATTAATTCTCATTCAAATATAGAAACTGTTAGGGTTTTTTTTTTTTTATAAAATAAAAAAATGGAACTTCCTATAAGTCTGTTGTGATATAAAAGGGTCAAATTACAACTTATAATTCATTCATTCATTTTCTGAACCGCTTAATCCTAATTAGGGTCGCGGGGAGGCTGGCGCCCATCTCAGCCGAC
>JBCNYH010000027.1:5216391-5233379 GCA_039654325.1 Tandanus tandanus
TAGGGTCACGGGGAGGCTGGCGCCCATCTCAGCCAACTCTGGGCGAGGGCAGAGTACACCCTGGACAGCTCGCCAGGTCATCGCAGTATTATTATTATTATTATTATTATTAGGGCTATTAAAAAAATAATAATAACAGATCCAGGGTTGTTTGATCATGTCTGATCCAGGTTATGGACCTTGTGAGACACTCATTGACATTGAATGAGAAGCATGGAACAATATCCCAGTTGTAGTTTGGTGCGCCATCTAGTGGATTTCCACTGAATCAACACCTTGGCTATTTGCAGTTTGTCAAATTGCAGACCTGTCCAGCAAAAACAGATTAAGTTAATCACTCGGTATCTTTCCTTATACTTTTCTATACATTTTTGTAACGTTTTAAGCACAAAAATAATGAATTTTTATATGATTTCAAACTGTTGTCGACACTAAACTTGTTACTACAACCGCAAGTATTCTGAAGAAACAATCATTACAGTACTAATTACTTTATTATAGTAATTACACACTGTTAAACAGTTCGTAGATCTATAACGACGTATAATTATATTTTTTAATCACGTGTGAAGGCATAACATGTAAAAATAAGAATTAAAAATCACGTCTGTTTCCGCCCGGTTTCGAACCGGGGACCTTTCGCGTGTTAGGCGAACGTGATAACCACTACACTACGGAAACCTGCAGCGGGACCCTTTCAGATATCAATATAGTACTGTCTTCTGTGTTCATAAACTGGGGTGTTCTTTATTAATAATTTTTTTAAACCATCGTTTTCAGTTAAAAAGTTATTATTGCAGTAATAAGAAAAAAAAATTAATTACCGGAATTTGACTCATCTGAATCGGTTTATATGATTCATCTAATATTTACCGTCTGACAGTTAAAAAAGACAACGTTCCTGTCACTGAATCATCATCATCATCATCACTGTTAAATTCTGAAACCCTTAAACTCGGGGTTTGACCACTTACACCTTAGATTAAGCTTCATCCATCCAAAAAGATTCGACTCGTAACAAGTGAATCGATTCCTACAAATGACTCACTCGAACCCTTGATGCACTGATCAGTAAGGTCGGAATCACCTGTCCCACATGCACGTCCTCTACAAAACATCAAAGAGGGGCTGATCAACACAAACAAACACTTGGAGAGGACATAAAACACGACCACTCCAAACCTGATTATTTTTCAGCATAACCCATAGTGTACTTCTCTAATTTTAGCTAACTGCGTTCATCACTTACGTTACAGCACCTTCGTAGCTTTACTCACCCACTGCACCGCTTAAAGCCACCTGTTAGGGTCAAGGCACTTGGCACAAGGGGCCTTTAATATAACAAAAACAAAAATATGGCCACATGCTTATCATGTTCCTGCAAAGCCATCCATCCTGAAGACTATGAAAAAAGTCAAGTTACATTTTTTACCTTAAACCGTCACAAAACAGATGCCGTCGAGATCAGTTGAAATGCTAAATAACAAGCCACAGTTATACCGCTATGTCCACTTTTTGTGCTTGCTCTGCTCTGATTGGTCACATTAAAGCTTCATGATCAGTGTGATGTGAGGCAGACCAGGAAGGGCAAAGATACCGCTGGGCATGGGGACGGAGGCGGGCCAGATAGTCCACCGCGAGACCTTTCACAGAATATGATTATCGCACATTCTTTGCATCAACCATGACCATGAACCGTAATTCATCATCCGTCCACTAGGTGGCAGCAACCTATTTCACGTAAACAGCTAGTCACTGCCGACTCAGTGATAGTCAAAGATTGCAAGCTAGCTTGTTGCTGTCAAGCATTACCAGAAAAGGAGCATGAATAAAGGGAAAGGGTACAAATCCCTAAATTAATTTTTAGTCATGCAGATTTGATGGTTGCCCTTTTTGAATAAATGTTTAGTGTTTATTCGATCATCAATCACCGAGAAATTTAGTGATGTGGCCCGGATTGGGGCTTTTAGACACAAGAAAGTCTTGTGGAAGGGTAACTTTTTACTTATAAAATTTTTAAAAAAGTGAAAAAAAAAATGTCAATAAATAAACGTAAGGAGGCTGGTAAGGGAACAAGTGTTTATAACTGCATAAGAGACAACAAGAATGACCTGTTTGACAGGTTTACAACATTAAATGTAGCTGCAAATGGTTAAAAAGTACGATATGTCACGTTTAAATTCCATCACCATGTCTATAGGCAACAGAAAGACAGTGAAACAAGTCTGGGTGCTGTCTCTGGAATTCAAATTGTCCAAGTAATTCAAGCTCATTTTAAACACACCCACATATCCCCCCCCCCCCCCCATTACCACGCCCACTCCCACCCATAGCCACGCCCACTCCCACACACAAAAGGGTATATGCATAAAATTATAACACCAGTATTGGTGTTTAAACACATTTTCCTTTTTTGACTCAGTTCAGATCGTGGCTTTGATGCACTTCCTGCATCTCTCTGACTGACGTGTCTCACTATCTACTGCTCGTAAACCATTCATAATAATCTTTTATTAATAATAAAAAACAAAATACTCATTATGATATTTTCACTTCTAATATCATGCGTCCATCAAGAGAGGGAAAAAAAGGGGGGGGGGGACGACACTCGTTAAAAGTGACGAAAACAATGGACGAAGTTATTCAGAGTAAAAAGACTTCAAAGACAGTGTTGTTGATGGAAGAGAATAATCTAAATGCATATATACAGCAACGTCTTCATAAATATCCTCATCCCCATCAGTATAACTAAGGACTTTTATTATAAATATATTTTTTATATACTATTAGCAGCACATGATGCCGGGACACAAACCTACGACACAAGTGCCCTAGGTGTTGTCATACGCATACGGTTGAGAAAAGACTGCAAGATTCACATTCTTATGTGTGCAAGGAGGAAGCAGGGGATCTCGGGTTGGAGAGGCCCTGGGGCTGAGAGCGCTGAGCATGCTGGGCACTGGGGTCTGTGTTTGGGTGTGCCGTGCCAGGGGTACCCTCTTTGACCTCGGTGTCGAGCTGAGCAGGGCATTCGAAGTGCACACAGTGAAACACCTGGAGGGAGAGAGAGAGAGAGAGAGAGAGAGAGAGAGAGAGAGAGAGAGAGAACAGGAAGAGAGTGAGAAATACATACACTTAGTAATTAGAAAGTTAACTTGCCAAGTTAGTAATTAGCAATTAGAAAATTAACAGCATGGCATGGTGGTGTACTGGTTAGCACGTCCGCCTCACAGCATTACGGTCCTAGGTTCGTGTGGAGTTTGAACGTTCTCCCCATGCATGCATGGGTTTCCTCTGGGTACTCCGGTTTCCTCCCACAGGCCAAAGACATGCATGTCAGGCTAACTGACTGTTCCAAACTGCCCATAGGTGTGAGTGTTAGACTTAATGGTTGTGTGTGTTGCCCTGTGATGGCCTGTCAAGCAGTTCAGGGGGTACCCCACCTTCTCCCAGAGTCGGTTGAGAAAGGCACCAGCCTCCCAGCGACCCTAGTGGGATTAAGCGGTTCAGCAAATGAGTGAGTGAGTGAGTACGAGTGTCATTCTTTACTTGCCAGAGTTTAATTCCTCTTATAACACAACCCCTTAAAACCCAGATACTATATATATCTATAAATAGTGGTTCCTTCACCAGCTCTTTCTTTTAAAGCTAAAATAAAAATGCAGTTTATGATGTTCCCTCGTACCCACCTCATTAGCCGTGTTGTGCGTCCCCACGATGCGAATGAAGGAAGCAGGCTGCCTTTCAAAACGCAGAGTCTGCCAGGACCTACTCCGGGTTTGGGTGGGTCACACAGGAAAAAAAGAAAAAAAAAAATCACTTAATATTATTCTTCATCACTAACATGCGATCTTTTGCGACCAATAATTATTTTACGATGAAAACTTCAGTCGGTCATCTTCAACAGTGAACTGCTTAAAGTGAAATAAAAGGAAACCCCTTCAAATGAACATGTATATTTTCATCATCAGGTGGTTTTTACTTACAGCTTCGGAGCTGCGATCTGCTAAAATCTGTTTGATGGATTGCATTGGCCAGTTTGAAAAGACCGCCATTTGTAGTTCGATTCACTCTCGCAACAGTGCAAAAGCCGCAAGAGTAGTTCATATTCGTAAGTTCATATAATGCAAAATAATGGCAAAAATAACAGTATACAGATATTAAACAAACTTCAAGTCAGATACGAGGGCGGCACGTTGGCGCAGTGGTTGGCACTTTCGCCCCACAGCAAGAAGGACCCGGGTTCAGGGCGTTTCTGTGTGGAGTTTGCATGTTCTCCCCTTGCGACTTTTCGCAGTACAATGTCGCCGCTCAGTGTGCGGATTTATTACTTCTTCATATTTCCTAACGAAAAAGCTTGAAGTAACAATAGCGTGCTTTGATGTGCAAAGTATTTAATTTTGTGGGTCAAGACAAGACTCGAGTACTACAGCATTACAATTAAAGACTTGATGAAAACTGGAAAGGAAACGAAAGTGAGGAGAAACGAGTAGCAAAGTGAAAAACCCACCTGCACGCCACTCGAGTGCGGTCCACCACCCGGACCCAGTGCTGCTGATTACTCGAGACCTCCACATAGTAACTGTAGCTTCGCTCATCACAGTCCCACAACAACAACCTACACACACCATAACGATTTCACAGTGAGAACCAAACACCGAACTATCCTCCACCATGAAACTCATGAACGCTAGGGATCTCTATTTAAGATGCTAGCATGCCAGAGTTTATCTTAGTTTATCTTTGTTATTTTCAAATCATGTGACCCTACATTACCACATGACCCTACTTTTTCATTAAACGGAATTCCACAGGTCCTTATTTTCTATCTCTCGGTTTCGAACCCTGAATCCCCAACAACATTGGGAGTATGCAATCATTCTGGACTACACCAACCCTTAAATGAGAGGTCATGTGATACGTCACATGTAAATCAGAACACAGGTGGTGTACTATGTCCAATCTGTGTCCTCACTCATAGGATGTACGTAGGCAGTACGTACGTCAGATTGTCTGTTTCTTCCCTTCTCTTCTCACATTGATCTTCCAAGGTGCGAACTGAAAACAGAAAAGGGCGCGTGACATGCTGAGTGTGATCGTACCTCAGGGAGCTGAGCATGTAAGGCTGGGCAAGCTGGATGACGATGGCGCCGGAGCCCAGCTGGTGGCAGGTGTATCCCGAGTCCCAGTCATAGTGGCTTGTGTCCCCATTTAACAGGGCATTTCGACAGCGGCTCACGCCTTCCACCACGCTCGCACACGCCTGCACCGTCGCTACGTTCTCGCTGGGGACTACAAAGACGTCCAAGTCAATCAGAGTAACCACAGGCATCGAAATGAAAACTAATATATGGTATGTACTTTGTGTGTGGTGGTCTGTGGAAGGTAGGGGGTCTGAGGTACGCATATTACTGCAGCAATGTAGAAATAGGGTTTAAATTTTTTCTCCATGTGTGCGGACTACTTGAAAATAAAGAGCATGTTTCCTGTCTACCGAAAAAAGTTAGCTTTATTGCTAACTTGCTAGGTTTTTTTATTGCCATCTTTGCTAGCTATTTTTTCAATGTTTAGTGTCAGTTAGTTTAACAAGGGCCCAAATAGTTTTATTTTTAATTTGTTCAGAGCTGGTCAGGGCGAACCCCACCCTCGCTCGTTGTCAGCTGAGATAGGCTCCAGCCTCCCGACGACCCTAACAGGATTAAGCGGTCTGACAAATGAGTGAGTGAGTGAGTCTCTAGCATTAGCTTTAGTTTTTATTTTACTGCTCCTTACTGCCACCTTCTGGAACCAGTCTGTTAATGACTAATCTTCATCTTTAAAGTGGTCGAACAGCCACAGTGCAAATCAGCTGGAAAAAACAAAACGAAAATAAAACAGGAAGCTGATTTTTACCTTCTAGTATTATTCTGATTGAACTTGACGAGAAACGGAATTACAGCACATTAAAACTAGACGCTTTTAAACCGAGGGTTGACGTCTCGGAGTTTCAGTAGTTGTAGCTTTGATTTTTTTTACCTTTATAAGTAAATACTTTAATTACGAAGCGCTGGCTTGTGATGGACTTCAGTGAAAGTGTGTAAAATCTGGTATTGAAGAAAATATCCACATTGCATCATCAAGTGAGGGGTTTTCCTCAGCCACAACACACGTAATACAGTGTATATAGTACAGCATATAAATGTTATCATGTTATCATGTTACCCAGAAGGCCATTCTCCAGGATGAAGGGACGCTGGGTGTACATGCATTCCAGAGCCACCAAATGGAACACCTTGTTGACGGTGTTATGTGTCCCCACAACACGGATAAACCTACACACATCACAGGCTCTTAATAACACAAGACTGCACTCGTGAAATGGAGTGTGATATTTAACATGTTTGAATAAAAATGTATTTTAATTATTCTATACCTCTTTATTATAACGTAATAAACATACCAAGTGAATTTCCTGTTTAATTTGTAATCTTATAATTCTGTTTTATTGTGTCTTTAACATTTGTAAGATGTTGCTGCACTATTAGTCCACAAGGGGGCAGTGTTGCATTGGTATGAAAACAAACCTGCAAACATGGGGTTGGAAATAGAGGTTCTGCCAGGAGCGACACAGGAACTTGGAGTGATCCACCACTCGCACCCAATCCAGCTCGTCCATGGACACCTCGACGTAGTACGAGTAGGACCTGAGGGGAGACCAAACCTCATAAGATTTGATTTCTTATACGTTTTCCTCAGATACCTGAAAATGAAGTCTCACAGCCCTTGAAGAATCGCGGACCGGATTCTGTTAACGTCACCGGCATTCGTGGAGAAATATTAAATTCCTGCCCAAGCCCCTCCCCCAAATTCAAGGACATGCATTGCAAGCCTACCTAACAACAACATGCCCGATCTCTTTTCCAGCCAATCAGTAAACTGGGGGAGTTTGTTTCCTTGAGCTTGTTGCTGATTGGCTAGAATAGTGTTGTGTGGCTCACTCTGAGCCACTTTGTCTTTCCCGTCTACAAAGTCACACCATGGACACATGCAAACAGTCAGCATCACCAATACAATGATCGAGCTGATTTATCATACCTGCTGTCTTTATCCCAGAGCAGCAGGCGGATGTGGTTGATTATTGACGGCTGGCCCAGGCGGATCTGGATCCCTGCGCTGCGTCCGTCGTCCTCTATGGGGTGTCTGGTGAAGCCGTGGTCCAGGTCGTAGTTCTGGGTGTCTCCATCCAGCAGAGCTGACTTCAGCTCGCCTTTCACTACTACGGCGCCGTACTTCATGGTGGCTATGTTGTCTTCTGGGACTACACACACACACACACACACACACACACACAAACACACACACACGATCACTGACATCACAAAAGCTTACACATACATGCATTGAAATATGCTGTTTGTAAAACCCTGAGTACAAAACAAACATCTATGACCTAAAAAGTGCCCAAACAGGTCTGTCTCGTAACTGATTTAACGACGTTTAAGATGACAATTGTTAGTAACAGCTGTTAAAACCGTGAAACATTACACCTGGACCAGATTGAGTATTACGCCTCACGATCATATAACAAGAGCACGTGGAGAGCGCAAACCTCCACCAAGCCTAGCAATGCCCCATATGAACCACAATGTCAAAAAATGTCCTTTCACAATGTTAAATATATGTTTAAAAAAATAAAAAACATAACAACCGCATTATTTTCCCCGGCTACGGCGTACCAAGTTTGTTTTTGTTTGAGCTCGGAGGCTAATATTCCTAAATCTGGTGACTCCTTGACTTGTTTTATTAGTAAAAACTGTATCTGGCTTTAAATATTTCCCAAAACTCATGCTGGATGGTGCGCCGCCTGGTTGTTAGTACATCATCAGTATGTGTGTGTGTGCCATCAAACCAAAAAGTATTATGGGAAACAAAGACTCACTGAGCATGCCGCGGTAGTTGAGCTCCATGTCCCTCCTCTCCGAGCGCGTCTGGATGGCGTCGAGCAGCTCATCAGCACTCAGGAGGCCAGAGGGCCGGACCACGTTCAGCATCTCAGACAGGCTCATCAAGGGCAACCGTACTGCCGCCATCACATCCCGTGCACTGGGTTCCTCGCTGTTCTGTTTGTACCAGCGACTCAGCGCTTGGAAGATCTCTCTCTCACTGGCCGCAAACGAGTCTCTCTGTACTACAGTCAGCAGGGCAGACTGAAAGAGAGCGAGAACGACAGAGAGACACAGTCAGAGAGTCAAATGTCCTGGGGGAGCTGTGACTACTGCTACAGCCTAGCCCCGCGATTTCTGCCTCCATCGGCGTCGATATTCATAACGCGTCCCCATATGGACTGCGTCTGCATGCCCGAAACGGATTGGCTCGTATACCGTATGTGACGCAGTAACACGTTCGCTCAGTACCAAGAAATCGCCCACGTCTGAAATATAATACAGCAAAACAACTAAACCGTTGTTCGTTTTCACGACAATGCTTTACTAACGTTTCAGGAACATTTATTACTTCAGATGAAAAATAACTCGGATGAAATGCCACGTTATATAATCATACAAAACAGGAAACAAGTACCACAAAATAAACAAGAGAAAAACGAATCCATGAAAGGAAAAAGGTCGATCGATTTGAATCAGATTTGTTATAAACGTTCTGCCCTTTATTATATTATATCCACTCGTGGTATTTGGCAGACGCCCTTCTCCAGAGCAACTTACATTAATCTTATATACTACTGAGCAGTTCAGGGTTAAGGGGCTTCCTCAAAGCCCCAACAGAGGCAGCATGAACACCTGACCTTCGCATCACTAACCCACAACCTCAACCACCGAGCCACCCCTGCCCCAAATTAACCCATATACCATTTTTATTTATTCCTTTTTTTAATGTATTATTCTCCATTAAAAACATTTTAAAATCTAAAATTATGGACTTTATTTTTAATTATAAATAGAATAGAATATTTTCAAATAACAACAATTAAATAAATAACATCAATTTTATATATTAGTGTACAGTACTACAATAAATGTACGCAAGGTAGCTCCCGAGTGGCGCATCGACAAGGTGCGCGACTATCAACCCGGAGATCGCAAGGTCGAATCCGGATCGATGCCACAGCCATCCGTGACCGGGAGTCCATGGGAGCTAATTAGCCGAGCTCTCACCGGAGGAGGGCCGGCATATGCTCACTTCCCTGTCACTCACAGCGATCACCAGCCAATCATGTGAGCTCATTCGTACGAGGGGCGGATATCGCTTTCTCTCCGAGTGTGTTAGACCGCCACCAAATACGCATGTGCAGCAGTTCGAAAAAAGGCGGGTGGTAGCATCGCATGTTGCATGTTCTTGCTTACGCCCCTCCCTGGTCGGTGGTGGTCGTGTGATGTGGAAGGCAAAAAAAGTTGATGGGTGGGAATTGGATACCACTAAATTAGGGAGAAAAATGGGGAAAAATCCAAAATAAATAAATAAATGAAAATATAAAAAATTGTACGCAAGGTGCCATAATTAATGAATCACCCGAGACTGTATTATAATAGAAATTACTGATTTGTTTTCCTATGACGAATAATAATAATAATAATAATAATAAATGCAATCAAAAATTAAACGCCAAAGAATAATTTTAGAAAATAAATGAATACTAGTACTACTAATATAATTAAAATAATAATAGATTTAAAAAAAACTGTATATACTTTTTATAAATAATCTCCCTAGACGAATGGTAGAACACAGCCCTTTATTATTATTATTATTAGCATTAGCATCTGAATGCAGTGTATAGCGTGTCTCCTCCTCGCTCACCTTGGAGAGTGCGAGAAAGCCGTCGGACTTGAGCACCTCCACCGCGTGCCGGTCCATGTAGGAACAGCATGCCTCAGCCAGGCTGCTCAGGTGGTACAGACTGGCCACGTCGAAGATCAAACTTACGTTCTGTGCGTTGAGCAGCGTGCGCAGGTAGTCGCAGATGGAGGCCTCTAGTGGCTGGAGACCATAGCGGTGCGCCAAGCCCAGGAAATCCAGCAGCGTTTCCTCTTTGGCTTCGCTCAGGTTGGCTCTGCCTGTGTACAGATAGCGCAGGAGCATGGAGAACGCCTCGGCCCGAGTGTCCTCCAAAGGCACCTCGGCTTGCGGCTGAGACTCCCTCATCCCGCCATACAGCAGAGCTCTGAGCAAAAGGTACATGGGGGAAGAAAATGAGCTCAGGAGGAGGTGTTTGGGATGAAAGCTGACTAGGTGACCCCCAAACTCAAGTGAAAGCGTGACTGTCGTGGGAGATATTTATTACCTGAAGTACTGACAGCGAGCAGCCAGAATGACCCTGTGAGCAGAAAAACGTTTCTCCTCCACCAGGAACGTGACGTCGCTGTATTCCTCGGCGGGCACCAAAGCTGCCAGCTGCTCCGAGAGAAGGTGCATGTGGTCGACCTCAGCCGCCGAGCCCAGTGGGCGCAGAGGGTGACTGTCGCTCATAGCTGCCACTTACATCTGGAAAAAAAAAAAAAAAAAAAAAAAGACATTTTACGATTCCGGTGTTGGTTTATAATCAATAACGACAATCACTAATAAACGCACATCACATCAGAGCAGGAACAGCGGACTGACAGCTGCAGCTTTTGATCACTGGCCTATTTTTGCGACATCACAATCATCATAACGGCTGCAGGTCGGCGGCACTGAGCTCAGGCCGCTGTATCACATGTTCCCACCGTTTCCATGAAAAGTGGACTGGCTTGGGTAATTTGCTGGCGCCATGGTTAGCACGTCCGCCTCACAGCACATCCTAGGTTCGCTCCCCGGGCGTAGGCGTTTCTGTGTAGTTTGCATGTTCTGCTCACGCTTGTGTGGGTTTTCTCCGGGTACTCCGGTTTCCTCCCACAGTCCAAAGACATGTAGGGTAACTGCCTGTTATAAATTGCCCATATGTGTGAATGTGAGTGTGAATGGTTGTGTGTGTGCGCGCGTGTTTTGGCCCTGTGATGGTTTGAAGAACTGTCCAGGGCGTACCCTGCCTTCCCCCCCCAGTGTCGTCTGAGATAGGCTCCAGCATGCCCAACAAACCTAATAGGGTTAAACGCTTCGGAAAACGAACGAGAGTTTTAGTACGCTTTTTGCATACGTTTCCATGTAGTATATACTAAAACAATCAGTCGAGCTCAGTGGATGTTGCCTGATGAAAGAAAAACACGCATTGTTTGTCCGTGCGCCTTTTTTTAAGACCATAAGGATGTTATTCAGGCCACACCCACACGGGATGAGCCACATTTTGGAAACGTCTACGGATTCATGACGTCCCCTCACGCAGCCTATCCTTCTTGCAGCTTGTAGCTCACAGGGCCTTCACAAAACCCTTCTCTGACAACCGCCGCAATCTGTACCTCGTCACGTTTCCCAGACTGCCCCTGCACTCCTGTCCGCATGGGATCGAACCCCATCACCCCACGCATGTCTCCACCCCTGCACAGAATGGTATGAGGAGACAATGCTGGAGCTGATTTCTTTCTAGCTCAGACTGCTGTCTACACACAGCATGGGCGGTTCACATTGGAGGGATTCTAAAGCGTGACCTGGCAACCTTGAAAACCGAAACAAGAGCATCCCGACAACAAAACGAAATCCAAGAATAAAGACATTATATGCGGCTGTTATCATATCCTTTTTTAAACAAATCCACCTCTAATTAAATGATTAAGGTCCTCTTGGCTCAGAGAACAAATCCAAACACAAATACCCAAACGCATGTTGCTAAACAAGCAGATGTAAAAGGATTTTTTTTATCCACCCGCATTCTGATTTCAGTCGACTACAAGTAGCCTATAGGATCCTTGCTTTATTTGACAGACAGAATTGGGGACTAGTAACAGCCAATCACAATACAGGAGGCGGAACCCGCCAGAATGCGAGTAGGGAGAAAAAGAAATAACGCAAATTAGCCCGGAGATTGAAGCTAAGATAACGTTACAGGTTTCTGTCTCCTATTCTACTTGTTCTGTATTAAAATACAATGATATCCTCGCTGGTCAGAAAAGAAGGTTGAAAGCGATCCAAATGGCTGTTTACTGAAGTTTACCCAGCATTTATTTTGCGCAGCTTTTTCTCCAGCTATAAAGATGTAAATAATTCATCATATTTACCCAAAACGAGAGCAAACCCTGTCGTTTCTTGAATTCTAGTGAGAATCAGTAATTCTCGCTAGAGATCAGATGTAAGCTCTCTGGAAGGACAGGTTCATTATATTATTTTGCTGTGCCGACGAAAGGCGAACAGGATGTTTTCAGAGAAAGGTCGACAGATCTAGTATATCGCCATCTTGTGGCAAGGAGTGTAACGAACCCTTCCGCCCCGACAACGTCATTGCGACCGCCATATTGGAAGGGTTTCAGATTGTTTCAAATGGGCTACATTTAAGACTCTACATTTAATTTCAAGAAACTCTTTCAATGTTTACATCCAACAATCTCTAGAATTTACCCACATTTATGTTGGAAAAGACCCACACACCCAGTTCTGCCTGCAGAATTGTTCCTTTGTTGAGAGGTCAAGATGAACACATTTTAATTGCTCTACATCAGTCAGCAGGTGGTGTAGTGGTTAGCACATCTGCAATAAGGTCCTGGGTTTGAGTCCCGGGCTCAGGTGTTTCTGTGTGGAGATTGAAATAACAAAATACAATTTTCAATTTATTAACAGTTCCTACCACCTCTTTTCTTGATAGTCACTTTTCTTTTCTCTTCAGATCATGCTGAACTCTTTTTTTTGGGGGGGGGGGACACACACGACAACACCACTTGTTTGGATTGTAGGAATGATCATAAGGAAATAATGGATGAAGTCAGTGAGAATCAGCAGTCTGGCTCTACACAACATGCTTTTGAATTTACATAATTTAATTCAATTGCATGGGTTTCCCCTCCAGGTACTCCAGTTTCCTTCCACAGTCCAAACACATGCACATTAGGATAACTGGCTGTTCCAAATTGTTCCTGTGTAAATGAGGTGCGAGTGCGAATGGTTATGTGCATGTTGGCCGGCGATGGTCGGGCGAGCTGTTCAGCCTTCGCCCAGTGTCGGATGAGATAGGCTCCAGGCTCCCTGTGACCCTACTAGAGGATTAAGCTAGTAAGTTCCCCAAACTTTAAATAAAACACAGGAATCTAATAAGCAGTATTTAGTTTTATTGCTCCTATTAACTTAATAGTTACAATATGTAGAAGAGGGCTTTATAAAAAATAATCTCGTAAACAGTACTAATTTAAACCACCAAAAATGGACAGGTATGACTATAAAGCTGTTCATGTACGTGATATTTGTATGGTTAAGACTGTAATCCATGTTTCATAATTATTGTTGACTGGTTAGTTTCGAGATAAAGCTTATCGCCTCATCTTGTCCGTTTCAGCCATTCAGCACCGGCTGCACCTCGCAGTGAGCTTCTCCTTATTCGCCCTCTCCGCAAAAAGAGCACTGTGTTAGGTCATAAAGTACGGCTCAGTTTTTCTTTTGCTGTCCTTTCATCAACTTTCTTCTTAAATGTGTGCTAGCTGCACAGCACGCGACTAGCTGCATAACACCACTCTTTACGAGGTGATGGACACCATGTTGTTGGGGCTCAGGATCTCAATCCAGTAACCATCCGGGTCCTGAATGAAAGCCAGACCTTTCATTTTACCTGAAACAGAGACGAGGGGATGAGTGCAAAAGAGAGATATTAACTGTGTGTGACAGACAGACAGACAGACAGGGTACATCCCAAAACCCTTGCATTGCAAGAGAGACACGAGGAAAAGTATTTTAAGAGAAATGAGACATTGTTTCCTCGGAATAGCCATGCCTGACGTCATAAGCCGCAGGTTTTATATATATATATACACACACTGCCTTGCAGCTCTTCCAGGAAGGCTGCTCTCATGTAACCTCACTCATCAATCCTCAAGGCACAAATAAGAGGATTGAGACAGCTGGTAAAGATGGCAGACAAGAAGAACTTCCAGTTCAAGCGGAGATCGCAGAAAAAACAAATAAAAGGTTTTGAGATGGACCCACAGACTGATAGATGAATAGACAGATTCAGACAACTTTTAAGAGATCTCTACAAGAGCAGAGAACATGAGAAACGCACCATCATCAGGCTTTTTAACAAAGGTCACGCCTTCCTCCTTGAACAGCTTGCATGCGGCGTGGACGTCTGGTACGGCGATTCCTATATGGCCTGGAACACCGTAAAAACACATAATTCGATAAGTGTAGGCAGATAGGCTGTTGGCTCACACAGAGTACGTGTGCATACTCTCCAAGCAAAACGGCATATTCATTCCACACCGGCACAGGTCTCCACAAAACCCTCACAATTACAGTTATTCCGGCTTAAAAAAAAATACGAATATTGTGCCATTTTCCATTTCGTTTCTCTTGTCATCGCCTTGCATCACGGGTAAATAAAACCTTGTCAGTCCTTATGTGTTTATAAACAGATCAGGGTTCACAATCAAATATGGTAATGTGAACAAAAACCAGCAGGGGGACAGGAGAAATTAAATAAACTAGAGGTTCTCATAGAGAAGGGGAGTGCTGTGAGGGGCAGTTAATCCAAGTCTTTATAGTGCACTTGTACGTGTCTTTTTATTTGTGTATGTGTAGTTTTATTCCTGCATGGAAGGTGGAGTCCATTTTTGTCAAATCTGAGTCAAGTACAAAATTGAACAGAGAAAAGTTAAATCTTTCAGATGTATACCGGTCTAAATCCATAGAGATCCAATTTTGACATAATGGGGCACTTCACTTTTGCTCTTTCACTGATTTACCAGTGCAACAGTAGGCCAAGTCCAAAATCCAAGATGGCGGCACCCATGTGTGAAGCCCATATATCTAGGAAAGACATAGCTGTAAGAGAGGTTCTTCAGTTAATCGAGGACTCGGAACGCACGTATTACTTTAGCTAGGACACCACTACATCGGCCTGTAAGTATTTAACTGAATGTTATTCCTTATTTTTTTTTTTAAATACTGCTACATTTCTTGGACATTTGGACTAAGACCACTGTTGCATTGAAAAATACAATTTCAACCCTTCCAAGTCCAAAATCGCAATTTTTGGCATAACGCTCAAGTTTTTTTTATGCTCCCAGCACCACAGGAATTTAGGCTGAAAAAAGTATCTCGAAGTATTCAGTGAGACTGAACGCATTGAGATATGAGTCATACCAATTTTTTTTTGTAGCCTTAAAACTTTAAAGCTCTCCTGAAAATTCACAAAAATGGACCTAGCCCACTGTTGCTCTAAGGGGCTCATATATTCTCCAGCACCAGATTCTCCATAATCATGTTAATGGTCAGTGACAGCAGAGCATATAAGATTCAAATCAACTAATTAACCAATAGACATAAATCAATAAATAAATACCAGAGGCCCCTACGACAGGACGATCGCACCAGACGCTACCCAGCCATTATAAAACAATTGGCAGCCCTTTTGCTGACGTTGACCTTGAAATACAATGATCTTTTTATAATCTCGTTTCACCCTTTGGTCCCAAGCTGCTATCTTGAAAATCTGATGGTAATAATTTCAAGCAACATGAGAAATAGGCGTGTCGCTACATAAAAAACAAACAAAAACTGACAGAAATGAGTACCAGCTACGCCACCACGGCTGAGAAAATGACTTAAATGGAAGAAAATAATACAACAATGTACAATAAGTCATTTTTATTGGTATGATGGATATCGCGGAACAGTCCGTGAGACGGAACAACGAGGGGACTATTTAATTCAGCGACATCCACCAAGCATGAGTTGAACAATTAAAAAAAAAAAAAAAAAGTGTATACTACATGGAAACATAAGTTAAAAAGAAGTAAACTAAAATGTGGTTTGTTTTCTGGTCCCATTTTCACATTTTGAAGGGATTCTCCTGAGCTTGTGGGGTGGATAACATTTATTATCCCAAGATAACGAACCAATCAGATTGTGCTGATCCCATAATCTGCTTTTGAGTAGTGTACATAGTTTATATACACTGCAAGAGTGTATGTTGGTATACCAAAAAAAAAAAAAAAAATCTATCTATCTATAATTAGAAAATATTGTGTGAATTTGCTTTGTGAGACATCAGGACTCACCAAAACCTCGAGGGTCTGAGTTTCCATTATGGTAAGACTGGCTGTCATCTGTCTCCGAACCCCAGTTACTACACAAAAAAAAAAAACAATAATAAAAAAAAATAAATAAATAAAAAAACAGGTACATACATAAAGAAAGACAGAAATGGGATGAGAAGCTGAATAAAAAACAATACTTTTTTCCCCTGCATGATTCAGTCATTCCTATGGAATGCTGAGTAAAGGAAAAGGGCAGTGGTGGCTCAGTGGTTAAGGCGATGGGTTACTGATCCAAAGATCAGTGGTACAAGGTTGGGCCCTTGAGCAAGGCCCTTAACCCTCAATTGCTCAGTTGTATAGACATGATAATTGTAAGTCGCTCTGGATAAGAGCGTCTGCCAAATGCTGTAAATGTAAACATGAAACCGGTTACTGAATACACATTACCTGTCTGAAAATATAATTTCAGGTCATGTATCATTCTTCTATTTACTTCCAGCTTAACGCCTACTTTAATGTTTAAATACACTTTAATGACTAGTTATATTTAATTTTTAAAAAAACCACACCATACCAAGACATGGAACATGTAAACTCCACACAGACACACCCCCAACGAGCCCGGGACTCAAACCCAGAACCTTCTTGCCGTGAGGAGGATGAGCTAACCACTACGCCACCATTCAACCCATTACTTGAATAAAAAAAGTCTTATTTATTTACTTAACTAGCCAGCAAGGAAATCTTGATGCATGGCATGTATGTAGTTCTGTATAAATGGGGCAGGCCACTTTTCTTTCTGGGGTGGAAATTTCTCATTTCTCAATTGAGCACATCTGGGACATCATGTCTCGCTCCATCCACCAACGCCACGTTGCACCACAGACTGTCCAGGAGTTG
>JBCNYH010000027.1:5278802-5289276 GCA_039654325.1 Tandanus tandanus
CATGTCAAACCTCGGCTAAAAGCTAGTTCTGGAGCCGCCACTCACTGGAACAATTCACGACGGAGGCCGTGTCTGGAAAAACGGTATGGTTGGAAATGTTCGAAAAAACGTGTTTTTAAACAAAGATTCTTGAAAATTTGAATCAATTCAGAATGCTAATAAATAAGAATTTTTCCCGGCACCCCTAGTTATTTTCTGAAGGCAAAGGAACATTGCTGAATCCCTGAAGAAATCTCTGAAACATTATTGTTTTAGTATACACTACATGGAAACGTAAGTCAAGCACACAAACAAGATTTTTGGGCTTTGTTTTAGGTTTTATATTTTTATTTTATTCAAGGTTTTTTCCTGAGATTGTGGGAGGTAGTGAACCAATCAGATTCCCATGTTGTATATTATATCCCAAAACTCAAATCTGGTTGATGTCTTTATTTTCTCTTGACATCATTACCCACAGTATGACTGTGTAGTTCAAAGAAACATCAACTTGACTCAGCTACAGAGTCAATAACGAGTAGGATCTCTTCACTCTTGAAGCCCAGACATGAAAGCTACATCAAAACAGCACACAGGCTACTGAATTGTGCAGCCAAGTTTTAGGTTTTGGACACTACTCACAAACCCAACATATCCTCGGTAAACTGTTCTGGCATTGAGATGCATATAGCTCGTGGCACATTTATGACTCGTATGATACTTAAAGTAGAATCTTAAGAGATTTGCTAATTTTAGATTTAATTAAGGAGCTGATTTTCATGCAGTATTAGTGGTACCGCTGCCAAAACGGTATTTTAATCACTAAGCCTTTTGTGATGTGTTCTATTTATTCCAGCATGAAACGTGACTCACACATCACATGTAACGTATCATTGTGCTTGAAACGTCTTGCAATTAAAGGAATCAATAATAGGCCTGAGAGAGCTAATTAATTACAGCGTGTAACACCAAAATGTATTGCTGTCAAGATTAATTGGTGTTTTAGCCAATATAAACTATATGCCACACTTGTGAGTGACAGCTGGATATTTTATAAGTACATAAAATACTAACGTGGAATCATTAAGTCATATAAGGGATAAAAAGTTGAAAACATCACAGTGTTGTTCTGTTTCTGTATGTTTAGGACTATATGCATTTTGTGCATTTCTACCCAAAATGTGCAACAACATCATTTATTAAATATATAGATTCATAAATATATTTATTAGATATATATAGTTTGTGATAATTAGATCGGGCAACATAGCACCACCGTAGAGCAGGTATTAAACAGAAATCCATTTTCAGTTGTCCTTCTCACTGCCTTTAATCATCTTTACACTTGGCATGTAATTATGTGCATATTCAATTTTAATGCCGGTTTAACTCTTCCAGGTGCCTCTTAGTGACCTGACCACACATGCAAAACCCTTTTTACATTTCCATATTGTTTTGTAATAATTCTCTAATGTATTATTGTGTAAAACACCAAAATGGATCCCTTTACGCACAAATTATCACACGTTCTTTAGGACCTTATCCATCAGGACCTTGCTTCTGATCTTTGCCATTATAACTAACGCTGTTATGTCATAGAGCAACGTCTTGTTTAAATAATATTCACTGGCTTAATTCTGCTAACAAATAAACAGCCTGAGAATAAAGCACACCTGAAGCTATTCATCAAAGACAGCTGCAAGCACTTCATCTAAACATGCATTAAAGAGAGCAGGCCACCCACAAACACTCTCACACTATGGTACAAACTGACAAAATCTGAAGCAGCCTGTTAAGAGTGCACTACAGCGCGGTCACTGACTCACATCAAAGTGATCACAGCTTCCCTGCCACAACACAAGTCATGATACCTATTAAGGGATTCGACCCAGAATGAATTGTGGACCTTGTTTTTGGCACAAAGGCGAAATGAAACCTGGAATTTATATCTATTGTTCTGCTACAGTGCTTTATCAGTCAAAATGTTAGCCTGCCAAGTTAGAAACAGTTACATGTTTGTAAACATACAGAAATTCAACAAGTTCTTACTGGTTAGCGTAAGAGCATGAATTAAAGTTCCAACTTGGGAAAGAATAAAAAATACATTTCTAGATTTTGTGGATTTCTTTTGGTAGTGAGTTTAAAAAATAAAGTCTAAAATGTTATTGGGCGGTACTGTGGTATAGTGGTTAGCACGTCTGCCTCACAGCAAGAAGGTCCTGGGTTCGAGTCTCAGGCATTTCTGGGTGGAGTTTGCATGCTCTCCCCATGCTTGTGTGGGTTTCCTCTGGTTATTCTGGTTTCCTCGCACAGTTCAAAGACATGCACATTAGGCTAACTGGCTGTTACTCCTGGTGTGAGTGTTGACTCTGCGATGGATTGGCGAGCTGTTCAGGGTGTACCCCTGCTGCTCTTAACTGCATAGACGGCCTACACGATTATAGAATAATCTTTGTATGCAGTGGTATTACAGAGATCCAAACCTGTTACAGCATGACTACCTACCTGTCCACCAAGCAAGCTCCATTAAGATGTGGTTTGCCAAATTTGGAGTGGATGAACTTAAGTGCCCCGACTTCAACCCAACCGAACACCTTTGGGATGAACCGGAAACACCGACTGCCCCCCAGGCCTTATCGCCTGACTTACTAAACACAAAAACCTACACCACGCTCCAAAATCGAACGGAAAGCCTTTCCAGAAGAATGAAGCTTATTTTAAAAGCAAAACGTGACCTCATTCGGAACCAGATGCTCAAATAGCACGGATGGGTGTGATGGCAGGTGTGGCCAAATTATGGCCTTACAATGCACCCGATTCATACGTTTATTACACCTGCTGTTGTATTTTGTGTTTTCTTTTTTAATCACTACTGCTGATGTGTTATGGTGCAGGCTTAAATCAGACATAACTGTGCATGAATCTACATTCAGTGCTAGGAAGAAATCAGTCCCAGCATGTATTTCCTATACAGTACTGTGCAAGAGTTTTAGGCACATGCAAAGGAACGGTGTAGAGCAAAGATGCCTTATATTTACATAAAAATATTGACATTAAATTAAAGATCTCTACATAAAAATTCTATAAAGCACAGTTAACAGTAATAAATTAAACTAATTCAGTATGAGGTGTGATGACTTTTTGCTTTAAAAATATAACAGCATCAGGTCGAGTTTGTGCAGTTTTACAAGTACAGTATCTACCGAGTATCTTACAGAACCAGCTCCAGTTCTCCTGGAAACGTTGACTGTCACACTTGATTCTTTATTTGCATGTAAATCACAGCAGCCTTTCTTATAGTTTTGGCTGAAAATATACGTAATACGCTGCTTTCTTTATTGACATACTGTACAAACTTTTTTATGTAACATTTCATTTTGTGCTGGAAAACTAATGTTTGGAAATCTAAACTGGTTTTGTATTAACTTGCAAATATACACGTTATGAATATATTATATTATATTATATATTATATAAAACACACACAAACACACACACATATACATACGTATAAATGACTGTTAATATTATTCATGTTTGCTTAAAAATCAAAAATAGTATAATCAGCCTTTTAAGACGATATGAAAACTAACAAATTGACCCTCATTTTTATACCTCTTAGTCCTGCTAGCCCATTTATACCCGCAGGCTTTGATTACAAGTCATTGGTCACACAGCCGGGTTCATTTAAAGTGGTAGGAATCTCTAATGACTTGGTTCGTAAGTGTATGTCATTATTCTTCCAACTATCAGAACTTGAACTGAGTGCTCCCCTTTCATGAACTGCAGCGTGCACATTTCATGCTCTCTGACTTTCAGTTTATCTAGTCACAGCAAAGAAAACACACACACACACACACACACCGTGGACAGAAGATGCACGTAATCAAACCAGTGACATGTGACTGGCACCTTAGAGGATCCCTTTCAGACCTGACTCTCCGGGTTAATCGAAAAAGTCTCCCTTTAAAATGAGCACAAAAACGCAATGCTTTGAGGCAGGCGCAAAAACCCATCATCCGTGTATTGAACAAAGCTGCTCAATATCTCACGAGGCAACGGAGAGCTAGTTATAACCCTTCACCCGTGGGTATCTCCTAAGATCAGCATGGTTTTTGTGGCAAGGAGGAATGCAGTTTTAACAGCAGCCTGAATGCTGAAGAAAAAGCAGGAATATTGATGTTTTACTCATAGGAGCCTAGTGATCCTTGCGACTTACAATCGAAGGTAACCTTCGTGTTAACACCAACTGTCACATCCTTGTCATAGCATGGACCATGCTTTCCTACAATCACAGCTGTCCCCATGAGGACTCCATTAGGGAAAATGGAAGTGAGGACAGTACACTACTGAGACCTGCTTTTATTTCGTTTACACAGTTACACACCGTTACGGATTTAATTAAAACGTGAAAATAACTGCTGCAGGGTTAAATATTTTGCTGGCGGCACGGTGGCGTAATGGTTAGCACATCCGCCTCACAGCAAGAAGGTCCTGGGTTTGAGTCATGAGGTCAAGCAATGGTGTGACTGTGTGGAGTTTCGATGTTCTAACCGTGCTTGTCTGGGTTTCCTCCCACAGTGCAAAGACATGCACATTATGGTAAATTGGCTGTTTCAAATTGACCCTAGGTGTGAGTGTGTGTGAATGGTTGTGTGTGTTGGCCCTGCGATGGACTTGTGAGCTTAAAGTTATTACGACCTGTACTGATGTCACACCGATTTGCACTGATGTTCTCCTGATTTTGCCCCCCCCCCCCAAATTTTGTATTAATGCTACAACTCATCACTTCTGATGTAACTCTTATGTTTCTGCCATGTACCACCAAATTTTTTTTAACACTCCCAAAATATTTCATTTTTCCGCGAAATTCTACGATGTGTTCCGGTGGTCTCCGATTTCCTCCAGTGTAACATCCGAAACTGACTGGGGCATATCGGGATCATGATCGGTTTCGTGTGAGCGCACCTTTAGAGTAAGCAAAGTAAGAAAGTGTGTTGAAATTTCAAGGCAACGAAAATATATATCTGGTGAAAATTTCCATAAGTAGACGACGACGATATTTATAGGAGTCAGCAGCACCGCGCTTTGTAACGGTCACTACGTTTTCTTCATAACATAAGTATTTTGTTTTTCTCTGACTTCAGGAGAGAAGAAAAAGTTGGTGAAGGAATGGTGGTAATAAATATAAATGTTCCACCTTTCATTTGTTTCTAAATGAAAAAACATGTATTCATCAGTAAATTGCTTCTCTTACTGGAGAATAAACACCTTTGAGGTGGTAACTATGACTGTATTACATGTTGAACCACATTCCATTGGTGACGTCTCCATTACGGCACGCTTTATTCCTTTACACTGTGCAGTTGTGGCTTTGTTTGCTTGAATTATATGCCTTCCCATCTGTCTGATTAAAAAAAGTGTCATGATGTTGTTGATCAAGTTGTTGCTAGTGGCCTCTGTCTCCAGTACGCACTGATGTCACCTTTGTGTTTCACCTTTCATTCCCAGAGCTCCCTGCATTTATGGGGAAACACTTCCAAACGACCTTTAAGAGGCAGCAAAGCCTACAGAGTTAATGAAGTGCTAAATGTGAAGAACAAACCCTTATTTTCATGTGTAAATATTCGAGGGTTGTAGGAACTTGAGTGGTTGTATCGCCAATGAATGAATGATTGGAGAGGAGCATTGTGGGAAGTACTTGAATGTCCAGGAGGGTTTTTTTTATACATCATCACCCCCCCCTCCCTTTTTTTTTTTTTTCCTTTTCTTTTTCATTGCTGTGAGATGATAAAGCTCTGGACAATCGAAGCCAATTAAAAGCTACTGAGCTGAGAAGCAATTGGGGTCGGAGGCGGGTCATAAATACAGCAGATGCTCGTTCCTTCAGTGGGAAAAAAAAGTGACCCTCTTGTCTGTAGTCGGCCTTTTGTCACCAAAGATGGGTAGAGAGAAAAAGGAGGCTGAAGAGGGAGAGAGAGAGAAGGGGGCAAAAAGCAGCACCAGACGGCTGGGACATTTTATCCCACATTACAAGATGTGCATGTTAGAGTCGGATTTGTAAGCAGAGCTTTTTCAAAGAGCTCTTGGCTGCTCTGAAAGATCTTCCTCTCCAACAAGAGCGGAGAGGACATTGTTAGGAAAACACGAGGCCCTCAAAGTGGGGTGAAAAGAGAAACATGGGGCCAGCTGCCTCAGGGGTTTACACTTGTGTATTACGAGGAATGACAGAGCGAGAGCAGTATAGTTTGTGTACGTGAATTGTTTGTTCAGATTGCTGTAAATGACTAGTTTCTATTAAACGATCTCTGAAGTGCTATGATATGATATGATATGATTGAGCTACCTAACGTCTCCTGCCACAGATACGGTAAAATGCACAATTTGCAGGTAGAAGCCTAAGAGCAAGAAGATGAAAGCTTTAAATAGACAGGTATGAAAGCGGAATAAAGAGGAATGAAAGCAACAAACAGATACAAAAAGAGGTTGAGCATTGGCGTGACCTACATACCTGCTAAACTGAGCTGTCACAGGTAGCTTAGACCCTCTCTCGACACACCCTGAATTATTTAGCATAGTGAAAAGCCACTAGCTATGCAAGCCCATAGTCGTTCTGTGAGATTGAGGGCTTAAACGGGTAAAAACACAAAAGAAATGCAAATTTGCCAGGAAAATCTTTGTACCTGGTGAAGCGCTGGTATTTACGGTCAGAGTTCAGGAAGCAAGCAGAAATGTCAAGGGGGGGAAAAAAACTCGAGCTAAACGCGAGCAAACTGTCAGGAAAAATGATAAATTGGGGTGATGCTCGCAATGTAAAAGCAAAAGTCCTTTATATAATTACCCCAATATGCTCTTAACTCAACTGTATTTGATAAGTAGAGACATTAATTCACCAGAAGGCAATGCTTAGGTTTTAACAGGCGAGCACAATTTGTTATAATGACAGTTTAAATGCACGGTGCAGGTGTATGTCGTTGAATCTTGGCCAATTTACATCCACATTACGCTCATGCGCTACTGTCTGCTAGTTACACATTTTTACATCATGTTGCTTAGTATTAATCACACATTATTATTCTTCAGAACTATGGGGTGAGCAAAAAGCCTTCGAAAAAAAATGCTAATGGTGTTTATTATTTGGAATGATGAGAGTGAGCTCACCTTTGAGTGAACCTGGGTTATTTAAATTAAAATTAGAGCTTTATAAAATAAGCACTGTTGATATAACACATGAAAGATTAGTATGGGATGCTGCACTTATAAAAGAATAGCATATTAAAGATCTGCATTTGTATGGAGAGATGAAATAAGGGGTGATGCTGATGCTTACCCTCTACATCCATGGACTCCACTAATTCTTGACTGTCTGGTTCCTTGCTGTTCTTGCTTGTTACTTGTAAGGAAAATAACAAGGGGGGGGGGGGGGGGGGGAAACACACCTTGGTAGAAAAACAGGGCTGAAAAACTGATTCAAGTTCCTCCCTGTGGTCTCAACAGCCTGGGGCACTTTCTCCCTTCCCCCCCCCCCCCCCCCCCCCCCCCCCCCCCCCCCCCCCCCCCCCCCCCCCCCCCCCCCCCCAAAACACACATTAGTAGAAGAACAGGGCTGAGAAACTGATTAAAGTGCATCCATATGGTATAAACAGCATGGGGCAATTGCTACATTAATTAAAATTTCTAATGATTTCATTGTCATGAATATCCTAAGGTGTGGAGCGTGCATCCTTAATTAAGACGCCTTATTTCAAAAAGCTCTCTCCCAGTCTGGAAATGCAGCAGACACCATTAGGTTGTGGGTGTATTATACAGTGTACGGGGCTGAGAAACAAAACCAAGACAAAGGATTATGTTAATCAAGCCTGACAAAACTCTCTCTTTGCATAATCAGACACAAATCACATTCCTTCCAAACCACTCGGTTCCCTTGTTTGTGTGCACCGATGTATATTCTCTCGATGTATTCCTCCCATCTTTGCCCTGAATCTCAACCTAAAAGGCGGCAGGACGGATGAGGGTGCTGATCAAAAGCAGATCTTCAAAGCTCTACTCAGAGACACAGGTAAGAGGTTTCTCTCCCACGTTAGCTTTGATGCTAACCAGGCTACTGGGACACCAGACAGCGCAATAGATCAGTTCTTGGGTTTGGAGTCTCCCGACTTTCAGCTGCAGATGGACAGGCTCGGTCATCTTTTTGGAGGTGGGGTATGCGCATGTAAACATTTAGCATTTTAGTATAATTCCTTTCTTGATCAGTCTATAAATAGACAATATAGACATTTTTAAATGAAGGGACTGTTTTCCTGAGTGCTCCCCAACACCTTATTAGTACATTCATGTATCTTTATGGCGGCCATATTTGCAACAGTCTGAAAAGGTCAGCCGACACACATCTCCATCCCCTGCCACAGATATCCCAGACGTTCCCAAGACAACTGAAAGATATAATCTCTCCAGCTTGTTCTGTACCTGCTGCAGGATCTCTGTCCAGCGGGACATGCCTGATACAGCTCTAGCAGGAGAAAACCAGGGGGTATCCTTATAAACTACCCAAAGCACTTCTCTGAGTGCAGAGTCTCCGTGAAGTCTCAGCTTCAAGCTGGACTGTTAGGTTTCTCAATCTTTCACTTGCCTCAAAGGAGGATCTCAATATTTTCCAGCAGGAACCATGGTTTCCGCCATTTCTTCCCACCTACTTTGCATTCAAGAGTGAAACATTTGAGTACATCAAAAATCCAAGGTGTCAAGAGAACAAGACCTGAATTTAAAAAAATAAACAAACAAACAAAAAAATCCCCACAGGGATATAACAACTAGTCACCCGCCTCCCACCCTTGGCTGCATCTTGATATCCTGTTCATGAAAAACACAAAGAGAAAATATGAGCCATGACAGGCTCTCACCACAGAGTCCTCACCTTTACCCCACTGAAGGTCTCTAAAATGTGCTGGAGAAGAGTTCACAGAACTGCTCAGACTTAGACTAAGATCTCAGCCAATAAAAAAAACCTAAAAAGATTAAATTTTAATTTTAAACGAGGTTTCAGTGGGCTAAAGAAAAGCAGTCATGGACTGTGGATGACTGGATGAGAGTGATATTCAGTGATGAATCACGGATCTGTGTTGGGAGGGTGATGATGCTGGAACTTTTGATTGGTGCAAATGAAATTTATAAAGACAACCGCCTGAAGAAAACATGCAGATTTCCACAATCATTAATGATATGGGGTTGTATGTCAGGTAAAGGTACGGGAGACATGACAGTCATTACATCCTCAATAAATGCACAAGTTTATATTGAGATTTTGGACACTTTTCTTATTCCATCAGTTGAAAGGATGTTTGGTGATGACATTTTTCAGGATGATAACGCATCGTGCCACGGGGCAAAAGCTGTGAAAACTTTCCTTCAAGAAAGACATATGTCAGTGGCATGGCCTGCAAATAGTCCGGACCTCAATCCAATAAAAAAATCTATGGTGGGAATTAAAGAAAATGGACCACGACGGCTCCAACCTGCAAAACTGATCTGGCAACTGCAATAAGAGAAAGCTGGAGCCGGATTGATGAAGAATACTGTTTGTTGATCTATTTTTAAATCCGTGCCTCTGAGAATTCCTGCTGTTATAAAAGCCAGAGGTGGTGCAACAAAGTTCTAGTGGTGTTTTTGTTTGGTGATTCCGTAATATTTTCCTCAGAATTGAGTGATTCCATATTTTTTTCCCTCTGTTTGATCTTTAAAAACAGTTGCGATTGACTACAATTTTCTTTCTTTTTCATTTTTGTAAGTGTTTCATAAAGCCAGAAGGTCGGAATGTTAAATGAAAATAGCTTTGTGGCACGTCTGTGATTGTTTTTTTTTTTGTTTTTCCTACACGATTAAACAATTGAATGAACATCTTCCAAGAGTGGTGATTCCATACTTTTTGCCAGGGGTTGTACAATGAAATATTAGATTTTATCATGCCTCCGCCCACCGTGGTGCTGCCGGAGGCGTTATCTTTCCATCCTGTCCGTGCGTGCGTGCATCTGTCCGTCTGAACATCCTTGTGGGCACTCTTACCTTCTGAATCCCTCAACAGATTTTGAACAAACTTTCGTTAATTACTCACTACTAAAGGCACATGAACTAGTACAGGTTCTAAGCTCATAGGTCAAAGTTCAAGGTCACATGAGGTCATCTTTGAAAAATCTCGTGCACACACACTGCAGGCTGAAGTTTCACCAGTTACTCATTACTAAATACCTATGAACTGATAGCGGTTTTAAGGACATAGATCAACGTTCAGGGTAACAATTCAAGCAAATGCTAAAAATGTTTACGTTGGAGGCATACCAAGCAACGTACTGCGTCGAGAATTTCTGCGTTTCATTATAATTTAGTTTTTAAGTGTTTTTTTTTTTTTTTTTTTTTTTGCTAGATAGTATGTGTGTGCAACAACCCAGCCCTAAATTTTTCACCAAAAAAAGTCAAAAGAACCTCGAGTTAAAGTTTCTCTCCA
>JBCNYH010000027.1:5343803-5365692 GCA_039654325.1 Tandanus tandanus
TATATGTAGGAGCATTTTATTGTTTTGCCGTAATACTGTATAGTATTGCATGAATAGCCCCATTTGATGATATCATAATCACTGCACATTTTAAATCAACAATATGGTTTCATCCTTCGTTATTTGGCAGCTTATAAAATAGCATTTAATCCAGCACACCCTGTTGTTTAGCATTTTATTTATTTATTATACTCTGACAGTTACTCATTACTTCTGACAGTTACTTCCAGTACAAATGAATGATTATTCCAGTAGAAATGGACCACAGCTATTTTTAGGTTGCAAAATCAATGTTTCCTTTCTGTAATTGTGTTATTGAAAGTGAAATGAAAGGCAAGCCTTCCAAACTCTCCTGTTACACATTAACATATGTATGTTCTATTTTTTCAGATGGTTTGTACTTAGATTTTATTAGTTGCAATCTGCTACAATTTGTCTGATAGTTTGCATTAACCTGCTTCGGCGAAATTCACAATTTGGATTCTGTTTCAGTCTTACAAGTGAACAAAATCGCGAGGACGTGAATTCAGCAGTTCACACAAGGCAAGATAACGGCAAAAATAACAGTATGCAGAAAATAAATCAGATATAGACTAGTGAACATCTGAAAAAAAAAACTGGGCACATCTACACATACAGTAATATTATGTTTACATATACAAGACAAGCATCTGCTCATTTATAGGAACAAATGGTACGTCCCACCGTTCACTCATATGCAAATTACTTCTGTATTTACCATCGCATACTTGTGAATCAAGTACAACTTTTTGCCTCCCTGTGGGCGGGATTATTTCTTTTTGTTTTCTTTACAAGAAAAACTGTAATAATAGACATTTTGATGTGCAAAGAGGCATAAGATGTATGTAAGCTTTTATTGTTTGGGTTTAATTTCCCTTTAAAGACTGGAGGGTGCCATAACAGGCAATAGATGACATGCAACAAGAAACTAAAGCTGTCTTTTAACAGTCTGCCGAAAGCAAAAGATGGACGTAGCGGTTTAAGTTAAAGCCTGATTACTGCCTTCACAAATGTTCTTTTGAATATTTTAGTTGGTAGCCTATTATATTTTACTCGAAACTTACAAATGTTTATTAAGAAAAGGACACATTTTTATTAAACATTTTGCTATGAGCATTTAAGTCAATAAAAAGGGAAATAAGTGGTAATAAAATTTTGATGGAAAATAGTCTCATGAATCAAGTATTGTGAATTGAATTGTGAATTAGGTAAACCTTTACGACCATGTGCACAATGTAACTTATCCCCAAGATACCACACTGGGTAATAAAATTGTAACATGTGCACATGCTGTAGACTGTCAATAATGTTAGTGAGCTTGTGATGGTGCAACAGAAAGCCAAGCATGGATATAATATTTACACAGCTCATTTTAAGTTTATTCATCATTTCGTCCTTTTCAAAAAAAATTATCAATACGTGAATTTTAGCATTGCGCTTACCTTAAAATTTCAGGCTGTGGCAATAAAATTAATACTGCTCCTCATTAAAGCAGATGCAACATGTAACTCAAGTCTGAATATAACCCAAGATGAATCATAGAAATTTGTTTTTAATCATAGACATCGAGAATATTTCAAGCAGAACGGAGACAGACTCTGAGGTCTGTAGATTAAAACATTTAAACTTAACTGATAACAAAAATGGAACTATGGAAGCTACAAAACAAGCACCATATATCTCAATTCCCAAATAATTATACCTTATTAAAGTATATTTACAATTTGCTCTGACTGAGTATTGATTAATTACAAACAAGTCATGTCTGGTAGGGCTCCCTATTAAATAGCGAATTAACTACTGCTCGCTCATATTTCCATATTAGCCATCACTCATATATCTATGGTTCACATTAGCCTGTTGAAAAGGCTTGGCATGCTGGCTCATTTGTTCAGTGACTTAAGCTTTTTTCCCCTCAGGAATTTTTCTGACTGCTGTTATTGAAGGCATGAATAAAGCCTGACATGCATGTGTATGAAGGATGTGTTCATGAGCTCTTAAGTGTTTCATACTTCATTGGCGTTTTCTGTATTTAAAGAACATGTTAACTGCCTTTTAAAGCAAGGCTGACATCTGTGTTAATGTAAATGAGCAGGTTCAGAACGGTGTAGGAACAGCAGAATGGCAAATAAAGCTAAGGGTGCAGAAAATAAACAAAAAACATATACCTGTAGGGAAGTAATCTGACATCTTCCTGTTGTAAATTCCATAGTCGTTTTCCAAGAAGACGCAAAATATGACGCGGTCGATCTGCAGGAATAAAGAAATTATGAATTAATACATTTATTCTGAAGAAATCAAGCACTCTTTTTTTTTTAGATCACACATGAAGCAAAACAGGGTTACAAACAAAATACAATACACGTAAGAATACCAGATATGTGAGTGTTGCATAAGGACACGAGGGAATATTATTTGAAGAATTTCTCAGATACTTGATGTACATTGATGTAATAAAATACATTAAAATCTACATTCTGTTAAACCAGGTTTCTTTCATTTCATACCTTTACTATGAGAATTCATACCCTTGCTATACAGTTTTCCAAATGACATAATGAATAAATACGATTTATACTATTGACTGATAATAAATATATCTTTAGATAGTCATAGGTAAGCTTTGTACCGCTGTGACTAAATTCTGTTATTAATTACAAACACTGCTGTGTTGTTAACTGAATCGCTAATTATCACTCTTCAAGCTGTTTAGCGATTACTTTGATACCTCGACGATTTGATATACCTGTGACATTTGTTAATGGAAGTCAGTATGATTCAATGACTACAGGTTGAACCAGGCCCCCTGGACATATTTTCCAGTCTCGAATGAAAATCACTTCTGAACAACTGTGAAAGTGTGATGGTAAAATGAACAAGACTGGAGATGGAGGTGTACTATTTGGGCAATGAGTGAAATATCTATTTTAAAGCAGAATCAGTCGGGGAACAAAGACATAAAAACCTTACTGTTGAAATAATGTACTGCAGGAAAAGCTGAACATGTGTACTTCTTATATAAAGTCTTCTTATATAAAGTATTGATTATTGCAAATGGTTATAGGATTTCTGAAGATTTTATCGGCGCAGATAAACAACAGTCACTGTGAGGGTTTTATTGAGCAGTAAAATTACAATCAACATTTTACTGAACGGAAAAGTTTACTTATTTCACAGAATTTAATACTGCAATACCCACCAGAGGATTTACATACAGTATAAGGAATAATGTACAGCAAGCCGTTCATTACTAATTAAAGCCCGACAGAGCGATGTTGACCCTGATGTGTGGTGGACAGGAATCACTCTGAAGGAATTTATTTCTCAGTAATAATTAGCTCACTGTACATTATACTGCTAATTACATGGATACTTGCTAAGTAAATAATAACTTGCCAAAAAATATGGACTTCAAAATGTTTTTATTGCTTATGCTGATTATGGGGTGGGTGGCACAGTGGCGTAGTGATTTGGTCGTCCGATTCGTTTAAGAAGGCCCTGGGTTTGAGTCCCGGGCTCGGGCGTTTCTGTGGTGAGTTTTGTTCTCCCCGTGCATGTGTGGGTTTCCTCTGGGTACTCCAGTTTCCTCGTACAGTCCAAAAGACATGCACATTTGGCTAATTTAATGGTCCAATTTGAGTGCGAATGATTTTGCGTGTTGCCATTCAGTGGTCTGGTGACCTGTTCAGGGTGTACGCCCGCCTTTGCCCAGTGTTGGCTGAGATAGGCTCCAGCCTCTCCGTGTCCCTTATAGTAGGATTAAGCAGTTCGGCAAATGAGTGAGTGAGAGAGAGTAATTATGGGCTCCATGGCAACAGCCTGTTACATGTAAGTGCATTACAACTAACAAACAAACACAAAAAAAACAGATCTCTGAATCAGAATCGAGGTGTTATTAAATTCATTAAAGTACAGGGGCAATAAGACAGAAGGTAATGTACTCAATCCCCCAAACAGGTTACAGCACAACACACCTCAGGCTTAAACCCTGGGCCTGTGAGGTAACTACCCATTGCCATTACCCATGTCACCCAGTACCAATATCAGCAATACAAATATTACTAACACCCATTAAATGTTTTAGAGGCTGTGGTTTTTAAGACTAGATGCAGTATATTGCTCCCAAACACAGCCAAGCCTCACAGGACAACCTTAAATCGCTAGGAAAACAAATTACTGATAGCAATTCTTGCCTGTTCACGCCTCAGCCAATGCCATTACTTATTTTTCTCGTGCATATTGCTGATGTAGGTGTCTCACACTCTCCTGCTGTGCAGGAAATGGACCACAAACTGAGACAACCGATAATCATCCTGCTGCATATTGTAATATTCCCAAACACTCTTATGAATAATGACCATCTTTACTGTGTCGGCGGTCGAAAGGAAGAGAGAAAGACAGAGACCCCTACTGAGACTTTATGGCTCTCAGGAGTAATGCACCACATGAGGACTCGATACAAAGAAAGCTTCTCTTGCTTGGGCATCCAGACAGACAGCTGTCTATTAATAGTTTATGGTTTGCCATTTGGAAGAAATGTTAAGACTTCACTTGAGACGCCCCACATTGTTTCGTTTTGAGGGAGAAAATGTCTCAGGGGGCACGGTTTGGTGTCTATGAAGGCCCTCTTTCTTTTTTTACTTCCCTTGAACTTTGACCCTGAGGCAGAATGAGAGACAGCTCAAGGATAGCTTTGAAGCCCAATGGGTTGTGCAAGGAATCTTGCTTGGAATCTCTGGTCCTGATTTTATTTATTTATCCACTTACACTAGTGTATCCAATTACACCAATCATTTTTTTTCTGTTCTCAGACTCCTACTGATATTTTCAACAGATATTCAGAAGTCTGTGTTTCGGCTTCTATTGGAACAAAATCTCACCAAAAAAAATCCAATAATAAACTGCAATACAGTGAAGTGTGACTCAAAAAACAACAACCCCCAAGGCTGGCAATGGAATTCGCATCATTAATCCTAAATTTAAGTCAATTCCTGTCATCTTTTCATTAGTAAAACATACCTGGTGTTGGATGATCCTCTCTGAGAATTTTTATGAGAATGAGGAAACAAGCATGATATTGGAGCAATACCAGTATCGGTAATGATGCATCCTTTTTTTCCATACGTTTACAATATTGTAATTGGTGTAGCCACAATTATTAAGAAAAGAGCCAACGTCTCTGCTCACTGAGTAAAAGAAAATACACAAGGTCATTCCACACTGACCAACACACATACCACTCAGACACACTCGCTGCTCCCTCAGACCACCTTGCTTTCTTTCACCAAATTCCTATCAGGGAGGTCAGTCACATCTTCCAGATGAAAATCAGTGACCATGGAACATCTGCGCCTCGGGCAGTGGGAGGGAAAAAGGATCCTCTTCACTGCCCTGCTGACCTCAGAGTCCATATGTCCAGGTGCGGGAGGAGAAAAAAAACTCTGTGAGCAGTGCACAAACGATTAAAAAGCAAGGAGAGATACTGCGTGACAGTCAGGAGTTCACCAACAGCCAATAAATAATAATAAAAAAAAAAAAAATTAATAAATAAATGTACGGGTTCTAAAACAAATCATATATTATTTGCCGAACTGCTAAATCCCACTAGGGTCGCTGGGAGGCTGGTGCCTATCTCAGTTGACACTGGGCGAAGGTGGGGCACATCCTGAATAGATCATCCGTCCATGGCAGCGCAACAAACACACAACCATTTACACTCACTCACCCCTCGGGTGAAATTGGGAACAGCCGATTAGCCTAAAGTGCATGTCTTTGGAATGTGGGAAGATACCCACGCAAGCATGGAGAGAGCATGCAAACTCCAAACAGAAACGCACCAGGAGTGGGAATCGAACCAAGTACCTTCTTGCTGTGAGGCAGACATGCTAACCACCACGCCACCGTGCCGCCCACAAATCATACAATGTTATACAATATCCGTAGACTAACAACAGAACTCAGAGCCCCCTCATCTTACACCACACTCACATCGACACCAAAAGGCATTCGAGAATATCCTGTTAGTCTAATCTCTTTCGACTGTGGGAGGAAACCAGAGCAACCAGAGGTAACTCACACAAGCAGGGGAGAACACAGAAGCGCCCTTGCCAGGCATGGGGCTCAAACTCAGGACCTAGTGCTAACCACTACACCAGGGTGCCACCCAGTACACTTCACGTGTATTAATATTTTTCGATTTCCCCTGCGGGAAGAGCTTCCTTTCAGAACAATATGGTTGTGTAACTGAATGTCGCAGGCTTGTGAGAATTTTTAGCACAGCTGGAGCCTTGGAGCCAGTCGTACTGTATTGTTTTTCTAGAAAAGAGCAACATCATGGTATAAAAGCATAGAACTATTTTTTGATGTTAAAAAAAAATAATAAAAAAAATTCAAAATGGAATGGATGAAAATCAATGGAAGGCTAAATCAGACCTGGACAGCCCCCCCCATGGTGCTACACATTTAAAATGCTTGATTATCTGGAGGTTTAGTTTACCTGGTGGGCTAGCGAAGAAAATTATTAATTAACCCAAACTGTCTATGTAACAATGCTTGCGACAATGTGACATTTAAACCAATTACAGCAACCAGAAGAAAAAGATATAGTGGTCAGATTTTTCAAAGTGCATTCACACTGTAACGTTTGTACCGAAACCACCCGGTCCTTCTCCCATTTCAAGGTTTTGATGGGAGAGCTGGTAGAAATGCTATTTTGTCAGTGTGGCTAAAAACTACAGTTCATTCCAGACCGCACATGGCGTGGCAGTTCATGCAGCGTCCCTTAGATGCTCACCAACTACAAAGCTGTGGTTACTCAAGGGTATAATCTGCTAATTAAGATGAGTATTGAGATGGATACCCTAGCTAGATGTAGGTTTAATTAAATACTTTCCTCTAATTAATTTACAATGTACCGTTTGTATGGGCTGACAGTTAACATATATTTAACAAGCGTGCATGAGTGAGAATTTAAAGCTTGCTTGGCATGTATGGAATCGACAGTATTTGCGTTCCCTTTCTTGTATTATAGGAATATAAGTAAATATTCACAACCCAATAAAAACACTATCTGCTCAAACCCCATCTAATTTAGCGTCCAGTATTGTTCTTAGCCTCTCATAACTCATAGCATAAATGTTGCTGTTTTTGTTTTGAGTATTTTGTCTGAAACAGCAACGTGATGTCTGAGTAGCTTCTCTACACACAACATTTATTTTTTTTATACTCCTTTTCCCCTTTGCAAAACATCCCTGCATTTGTGAAATGTGCTATAAACGAGCCAACCTCCTTTATTTATTATTAAAACGTCCACCAATAATTTCTCAACATATTTACATTTACGGCATTTGCCAGACGTACTACTCCAGAGGAATTTACAGAAGTGAAAGGCCGTTATGTTTCACATTTATCTCCTTTCTACTAATGATTAATTGAGGGTTACGGGCCTTGCTCAAGGGTCCAGCAGAGGCAGCTTGGCGGTGCTGGGATTTGAAACCACAACCTTCCAATCTAAATCAGTCATCCCATACTTTAACCACTGAGCCGCTGCCCTGTTTGACTCCGGTGAGCTGAAAACGGTAAAAATTCAAGGACGGGTGAGAAATCTCTTCAAGAAAGAGAAATCCGAAATGTTATTAAAATGGGTCATCTCAGAAGCACATGGATGCATTTTAAATATATAACAAATAGCTCAGCCTGAAGTTTCTCTCCGGCAATCGGCAGAAATCCATCTCACCAGCATGGACCTCGTCAGCACAAACCACTGCTCTTCAGAGAAGCAACTAAAGAGAAATGAGTTTGGGGGAAAAACAAGAAAAGTTCTGTCGGGGTTAACTGCGATGTGCTGTAAAGCCCTAACTTGTACATTTAAAATATATATGCAGAACAGATATGCGGACCAGTCTATCAGCTCTAATAAAGCAGCATGAGTTTAACATAAAATTATAAAATAGCTTCAAGAATAATATTCCTTTGCCGAATGTTCCAAATGTTTTGCTTTCCAAAATGTTCGACATGTGTGTTGTTTTGTGCATGATTTTGTGCACAGATCTGATGTCCTCTTCTTCAGACGTTACCCTTTCCATTTCGTATGCATTAAAAAAAATACTGTTTTTATTTCATGCTTGCAGCAGATGGTAAAGTAATTGAAAATTTTATTGTATTTCTTTGTCCGAGTGCTGTATTTATACCACCTCCAGTCAATCAGTACCACGATGCAGTAAACAGGAAATTCTACACACAGCCGTGATCGGGACGCAGGGAAGAGGTTAACATCTGTCTGAGCCGTAGTGATAAAAAGAAGGCAGCTGCAATCCCAATCTGCCTCAGAATAATGCCGCTGGAGTCAAGAAATATTTATACAGTAATCCCCCCTCTATATTGCGGTTCACCTATTGTGCCCCCGCTATATCAGGTTTTTAAAAACAACAACAACAACAACATATATATAAATATAAAACGTATGGTTTTTTTGTTTTTTAAACAGCTTTTTACTTTGAAATAAGCATTTTTCTATGCTAAGTTATTAATAACAATAAAATGTATTAATTATACCATATATCAATTAAAATGCAGTAAAAGTGAGTTTTAACGTTTACAAAGAAAAATTAATTTATTGCATTCTACAGTGTTTTAAACCAGAAATGCAATTCAGTGATACACTAAATGATCATCATTCAGTTTCTCAGAAAGGTTCCTATGGTGAGTCCATAACTAACATGTCGTGATTTAAGGCTTAATCCTGAAGGAACTTTTTAATTGTTCTTAGAACTTTGGGAGGAAGTACACCCATTTTGTGTCTGCATTGCAGGAACTGAGAAGAATCACAGTTCATAGTAGGGTTTCGAGTCCAGTGTAGGCACTCCTCCGGCACAAGAGGAAACATGAGTGACGCAAGTGCGTGCTGATTGGTACGGGCACAAGCATGTGATGATTGACTCATTGAAAACGGCATCGGAGCCGTTTTCCGTCATTAGCATTTCCTGTTAACAGAATGCTAACAAGCCAGTTTAGCTTATTTCAGCATTCCTACTAGTGATGCTAATGCAAACAGAGAAAAAGGGCCCTTGAAGGAATGTGGTTCTTGGAGGAGCTTCCAAAAATCCAAAAAGAGAAATTTCTCAATCTGAAAGTGCCTTTAGTAATGTGATTTTATTTGGCAATGTGTTTGAATATTCGGAGAAATAAAAGGAAAAAAATTATCTGTACAAATCATCCTGCCACAAGGGCACTAAAACTGCTGCTCTCACTCAGCTAATAGCTGCGCTGTGCAAATGATTAAAGAACCCTAGAAATAAAATGGCCCAAAAAGCCCATTCCGAGAGGCTGCACTGAGTGGAAGCTCATGTGGAGAGGATTAAAGAAAGCGTGATTTAGAATCTGTGATCTGCACATGCCACTCAGCCACGAGTTAAGAGGCATCACTGGAGAGCACAGGCTGGGGGGGGGATCAGTAGCTTCAGCTCTGGCAGGAGAACAAGAGCGATAAAGTACAGAGGAAACCGCTTGTGCTCCAAACACCTCTCGGTTTATCTCATCAGAGCAAGAGATGGCACCTGATCTGCAGCGGTGGATAGCACACTGTGCTCCTTTACATTAAAGAAACACAGTATGACCCCCTGATGAATGCAGTCGAGGCTACTTCACATTTCTAGTAGTTTAAGAAGTCTCAGCTTTCATAAAAAAAAAAAAAAAAACAAACCTGGTGAATTACTTCGTTGTTTAGAATAAACACACTTCATGAAGGCTCTTAAGTGAAACTTACCCTTTTGATTTTAACTAAAAGCCGAAGTTATAGCTTTACTTCAGCATGACACACTGCTGACACTGGAGACTCCTTCCATAAACAATTCATTACATAAAGCATCACACCGATAAATAACTCCACCATCACTTGAAAGACACATCCCTCCCTGATTAGGTTGTTACTATGGAAACCATCACGTAACATTACAAGCACATTAATGTCAATTTGACAGTAGATCTGGGAACAGAGCCGCCATGATTCAAAGAATAATATATACAGCGAGCTGGTCATTATCATGGAATGAACCCCGACAGAGTGATCGAGACCCTTGTATCCTGTCTTGCATCACTCTCAAGGGGTTTACTTCACGATAATGATGACTCGCTGTATTATCCCACTTATTACTAACACTAACGAAAGACTAATGACTTTATCGATTCTGTTTATGATGCACTACATTGCAATGGTGTGTAATAGGAAAACAAACAAACAAACAAAAATAACCTAGACCACTAAATGTCATGACTAACCAATCAGAATCAAGTATTCATACAAGATGTGCCATCGAGAAAATTTAAGAATACCTCGATTGGATCATTCGGCAGCTCTTTGGTATTACTGTAAAATTATTTTTATATATAATGAAGACAATTATTTTAGTAACACGACAATTACTGTGCATCTGCAATTTCTCCATCCCAGAGTAATGAGAAACGTACAAAATTACGCAACATGTCTAGACGCCTCAACGAATCAAGACATCCTGAATTAATTAGCGAAAGCAATTTTCACTATGCTACCTGAGAGTATCTGCTGTAAAACAATGCTGTCTCTTGGAGTCGGCACACCTGCAGCTTTCGCAATAACAGCGTACGTCTCCTCATTCTGATACTGTTGACTATTATTTCACTGTAGCTGGTGCCAGGAACTGAAACGATGTGCAGGTGCGCTGATTTTCTGCTGGCTGGACTTTAGGTGATCTGTCAGTGGTGGGTACTGGTGCTCATAATTATGTGGCGATGGTGCCAGTGGGACACATACACACACACACACACACACACACACAGGCTTCCTGCAGGAGTGTGCAGTACCTGCGCCAGTACCATTCAGTCTGAAGTGATTATGTGACCAGAATCACGGTACAGAGTAATAAAAAAATAAGTACGCAATACAAGAACACAGGGTAAATATGATTTATATACCTGGCAGCTATTGCTCACAGTCTTTACAGAATGCCACAACTGCTGATGTTCTACAACACCTGGAGTAATATTTGAGTAGGATTTTTATTTTTATTTTTTTTACATTTATGGCATTTGTCAGACGGCCTTATCCAGAGCAACTTACATTTCTTACACAACTGAGCACTTGAGGGTTTAGGGCCTTGCTCAAGGGTCCAACAGCTGAAGCTTGGGACTTGAACCCCTGACCTTTGGATCAGTAAGCCAGAGCCTTAACCACCTGAGCCACCACTGCCCCTTTTTTCTTCTCCAGACACGTCTACCTACGCAGTCATGTGAACAGATGCAAAGGAGGCAATCCAAAGTGACTGGAAGTCATGTTGCATTTCACACTAAAATAACTGCAAACAGGTTATTTTAATCTTTATTATAAGTGCTTTCTTATAAGTCGCATTCATGGCAGCACAAGTTGCACTTGATCATTAGCTGATCACATGACCAGATCCAACTGCACTAGCTGCTAGGCAAAGATAATTACCTAGCTTAGCATTTGTCTGGCAATACCAAATAATGTCCGGCGCCAGATACAGTTTTGTACGGGAAATAGGGGTACGGGAAATCGAGGGTGAAGTGTACTTTTCGTGATGGGTTATGGTATCGAGACGGAAACACCTGTTTGAAATGTTCTCAGAATGCGAATGCAGTACAGTTAGCAGAAATGTAAAGCTGGGCCATTACGCTGGCTCCAACTCGAGATCTTTCCAGCCTGCTAATATTTCCAGGACATTTTATCAAAACCAGGATAAAAAGGTTTTCTCGGTTTGCAAAGTGAACATACAAATCTAATCTTCTCATTACAAGCCCAAACATCCATCTTCATGGCTAATGGCTGCCAATCATTTGATGTTAAACTGCTAAATATACACTGCACTCATATTCGGGGCTTTTTACTTAGATATGTTAATGCAGTATAAATGACACATGATGCTCCAAAAGTCTGACAGAAAAAGGAAAAAAAAAAATTTCTTTGTGCATAAACAAGAAGCGAGCGAACAGCCTCATGATGTGATGCGATGAAGCGTGTCCATTCTGTCAGCTGAGAGACGGCGAGAGAAAAAAGATGAAGGAACAGACCAAAGAGAGACAGGTGGAGTCTTTCCAGGCCTTATTACCAGCATAATTACACACACCTGAGCCACGCGTGCCTGAGTGGGCAGTAAGCAATGGATACCACAGTATGAACATGCACACGCACACGGAATTATGTGCCAAGATTCACAGAGGGAAATAAACGCAAGGGCAAACAGATGCTGGTCAGAGACACTAAAAGTCATTTAAGTCACGTGTGACGAGCTGCCAGACATCCAGGAGGAGGAAATACCGGGTTAAATATATACGCTGCAGGAATCACACATTAAAAGTTTTTCATAATGAGACCCGTGGTAATCATGCATCATTCACGAAGACGTACGAGAAATGATGAAGTGAGATGCTACAGCGTTCTGCAAATCATAGCTTGGATTTTTCAGCCAAGATCCTGGAACTCTAAGTGCCTGTGAAAAGACTCCCAGCGGTTATGCTGATTAGTAGTTGCTTCACATGAACGTTAACATTCACATGACCTTCATCATGCTGATAAGACCCATTTTCCAAATGAAAGCACATAGCCTGATGAGTTCAAGCTATTGCCAGCTTTTATGCTCAGAGTATTACCTGAGACTTAAATGGAGCCCATGACACGGCAACGTGGAGTCTGAATATCAAAATAACTGCAACAAAGTCCAAAAGAAAGCGGCCTTTATATAGCTTTAAGAATGTGTGCAACCTTCATTCATTCATTCTCTAAGGGAGGCTGGCACCCATCTCAGCCGACTCTGGGTGAAGGAGGGGTACACCCTGAACAGCTTGCCAGACCATTGCGGCACCAACACACATACAACCATTTACACTCACTTTGACACCTAAGGTTGATTTTGAAACAGCCAATTAGCCTACTGTGCATGTTTTTGGACTGTGGGAGGAAACCGGAGTACCCGGAGGAAACCCACGCAAGCATGGGGAGAACATGCAAACTCCACACAGAAACCACCGTGCCGACCCTGTGTGTAACCTGACTCTGAATATGCAAAAATTTCCCTGCATTAATTTCAGCCCAATATTTGACCCGACTCTGAATGTGACCTTCTGACTCCACATACTGTCTCATCCCTGGCGCACCACCTTAGCAAATATTTTCTCCAGTCCTTCTCAGTCTGCTCATTCGACAATAAACGACTGGCTTCAGTCACACTCTACGTTTCCTTCCTCCTCTGATTGACAGATTCAAACAAAGACTGACAGCAGCCACCCTCATGGAAAGGATTCTGACAAATTGGTGTTGTCTGCCAGGGAACAGGAGAATGTGTTCAACTAGTGGCTGATATAAATACCCGGAGGAGCTACGGCATGGGCTGCATTACGCAGGGTGAAATTATACAATTCGGTATGCAGAATGAGCCACCTATCTACCAAAAACAAACCGAAAAACTAGAACAAAACAAAAACAAAACACATCCACAGTTTGAAGGGTAAGCTGACGAAGCATTTCTCTAATACGCTCAACTTTGTGTTTACCTCATTACTTTAACCTTAAAAAAAAAAAAAGTCAGATAAGCAATGTATCCAATTAAAATCCTCCCCTTTGGGCTCTACATGGACTTTAAAAAGAGATGATACCGTTAATGAAATGTCAAATGTTTGCCGTGTTTTGTTTTGTCAAAGGTCATTTCACAGTTTTTTTGAGTGTGTTTACACCAAAAAAAACATCCTGAAACCTTATAATCATCCTGATATCGTTGATCCCTTGCTCGAAGACATACTGGCCCTATATGCACGACAATCTAAGTAGTGCTTATATGTTTCCCACTGGGAATTTGTGATAACGCCAGTATAATTTTCAGCTAATTTCATAGGAAAAAATGAAATGCAGGAATGTTTTGAAATATCACATCATCAGTGTAGCCTGGAGGAAATCTATTCAGGCTCTGGATCTGTCGAAAAATGTGTAAATATCAGCCAGCACACATCCTGTCTCTAGAGGACAAAGAAGTCCATCACATCACCGGTAAAATATTCCCAGCGAATTTGCATTGGTAATAGTGTGATCCGAAAACAGACCACAGTCCAGGCAGGAGTGTTTTTTTTTTTGGGAAGAAATCGACCTGGACGCCTGCGGACAGCGCTGCATCGCTGTGGCCTGAGAACATGGAAACAATGCGTGATGATATAACCATGTAATGCTGAAATGTAAATATCCAAGCTGTGGATTGTTGATATGATGAAAGCAGCTGTCGAGCTAAAGTGTCAGACTGTAATCACAGCCCTGATTACAGAGCGTACAGAAAGAGGAATACGTGAGTATGAAATGGAAAATACTTGATGTGAGGCGGTGTGAGAGAGACAGACAGCGAGCTTTCCATTTCCTTCGAGAACATTTCGCTGGCCTTCTGGCATGGAAAATGCATAAAAATGATGACACCGGCTTGGCTATATAGCAGAGGACGAAGGAACTGATAACACGGACTTGGAAAGGTGGAAAAAGAGAGTGATGATACCAAGTATTATGAACACTTCAGATATGAGGTTGAATTACGTGCTCCGAAGTGAATGTATAAAGTTTGAGTCTCGGCCTCAGATGTCTGATGTATGGGTCATTCTCACAGAACTGCCTATTTTATGTCCCACTCTTTATATACCCAATTATTTTTTAAAAACATTGCAGTTTTTTCCCCATTTTGTCTGACAAAAATTACTACCCTGGCATGAATTTAAAAAATAAGAATGCTCATACTTATACCTTTGCCATATTTTAATGTTAAAACAATGGGGAAAAATGACTGCTGTGTATGAATTACTTGACGTTCCTTGACCAATCAGACTTCACAATTTAATCACCTGATCCAATGTTCATTACGTGTAGCTCACGTAAAGCTGAAACGATTCAAAACATGGAAGCATTTCACACTGAGCTCTGTATGGAAAAATGTTGGGCAATAAAAATTCTTCCACTACTCCCATGTCTAAGTGTAAAATAGGCTATTATAAAAGCTATTCCTTTTATAATCCCCAAAGGCCTTTTTTAATCTTTACTGTTACATCAATACAGTATCTAAAGGGAGATCGTACCAAACAAACAATCGTACCAAATATCGTACCAAGGTTAAGAACAAAAAATTCTATGCTGGTGTTATTTTCAAAATACTAAATCTGTGGCAAACCTTACAATGAGTTTTCACGCCTGCAACGGGTTTAAAACTATCCATCCATTATCTATGCCGCTTCTTTGTCAGGATCGCAAGGAAAGCTGGAGCCAATCCCAACTGACTTTGGGTGAGAGGCGAGGTAGACCCTGAACAAGTCGCCGATCCATCACAGGGGACAGTTAAATTACTCAGACTTATTTAGTTTGTTCCAAGAGTACATACTCAAATGTCCATCAGAGTCCTCATCTGTTTTATGAATTGCATGCTCTTCCTACGCGCTGGTTTTTCACACAGCTCTGTTTTTACTGTAACGCCTCCATCTACCCACATCATTCACAAACACTGCGCTTCGCTTGGCCTTGTGCTTGGAAAATGAACAACTACTGGACAGACTGAGAAAGAAAAAGTATCAGAATCTCTAGCAAAAGGTGAAAGTCTGGATTGGGGGAGACCCATGCACTTGAATAACTGAATACATTCTCCGGCTCAGTAAATAAAGGTTGAAGTATAGAAATGCATACGGTAACTAAACAGTATTAAATTTGCTCTCAATCATGCCATAGGTAGTCTTTGAAAAAAAATTAAAATAAAAATCACTGGTAGCATCTTCTGGCCTGATTTCTTTTCAGTCTCTCCTTTGATGTGCTTCTTCACGTCTCCAGGCGTCTCACTCTGCCTTTTTCCGTGTGTGTTGATTATGTGCACTCCTACTGTGCTCTCTCAGTAGGAGAATGTTCTTATAGAAGACAAAAGCAGAAACAGGAGACAAGACATGTGTCCTTTTTGTGGGAACGCCGCTGGCTGTTTGTTCTATGTTTCTTCCCCCCTCCGTCATCTTACCAATGTTACACAAGTCTAACCAGTTTATGTACTCAAGAGCCATTACACAACATAAACGCGACATTATGTTGACATCATCGTTACAGAACCCTCCATTCTGAAAAATGAAATAGTAAATCTCTTTATTTTTGCCAACATGATAACCAAGGCAAGACCAGAAAGTCAATGAAATGTCTTTTTTTTTTTTTTTTTTTTTTTTTAAGATGAAGTGTCTTGTTTTGTCCAACAGGCAAACAGAGGGAGGTTGGCGGTGGGGTGGGGTGGTGATTGCCAGAATTCATCCGTAGCTACAGCCGTTGTGTTTTCCAAAACTGCCAAAGAGCCTCGTTGGCCTGTTGTGCCTGCCAGGTCAATGAGAAACCAAATCAGAAACTTATTACGTCTTTGTGCCCTGGAGAATGAGAAAATTCAGCATATTGATTGATTGTGTATGTCCGCTGCCAGGAACTACAAGGAGAACATGATGGTGTGTCAAGTTCAGGGCGCCCCGACTCAACCTTTTCCAGTAAAGATGAATATTCAGAAAAAGCACTGACAAGGCGAAACGAACGTTCATAAACAGAAACCACACAATGAAGCACTATTTGTGTTGGCTGGTGTTATTGTTGGAGAGCGCTCGGTTTGGTTCGGATTCTTCTTAGAAAAATCATAACGCTATTCTTTTATGCAGGCTAACATGCAGGAAAGGACATTGCACTGGATGTGTGCACTTTTGTAGCAGCTCGAGTCAGTCTGTCTAGCTGCTACAGAGAATATAAAAGGAAATAAACGGAATTAATACAATGTATTTGTTACCAAGATGGATAGTGGATGAAGCTCTCGATAATGGCAAAGCCCAATCACGAAATTAGCCCCGGGGGGGTCCAATATTCCATATAACCCAGTAATAAAAGATTGCACAGCAGCTGTTATCGTCTTTCCTTCATAGTGACAATGACTCGTATGATTAAAAATGGAAACCCCATTACTTAAATGATCACTTCTCAAACACAAAATACCACAAACGTGACTGCAAGAACGCCCCTATAATCTCTACCATTACTAAAATCTCATGAATAAAGTCTCTGCTTTTTTTTTTTTTTTCTTTCAAATTATTACTATGGCCTTTAGTTTTAAGCATAAGAAGTTTTTTTTTTTAATTTCCTGAGGATTGTTTTTAATCCCAAATCTCAACAGCAATAGCATTAGTAAGAGCATTAGTAGATAAAACTGCAATTGTTTAAAACAAATGATTTCCCCCTTTGAGTAAAAGGATTAACACATCGAGCTGATTTATCTTCCAGAGCTGCAATGAAAACAGCAAAAAGCATATCAGCATGCCAGGAAAATGATATCATAACACCACGAGGGTGAGCGCGGGCACAAAATCACTCTCTCCTCTCTTTTATTTATTTATTTATTTATTTTCAAAAACATCTGCTATTGTACATCTTTATTAATGTTACTCTTGTTTCTCAGAAACCAGTGGGCTGGTGATGGGCCTTGAGGGCAAGGGGGATTACTTGTACCTGCACTTTTACCATTCCCGCCAGAGACGCGTCATCCTCTCTTTCTCTCTCCCTTGTCTGATGCAGGGATCCCCTTGTTCTTAAATCAAGTCCCGAAAATCAATATGAACAAAAAGAGGCGCCTGATAACCTCCTGGAGCGAAAGTGAAATCACAGACTGGGTTAAATTACAAAAGCCTGAGTAGAGGCATCTTAGAAAAACAGCAGAAACTCGGAGTTTGAAGGGCATGAATGCAGCTTTAGAATGAGTCCTTCTTTGCAGTGTTTATTCAGATGTGACTCCTGGAGGACTTAAGCAGTGCTTGTCGGTGTGTAAGCATGTGATCCAATGAAAACCCCACTGTTTCAGCCAGGGGTTCTCAAGCCTTTTTGTTGCCAGAGACCCTTCTAACTGCAAAATAAATTTCATGGATCTCAACCCCCGGTACAGATATCTTTTATGGTGCTTATTTACATGTGCACTACAGTATTTTTCCTGTTTATTAGAACCATAGAGATTTTTATTACTCAACTTTCTATAATATATATTAAGTCCAAGTTGACAGAATTATTGAGGCTTGCTTTAAAGTCATTCAATTCAAGAACGCTATCGGATTGCAACTACAGGAACCTGTTTATATAAAATAACGTAAAAAAAAAAAAAAAAAAAAAAAAGCAATTCGACCAACTGTAACTAAATAAATAATATCTTACAGAGGACCTGGCTTTGCTTCCCCGTCCATCATTGAGAACCGCTGACTTAGAACACATTTACATTTACAGCATTTGGCAGACGCTCTTATACAGAGCGACTTACAATTATCATTTTTTTATACAACTGAGCAATTGAGTGTTAAGGGCCTTGCTCAAGGACCCAACAGTGGTGATAGTGGGGATCGAACCGCTGACCTTGAAATCAGTAACCCATCACCTTAACCACTAATGAGAACACATCCCATGTACATGTCAAAGAATTATCAGTGTAGAGAGAGTGACTTTGGAAAAGGCTAATCGGAGAAAATAAAAAGAAATTCCACCATAAGGGGGCAAGATTGAAATGAAACCGTACATACAACATAGTTCTACAAGGTCATATGTGACCCATCACAGCAAAGTGGGTAAGTCGGAAATGAAATACTTTGTTGAACTTTAAATGTGATTTTCTTCAAAGTTGCATGCTTAAAACGCTAAAAATTCCTGCTAGGATTTGGTTAGTTACTCCACAACTTAGATGTTAGAAAATTAGAAATGGTTTCATTTTAAAGATTAGGATATAAGCGGCAAAATGGTACTAATAACTTAAAATTAATAATTTCCGACTTAATACTCACTTTGCTGTGCAGGGTCACATACTGTATTTAAAGTCAGCAACTATTGATGGGGAAAGTTCCTCATATTCAGAGTCTGTTTACGCACCAGCTTAAGTGTAATTTCTTGGCTTCCAATTTGCATAATTCAAATCACATGAGATTAGTTTACATCTCAGGAGTTGGCAGATTTTTGGCATAGTAATTCCACTTTTCCGCAAGTAAACGATTTAGGTACTTCTACCACCTCTAGATGTTGATATCATTAACATGTCAGTCACTACTGTTTATTGAACATGACCCAGGTTTCCTGTAATAAACTAAAGCAATGGGGGAACTGTAAAAGAAATGTGCAACATGATGCAGTGATTAGTAATTTGAATTCCTGTTGTTATTCTGCTCCCTTCAGTTAACCGTTTGCTCTTATGTTTAGCTGTAATGTCTATTTCTCCTCCATGCTGCCAATCATAACACAGACTACAGAGAAAATATCTCAGGGCCATAATGTCTTAAACATAAGTGGCAGGGATCATATAACTGCACACACAGGTGCAGCTTCCTACATGAGCTCGGAGAAGTCTAAAGAACTCTCGTTCCCACTGCACTGGGTAGAAATCAGTTTTAAAAAAAAAAATACATATAGATGTCTTGCTATCAAAAGATTTATGGATGCTGCAGGTGAAAACGATCTTGAGTGCATTTGTCGAAGCATTGCATCATCCATATATCAGACATGGCTGGAGCCAAACCTTTGAGAATTAAAAAATGTAAATAAAATAACACACACACACACACACACACACACATTTCACTGCAGGTCTCAGTGCAGTCATTGGATCACTTCAAGTCTTTAACAATTTATCTAATAATTAAAAATCCTGCTACAGATTTTTTTTCCTACCCATAGAATTTATGCATCTATTTTATTTATTAATTTATTTGGCAGGGAAACTACTAAGTCACCCAAAAAGCAGTGCTGCCTAATGTACCGTGCATCAATATTACAGGACGTATCGTGATGTGATGTGACATATGACATACCACATCACGACACAACACCACCAGCACCATAACACGTTTGGAATGAAACACTTGGAGGCATACTGTTGTATATAATTTAAAAAACACGTGGCAGTGTGAAGCAGCCTCGCACGAGGCAGAGTTAATGTTCTACGAAGTTATCATGAAGTTGATTACAGTACATTCTCATAACAGCGTTAAATCACGCTCATCCATGCAAATCTGGCGATGATTCAAATGTATATGTAACTGTAAAATACATACCAGATTAACATATGTACCATAAGTAAATTGGAACAATTATTTATTTAAATTTGATATGAATTACAGCAGAAACTACTACCAGAGACGGGCTGTTATAGAAAATTAATTAAAAATCTTCTGACCAATTAGGTATGAAAACATTCAACAACATATAAAAACAAAAATTTAGTAATTAATAAATTAATTTTATAGCAGCAACACATTAAAACTCGTTAGCAATGAATAATATGACTAAGTACTGTGTGGATGCTTGCAGAAAAAATATCCATCACCCTTTTAAACCCAGCTGTATCTAAAATATATATATATATATACACACACACACTCACATATTATATATAATACTAATTAATGATACTAATTAATGCGCTTGATAAATACGCAGCGTTACAGGTGTACTGAGAGACTAATTAGGCCATGAGTGGAAAGAGCCTAGGGTGTTACGGGCTTGCGTCTTGGGAGAAGTGGAGTGTGCATTTCGTCTCTAGCGTCTGCTCGATGGGGAAACTATAGGCAGCTTAATACCCCCGGATATATAAGTAGAACCCCCGTTGATACATCAGTGGCAAAATAATTACATGCAATTAATCTTAACCTGGCAAGCAGCTAGATAAAAGTGAGGAAGCTGCAGAGAACCAGGGGAGAGCAGGGCGAGAAAGAAGAGCAAGATGAGACAGGAAAAGAAGAAGAAGAGAACAATAGGGTGCATGCGAGGTCAGTCACAAAGCCCTTAACCAAACCCAGGTGGACCATCTCAAAGTGCCTTCAACGGCCACTTCGCATAAAGTGGGTCACTGTGTCCAAAGGGGATGAGAGGGTGGGGAGCGAAACACCATACCAGTCAGGTTTTAAAAGGCTTCTGGATTACCAGTGAGTACATTATTAAATTATTAAAATGTTATCTCACCGCTATCTACACATCTGTACTTTCCACAGAAACACTGAATAATGTATTCCTGTAGGCAAATGCTGCTTCTTAAAGATGCCCTTGTGGGAACCAATTAAACGCCTGAAACCGAGTCCTCTGTTCACACTCCCTTCCTACACGTCTATATTATTGTAATTTTATTTTCACCTCCGCCAAGGAAGTTATATTTTCCCCTCAGTTTGTTTGTTTGTTAGCAGAATGACACAAAAGGTTATGTGCAGAATTTCATGGACTTTCTACTAAAGTTTTCCCAGATTAAATTCTGCATCCAGGAATTTTTTTCAAGGATTCTTTAACATTGTGGCAGGACGATTTTTTTATTTTTGTAAGTGTCGTATCACAGCAGGTCTAGCAGGGGGGGCGGTGTACTTTGTAATTTGCAAAACCTTATGTGAAGATTTTCATGAAAGTTTTACCAGAGGTGGGATTTTGGAAAAGAAAGACTCGATTCGATTTTGAAGATGATCCGGATTAAAATTCTGGATCCAGCAATTTTTTTAAAGGATTCTTTATTTTTGTGAGATACGATGACTTTTCAACATTTTGGTTCATATGGGGGATAGATGCATATTTTGGTCGAGAATTGCACTCTCTGAGTATTCTTCTTATGAATGGTTTTCACTATATTATGGGAGTACTCTATTGCTGTAGCTAAATTTACTTATAGCTTAATTTTCTCAATAAAAACATTACAGACTAGTTTCATATCACACGATTGAAATTTTTTATGTGATCATACTATCACATCCAAATTCACATGATACACACATTTTATAATTCTAAGTTATTTTTACTAAAAAACAGTACAGCTAACACTAATACAGACTCAGAAATAAAGACATTGTATATATATAT
>JBCNYH010000027.1:5401100-5412103 GCA_039654325.1 Tandanus tandanus
TAACTTCCAGGGAATTCATTACTGGTCGGGTACAGGAATCATTTTTTGTGTTTCACAAAGGGGTGGATACCCACCTCCCCCCAGTTGTTTGTTTAAAAAAAAAAAAAAAAAAAAAAAAAAAAAAACTTTTTATGTTTATAATTTAATCACAGGCATCTGCGGCAAGTTCAGAACATACTACTGACGAGTCGAACATCTAGAATACATATGGTATTAACATCTTTACTTTAACGGCCCTACCACCGATCCTGGTATGGTACAACCTAAACAAACATTCTGTAGATGGTACAAAACGTAGGTGGCCAACTTCCTTTCATTATATTTATTATCATCAGTTTGAGTCAGAGCTTGGTGCAGTTTATTAATGTGTATAATTTTACTCAAGTGTGGACAAAATATCCAGTACGATCTGAGTGAGGTGCCCTCAATCCTTTTCCATGTAAAAAGAATCTACTCGAAACAACCTTAACTACAGGAAGTGAATAAAAAAACCACGGCGTATTTCAGGTTGCGAGCTGCTAAATTAAGCCGTTAGGTGCAACCTGGACCCGAAAAAAAACGAAAGTAACAGTTTCACTCAGGTTCAGACTCGAGATGCCGGCTAAAGCTGCATTCACACAGGAAGCGATGATCGACATGCGGGTCACTTTGCTTCTCAACTGCACACGAAATCGCCCATGTTATACGGTCTACAGAAACGAACAGGAAAAGGTTTTGGGGAACTCAGTGTTTGGTGGCATCTATCGATCAACTGTATTTTTAACACATGATTGGTTATCACTCGAGTGAAATTTCAGCTCAGTTGAACTCCGCACCCGACCACTTTTTATGGTCGCATGACATTCATCGCTTCCTGTATGACTCCGGCTTAACAGAAGTGACAATGCTCTGAGAACCCTCTTGTAATGACTCTAAACACCATAGACCTGAGAGTATTTAGAAACAGTGTGCCACCTTCTAATCAAAGGTACTTATTATTGGTTATCATCACATTCACAATCCTATTTCCCCTCCAGCGGTATGCTCTTTGTGATCAGTGTGTGTTTGGATTGTCACGTTCAACAGCCTCATAGCAGAAACGCACAACAGGCTGCATAATAACAGCATAAAAATCACACACTTCTGTTTACAAGAGCGTGCCCTCTGGAAAAATGACAAAAGCAGTGCCGATTCTGCTCTCCAATATTCTCGTTTGAAAATAAACACATCGGATGATCTTCCACGAGAGATCACTGACAGATGTACATTCTCTAATAAGGCATGCGGGGAGGAGTACCGATTTCGACTTTTGACAACGACTTCCCATTTCACTGCTAATTTGTTTTGACTGTGTATCGCTCCTCTCACGCAGCTGCGATATGGCCCGAGCTGAGTGTTTCCAATTCACTCCGAGTCGAGCGAGAGCGAGCTCCCTGTTGGCCTTCGCCGATTTCATTAACCAGCATCAGCCTTGTGAAGAATGGTTACAGAGATAAGCGGAGACGGAGGAGGGATGAGAGACAGACGGCTGAGTTTAAAAAGCTCCCTGCTTTTTTAATAGCATCATTACCATTTTAAGACAGCCAACACTGCAGAAAACCCTAATTAGACATCTTACATTTACAAGTGAAACCTGGATTGGCCACAGTGCTGCAGTGCTGCTCGAAGGCAGTTTTTTCTGTTCTTTACATGAACTTGAAAGCATTTTCCAACACGATTGCTGAAGATATGACCTTAGCATCACTCCCCACCTCCCCTCTCTTTCTCTGAACCCAAAAGCTGGACACCTGTGGAGGCCTTCGCTGCCACTGCATTTAAAAGGTTAATGGTATTTAAACGCAACTGTCTGCCCTAAACTGCCGCGGTTTGCAGTACGAGCGCCAATGGTGTGGGCCAAATGTCTGAAACGAACAACAAGCAAGATATGCATGGACACACACACACACACACACACACACACACACACACACACACAGATCATTATCTCTGTGGATGAAATTAACCTTGAATCTTGATTGAAGTTCAACACAAACACACACACACACACACAAATGATACAACACCACGTCACCATGTATATCAGTTTCTTCAAATATTTCTATCTGCGTTCTGATTTAAACCAGAAGTGGGTGTGACCTTTGCCTGAAGGCTTGTGGTTTTCAAAACAGGAATTTTCATGGAACTGGTTTTTATTTTTAAACTTGCTCATAGAGAAATACACTGCCCAGCCCCCCCCCCCCAAAAAAATAAAAATAATTGAAAAAAAAGTCACACCCTAATATTTTGTTGGATCGCCTTTAGTCTTTATTACAGCGCACGGTCGCCATGGCATTGTTTCAGCAAACTTAAACCACATCACAACATTTATTTCCATCCAGAGATCGGTTCTTTTTTCACCGATATCTTGAATTGATGATGGAAAAATCTAACCACTCCATAAAGTCTTTTTTCCCCCCCAGCACATCCCAAAGACTTTCAGTAGGGTTAAGGCCAGGACTCTGTGGTACCAGTCCATGTATGAAAATGATTCCTCATGGGCCCTGAACACCTCTTTCACTATTTGAGCCCCAATTTTATATTTTTATGGAAACAGTACGTTAATGGGATAACCTGAGAATTCACTGCATTCAGGTTACATATTCAGATATTCAGCCTCGACTTGACCAACTGACCAATGCCATGGCGATTACGTGCTATAATCAGGGCTAAGCTTGCATGACTTCTTTTTGCCTGGGCAGTGTATACTTGTTTATACCTGCCTAAAATATTTACCAGTATCTCCTATGTGTATCAGTTTAGAACACGTTGTCTGTTTACAGAAAATAATGCATTTGTATTCAGTGTGCACTACAGCAGGTACAATCAGCCTTTATAATAGACAGTTTTATACTAAAATCTTTCCAGCCCGATGCTCAGTACTATTACTTAAAGCCCGAGGAGAAAATTTGAGGAAAAAAGGTGACTCAGGTATTTACCCCCCCCATCTCAGCAACAGTATCATACACGACATACAGTACATTTACTAGATAACTCCCTGCAGTGCTGTAAACTAACTCTGAATAGGATAATTTGCTTCTTATTGATTTTAACAACTGGGCATAAACACACCAAGGAGGCTCGCTATGATGGCAATAACGATGACAGGGACAAACAAAAGTCGTGCAGCAGAATGATCTATTAGCAGAGCGATTAGCCAAGACTGTTTGGGATCACGGTGAACCTGAGATGTCTGGACAATGCTGTGAGGTAATACATCAGCGGTTATTGTTCAGAACTGAGAATACAACTTGGAACACAGACGGACGGACACACACACACACACAAACAATGAATACTGTACATGCTTGCATGAATTACTGTAAAGGAGCAGGTAAACCTTCTATGGTACGGCACAGCGGTGTGTGAAAGGCTATGCTTACATGGAGCCCAACAGTCTTCACTGTGAATTCAACAAAATGTGTGTATATATCTAAAACTGAATAAAGCACACAAGGACAATTCTTGCACAATTCATTGATTCATAATATGTTTTCATAACGGTGTCACACCCACGTCAGTTAAGTTCAAATACAGACAGACCAAACAGATCCAGATACTAACAGTGGCATTAGAGCGGAGCTCCTGAGTGGACCACCACAGTGACTGAATATGGCTGGGATTGTTGTCCCGTGGTTGTCAAGTGTTTGCCCAACACAGGAAAAACAACAAGGCTGCCGCATCGCTGAGTTGATGCTGACAGGCTATATGTATGTATCGCTGACTTGCATGGCAATGGGTAGCAATAACAAAATAGACAAATGTATTATTGAAACTCACCACACTTTTAAAAAAAGGCTCATACACCACCATTCAGACTCACACAGAATAAAAAACATTTTGATTTTGCTATACTGTACAAGGGAAATTATTGCCTCCGCATTTAACCCATCCAAAGCGAGCACACACACATGTAAACAGTGAGCACACACACTCGGTGCAGTGGGCTGCCACACACTGGGGCGCCTGGAGAGCAGTCGGGGGTTAGGTGCCTTGCTCAAGGGCGCTTCAGTCATGAAGGTGGAGGAAGGGAAGGTGCAGCTCACTCCCCCACCGCCACACATTGTTCCTGCTCATTCAGAAATCGAACCAGCAACCTTTTGGTCCCAAAGCCGCTTCTCTAACCATTTGGCTACGGCTGTTCCCGTGATACGGCTGCATGATTCATGTAGGTATTCAAACTTGCAAGTAAATTAATGTTCATGGGGCAGATTTCACCCAACTATAATATGGGACATTTCCCATATACACTTCATACACATTTCTACTAATATTTTATAACACAGCGTCTTCTAGAGTCTTCTAAACAAAACATTTTCAGGTCAGCAAACAAGAACGCGTACTTAAAAACCCAAACATCACCACCAAATGAAGTACATATGAAATTCGAACTGGTAAAGTGCACCATATAACGCAGCAGCAGGGATGACCAGAATGGTAGCTGCGGTGCCAGCTTATAACATGAGGCATAGCCAGAAGTTGATTTCAAACCAATGCTTTAAATAAACAGATGGCTTAAAAATGAATCATGGGTAATCATCAGGCCTGCATTAATCTTGGGCTAATTAGATGTCAATTGGCCTCAATCATGAGGCATACAGACAGATTTTTGGGCCAGCCGCCTCCCCGTTCTCCCACTTCTCAACACCAGCTCTATTTAGCATACAGTTTGGGAATGATTTATGACTCAATATGCTTCTGTCCTGTTCACTTTTCCACTCAACTGGTCGGGGGCTAGAAGTAAAGCCAAAGGCATTTTTTATTTTAACACTGCAGTAAATCAATTAGCATGATAGCACGGATGTGAGATAAAGACAAAACTTTTGTTTTGGAAAATAAGCATAAAAAAAAGCAACTGTGACTCACCAAGTACTTTTAAAATACAATTTTTGTAGTGTTGTGTAGATTAATAAAAAAAGTAATCTGATAGCAGGAAACAAATAACATGATTAAAGATTTAATCAGTAATGTTTTCTTATCAGATGACTTTTGGACAAACCACGGACTTAACAGGTTTTGTTTTCATTATTCTGTGCTCAATTATACTGTTTTTAATACAAGCACAAAAATAAAGATTAATAAATCCTTAACTGCTTATTCTATTTATTAATAATAATTAAGAAAGTACAGTGGTTCTTTGTAAGCCATTCGGTAAAAGGAATAAAACACACACACAAAAAGCAATCAATGACTGCATAGTGTGTACTATTGTATTAAGAAAATTCCAGCAATAAGAAATGTGGTGAAACTGTCCATAAAAAGGAGGTGAATGCTAAATGAATGAATGCAAACAACCATGAATATCTACATCAATATTCGTTTTCATGAAACACTGCAATACACTGAGGGACAAAATATTCATGTTTTTCCTGCTGTCAGAAGCAAGTCTCTACAAACTTAACACTCGCCCTTCGGTTGTATTTATTTGCAAATGCAATCATTATTATACATAATTGTGACCCACTCCAGCATAATATGGATTGAGCCACAAGGTCGTGTTTTAAGTAAGAGCCAAATTAAGTTGAAAATGGCGTACCCGGATGAAAGTATATCGCCAAAATACATCCTTCAAAGTATAATCTTCGACATGACCAAGTTCGAATATCCATAAACACAATCCATCCGTGCTAAAATGCTCGTTAAAGAAAGGGTTCCATGTCCAAGTTGTTGTGAAACAATGGAAAAATCCTCTTATTTTACTGATTTTCAAACCGCTTTTGTGGTTGCTCAGGGTATTTCCTTATTATCCATATTCACTACCAGAATACTCTACCTACATACAGAATCCCAGAAGGATTCCCCATATCATATAACGGTAAACCAATGAGAAGCCTCAAAACAGACATGACTGATGAGTTTATGGATGTTGTGGAGTTTCAAATGCGGACATTCAGAAACCGGCTCTGTAACTGTTGTTTTCTCAAAAGTAGCATTTCCTGATTAGCGACATATAAAGTGATGTACCTCAGTCCTTTTTCATGCCATAATCATGTATTACACCTCATTTTGAAGCAGATTCAATTCTCTTCCCAAATATATCAATATCTCAGTATGTCATATTTCCTACTTAATCCATATTAGGATTCAGAGGACTAGGATAGTAGCGGGTCACATATATGTATATACACCAATCAGACATAACATTAACGACGCCTGACTGGTCTGTAGGTAAGCAGCCCAATACACAGCAAGTACTGTGTGATCTGACTTCTTTCTATCATAGCCAACATTAACCGTTTGTGCTACAATAGGTCTTCTGTGGGATCAGATCAGACGTACAATCTTTTGCTCGCCAATGCTCATCAGTGAGCCTTGGGCACCCATGACACTCCTGCAAGTTCACTAGACGTCCTTCCTTGGACCATGTTTGGTACCACTACATACCAGGAACACCCCACATGACCTGCCATTTTAGAGATGACCCTGGGAAACCACATGTCCCCTGATCAACCATAACAAGCATTGTAAGCACTGACAGGTGAAGCTAACAATATTATTATTCATTCAATATATTTCTTATTTCTGATTGGTGGAAAGCCATCAATTAATTCTTGGTTTTGCACCATTGCCATGGGATAACCAAATTATTACATCGTTGCCATTAGATAGGTTGAATGATTACTGCGTGACTGTCAGACGCAACACAGCAACATGACTGTACTTTGAAAATATTTGAAATAAATAATACAACACAACTCAGCTTTCATGTGAAATAAAGAATTATTCAGTCTCGGTGGGTGTTATCCCCTTGATGTGTTGAAAGCAGGAAAAACGAGCAAGCGTAAGAATCTGAGTGACTTTGACAAGGGCTACATTGTAAAGGCTAAACGACTGGGTCTATTCATCTTTCCAAACCAGCAAGTCTTCTGTAATGTTCGTGGTATGTAGTGATGAGTACCTACCAAATGTCTAAGACTTGTGAAATATATATAAAAAAAAAAATCCAGAGGAGTAAACAGACAACGGAGAGGAGCGACTATTAATTGAAACAAAAGTGTACATATTTTATAACCTATAGCTTTAACACTGCGTGGAGAATCAAATCAAGTCCAAGCAGTGTAGCATTTATGTGTATTGATAGAAGAAAAATGAAATAAAATACATTCACAGATGGATGCTACACCATGCGCGAACACACACACACACACACACACACACACACACACACACACACACTCAATTACAACCTTACACATCATGTTAAGCAAGAGACATCCGGTGTTGCCTTTGGGTTCGAGAATACAAGGTTCTCGCTATCGATGATTTTCAGTGAGCTCTATCTACCCCAGTACGATCTAGTTGATGTGAATAACATGTCCTCCTCCGTCGGAATACTTGATGGGATTTGTATGAAGCAGGTCAGAGAGTCTGCCTCTGTCAGACCGTATTTGCCAGATTCCTCTCATCATGTCTGTGGATTCTGAGCGGGAATGAGTGGAATCTTATCTGAGCGCCTGTCCTCTCACTGCAGGTTTCTGTCTGCTAGAACACAATCAGGCTTGTTCTTGGCTATCGGCTTTTGTCTGCGCTTTCATTTCTGTTAGCTTGTGCCAATATTAGGATTCACAAAACCTAACAGGAGTACTCGCTCGGTCATGCTGCACCGCAATAAAGACGAGAGATTCGAGTAATTCGGAGAGACACTGAGAGAAAGAGAGATGAAATGGAATAACATTTCCATAATAATTGCCCAGAGGGGGAGAAAAATCATTCAATCAAGGTTCAAACAGATGCACTACAATAAGTAGATAACTAGGCAGTCGGAATAGGAGCTCATGACAGAAAATTAAATAGGCCTTGTAGGAAAAAGTTGCAAACAGTCAAGGGCATGATTATGAATGAGTCGAAGCAGTCGGATCGTTTTGATTCCTAACGTCCATTAGGCTCGTTCTCCGTCATGTGTGCAGCTTTCATTTCATTAGGCTCTTTATCTGGGGTTTAAAAAAAAGTCTACTCAAAGGCTCTCTGAAATCTATGTCAAACACCTCGGTGTGTATCAAATGTTAACTTGTTGGTTTATTGCCATGGCTTTTGCACTTATGGTTCATCACATTAAATCTTATTGTTCTCCTCTGATTGATGCATACTCCATGTAAACCTGTGAACCCTCTCATTATCCTGAACACTGGTGTACCTTATGGCTGTAGCAACTGTACAACCATGAACTGATAATCATTTATTATAATTGATTAAAAAATTAGATAATTATTCACAAATTATTAATACTGATACAGTGGTACTGCCTTACATCAATAATCAAGGGCTTAGAAATCAGATTTAAGAGTAGCTGGAGGGATTTGTGATAAAAGGGAATCTGTAGGAGTGAAGAAAAATGTTTATAAGACAGTAGTAAGGCCGGCTATGCTGTACGATTAGGAGACTGTAGCACTGACAAAATGATAGGAGGCGGAGCTGGAAGTGGCAGAGACGAAAAAACTGCGATTTTCTCTGGGAGTGACAAGAATGGACAGAATTAGAAACAACTATGTGTTAGCTATAGGGCCAGCACGGGTAGGATTGTTTGGGGATAAAGTGTGAGAGGCCAGATTAAGGAGGGATGAAGGGTAAACTGGTGAAAGAATGTTGAGAATGGAGAAGGATGATGTGCTGTGGTGACACCTAAGATGAGCTTAAAAATCTAGTTATATATAAATATACGCAACAGTCTAGAAAACCCACTAGATGTTGCTGTGGTCGAAATCTGGTGTTTAAAAAATATAAAAATAAATAAAACAGCCTAAAAATGGAAGAATATCGTTTTATTATGTCTATGCTGTCCATCCAGCACTATAAATGGGCACCAATGTAAATACTGGGAGGTTAACCTTTGATGGACTAGTGTCCCATACAGGAAGTGTTGAACTTCTAGTCGCTTCACGCTACAGAAACTGGGAAAAGCTGATGTGATGAGCCACTAGGCTCGAGTGGAAAAAGCCTTACCTTGCATGTAATACAGTTTTTGTTTTATCCTTAAATATATCTCTCCAACAAAGAAGTTCTATAATTTACCAAATGCAGTGGTAAAACATGAGCACTCAGAGAGCGCAAACCACCATCAAGCCCAGCAATTCCCTATATGAAACAAAATGTAAAAAATTCTCCTCTCTCACAATGTTAAAGGATCCTTTAAAAAAAAAAAAAAAATAAAAAATAATATATATATATATATATATATTATATATATATATATATAGGATCCAGAATTAGATCCGGATCATCTCCAAAATGTAAATCAGACCTCCTTATCCAAATCCCAAATCTCTGGTTAAAATTTCATGGAAATTTTTGCGCGATCCTGCCAACAAACACATAGACGGAGGATAAAATATAACCTCCTTGGTGAAGGCAAAGGATGTATAAAACCTCAAGACCTCAGTTAATGTCATGCTTTGATCAAGTCAGTGGGAAACTAAAATAAATAAATAAAGGCTATAATGTGTCTTCTGAGCACCCTTTTTTTTTGGGGGGGGGGGGAAATTTATACGTCACAGTTCTGTCGACTGATCTTCTAAAACAGAACCCATAACCAGGATGCTTTCAATGTTCGTCTTGAATTGCTCCAAATATAATCACATACATGCTTCAAGCAGTCCCAGAAAGAAGCGACTCAGTTATACCATCTCCTCTACGTGCGTTTGCCAAGTCTGTGTTTTAAAAGTAGAACAAAAAATGAGTGTAATACTCCAAACCCCGTCTCAGGATCAAAACCTGAACACTGCTTGTAGAGTCAATATGACCACTAGTGAAAACTGTATTCCTGAAATGTTGCATTTGGATCACAATATACATTTCATTGAGGTGGTGTTAGAAATATGCAATCTCTGTAAACAGTCCTCTCCCAGATCGTCCAGTATTATTGAATATATTTTAATAAATACAGAAGCGCTGTGAGACTCAGTAAGCCAATTCACTGGCACACATCATCAAATATTCATACAGTAACAAAGAGGTATAATATTGAGAATATGATTAAGAGGTGGTGTGTACTGTTAGCTCTCACCAAAGGGACAACACATTCGACCCACAGAATCCATTCCATCAAAATATTTCTCAGTAACCTTCATACTTGGACCTTCAAAACTATTTTGCACTCTTTGCAATACAGAGTTATCTGGTAGCTTCCTCTGGGTTTGTTCCTCTGGTTTCTAAAGTATCACCATTAATTTATTACCACTACTGCTATCACCAAAATAATCAGCTATAAGGTGGTGTGATGCACCACACCGGCATATCATAAATGGCATCAGTGGTCAGAGCTGCTCTTATGGAAAATTAATCAACACCTTCTGACGAATGGAAAACAAGAACAGTACCTTCAAATTCCTCCAGGAATTTGTGATGTCACGATTGCATCAATTCACATAAATTCAACCAATCATCATGCATTCTGCATGACTTTACCATTTTAACCAATCACCGCAACTTTGGCCAATCAATGTACTATACCATGCGTCTCACCTATTGCAGTCCTCTACGCAAATGTTGAGCCATACATCACTTTTTTTGTGTATGCTTTTAAAGAAATCAAGACACAGTAATGTGCACAACAATTTTTATTTTTTTTGCAATAAACTCACATAATCCTGAATAATTTCATTGCAATACATGTCTAAAACTTCTGCAGCATGCATCGCTTTTTTTTTTTTAATTTAGACAAAAAAAAGAAAACCCAAAACCCATCCATGAAGTCCAGAACAGACTAAAAATTCGTCAGGGACTCTCTCACAGTCACAGACAGACAAGATCATGAGGGACAAATCGATTTCTGAGATTTGTACAAATAATTGTGCTCCACTGTAAAAGTAGCCTAAACACAGTGTATCCTTAAAGAAACTCTGGATCTCCTGAGTCTAACTCAGACTTACTTTCAGCAAAGAACAATAAGGGACGATGAAAAAAGCAGTGTGTGTCAGAGAGAGGGAGGAAGAGAGAGAGAGAGAGAGAGAGAGAGAGAGAGAGAGAGAGAGAGAGAGAGAGAGAGAGAGAGA
>JBCNYH010000027.1:5427638-5441801 GCA_039654325.1 Tandanus tandanus
GAAAATCATGACCGACCCGGACTTCCATCATCGATTCCCGGACTTGTCCGAGCATTTTTCCGGCAATACCAAATAACATCCGGAGTTTTGATTTTGTACAGGAAATCCGCAATCCGGGAAAATTGGGGTACGGGAAATCGAGGGTGAAGTGTACGGATAAATTATCATATTGTAATATGACCATTCAAAAGATAACTAAATATTGTAATTATTGTGATTTAACAATATCACCTTTCCTGGGCAGTACGTTGCAATAGAGGATGGCCTGTATGTCTCACAGCATTAAGGTCCCAGGTCCGGCGAGGGAATTTCTGTGAGATTGCATGATCTCCCCATGGTTGCGTGGGTTACCTCCAGGTACCCCAGTTCCCTCCTACAGTCCAACAACATGCACATTAGGCTAACTGGCTGTTCCAAATTGCCCCTAGGTGTGAGACTGGCAAGCTGTTCAGCGCGTATCCCGCCTTTGTTCAGAGTCAGCCCGTGACCCTAGTCGGAAAAAGCGATTCGGAAAATGAATGCATGAATAAATTAATGAATCACCTGCTCTTAAGAAATATTAAGTTTCAGTTCTTTAAGCCAGCCATGATTCAAGCAATATGATAGCCCTCCTCAAACTGGCAGCATTATCAAAGTTATAAAAAATATACATTGTAGTAAATATCAATATTGATCAATATCATTAAGCCCTAATTTAAATCGAACTAACCTCATGCTGTACTTATATTTCATGACAGAAACTGTGACAGACATCGACATGTATCAAAAAAATAAAAAAATTAAAAAATTATAAACGTGATAAGATTTACCCCATATCGTCCAGATGTATTAGGATGGTAATTGTATGGTGTGTTTTCTGTGATGTGTAAACTGTGTTGAAGGCATCATGCCGTAACCAAACACCAGAAAATCTTCATTACATAAACGTACTGTATATGGTGAACAGAACTGACTCTGCTCTGTGCGTTCCCGGCTATTTCTCCGGCAAGTAGCGATGCATATAACTCATTATTTGATGGAGCTTGCCTGAATGTTCTTTAAAAATACATAACAGTTTCTCTTGGGAATTTGCCCTATTGGACCGGAGGGAACACGACTGAAACTGGGCCGAGGTGGAATTTGTGTAGGATCTTGTATACTTGATCTTTAGCACAGTAGTACTTCAGATCATATTGAGTAGTTCGCTTAATGTTTTATGAATAAATAGTGCACTTGGGCTATGACACCCTCGCAAATGTATGGGCTGGTTAGAAGACTGCATCATTTTATCACTGATGAAAAGCAGAAGCGTTCACCATACAGGTGTCACCGGTGTACATATTCAGGCATAGTCACAAAAATAATCAGAAAAGACAAGCCATCTCCAAACTTACAGTGTAAGGTTTTGACATTTTGGTGTAATAAAGGCATTTCCATACCTTATCAGGCCGAAGAACAACACAGGAACCCAGCACTGGTCATCAGAAGAGGCGTGGCTAGTTACATTGCATACACTCTGCGCGGGGGCTCTGATTTATGTGTGTGGCTTGGATTACAGAAATAAAAGAGTGCGGCCAATTATTTCCTTACAGAGGAAAAGCTTTGTTTTGGATGACTGTGTGCAGTAGATTTTAGCGATGTTGTTTCTTCTGAAATGTGGAGTTTAAGAAAAGCCAGCAGCCTAATTACGCTATTTACGTGCGTAATGGAAATCTGATGAACATAATGCTTTGGAGACGAACAAATAATTGCGTTAAGCTTAAGACTGCTGTATCACTGCTCCCTCAAAGACTGGTGTGTTTGCTGTAAGCATTAGCATGCTTGTCGAAACCTAATGATTCAAAGCCATGTGTGTTATTTCAACAGGTCATATCAGTTTCAGAGCCAGTCTGCATCACCACCAGTTTAATTATAGTCTCGAGTCCGACTGAGCATTTGAAGCTGTTTATATGAAATCGGATGGTGAAGGCGCTCCGGCAGTATAGTTATATAAAAATGTTTACTGCTACTGATTCCCTCCTCCTTTGCCTTCCTCACAGGAGACGGAGGTTTATTTTGTCGAACCAGGATGTGATCCTTTGCATTGTTGCAGTGCACTGTGGTCGTGGCAGTGAAGGTCATGGAATGAATCAATGAACCTCCACAGCTCTGCAGGTCCTTTGCTCAGCGAGTAGCATACACATACTGTACTGCAGTGGATGGGGGTTGGTTTAGCATGGGTCTGCACGGAGAGGATGCTGTTAGGGGAGGAGCTAGTGTAAGAGGTAATGACTAACATGGCACACTTGAACTCTTATCCCATGAATATTTTTGGCATCTCTTTTCTCACTGTAATGTCCCCGATCAGTGTGTGTATGTGTGCAGCCAGAAGCAGAGTACTTCAACATTAAAACAGCATAAGTAATAAAGTGACACTTGAGAATGGATTTTGTTCCTCTGCAGGTAGAAACTGCAGTAATAAGAAAATTCAAACCCAACAAAGTTTTTAACTTGTGCGCTTGTGTGTTATCAGAAATGTATATATTTTAAAGATTGTAAGTGCCAAGTTTTAAGTGTCATGTTCTATATTCTCATACACTTCACCCTCGATTTCCCGGATTGCGGATTTCCCGTACAAAATCCGGCGCCGGACATTATTTGGTATTGCCGGGAAAATGCTCGTACAAGTCCGGGAATCGATGATGAAAGTCCGGGTGGGTCATGATTTTCCAACTTCCCTCCTGTCCAGCCCATTCCCGTCCGAGTGGATGGACGAAAATGAAGCAGGAGAGGGGCACGAAATAATGTCCGATGAACAGATGGTGTCATCAGTGACGGGAGAGCTAAAATAAATGTGATAAAAGAATGTGCTGATTCGCTCCTTAAGTTTGTGGAAACACAATATTGTGTATTGAATGTTGGATAAGTGTGTAAAAGTCTGGGACTGCTGCTGAATAATGGCGATTGCCGGACCGATTATGGTAAATGTCCGGGAAAGGGTAGGGACCCCGGACATTAGCGATTGCCGGACTTTTGAGGTTCGCAAACAGCCTATCCCCCTAATAATCCGGGAAATCGAGGGTGAAGTGTATAAGTGATAATATATGACAATCATCAATTTCCATTAGTTTCTGTATGTTTATACAGTATATGACCTGCATTCATGGAATTGTACATGATTATTGGGGGCCAGTGGCATAGTGGTTAGGGTGCTGGGCTCATGGATCAGGATCGTGGGTTGATCGTGGGTTCGAATCCCCATTAGACCCCCACGATGCTAAGACCCCTGGGCAAGGTCTTAACCACAAGTGTGCCTCTGTCCACCCAGCAGTATAAATGGGTACCACTAAAAATACTGGGAAGGTAACCTGCGATGGACTAGCGTCCTATCCAGGAGGAGTTAAACTCCTAGTCGCTTCACGCTACAGAAACCGAGGGATAAGCACCGGACTGATGAGCCACTAGGCTCAGGTGTAAAAGCCCAACAGACTTTACCTTACATGATTATTGATGTAGTTTCCTTCCATCCACCCATCCATTAACAGTGAATTGTATTTTCTTGATGCAAACAAAAATTTTAATCAAAACATTACATTTTGGTGTATGCAAATATATGCATATTTAATTCGACAAAGCATAATTTGCATAAATACATGCAAATACATTTCATTAAAAACACTTAAGAATATCAGCAATCAACTGGAAAACTGAAAAAGCTTCTTGTTTTGATTAAAAAAAGCAAATATGCCAAACACTCATGTGACAAACGCACAAATAATTAACACACTTACTCCAACTTCAGCACATAAACTCTGCGATGTCATCTATTTTCTTAAAATTTTACATCGGAATTATTACAAACACATTACTTCGCTCCTAATGCTATTCCAATTTATTTTCCAATGCTGCAATTCCCATGCCGAGGTGTACGGTGCCCTCTCTACTCCTCTCTACTCTTTATTTCCCATTTCTTCTGCTTTTGGTACCATCCTTTGCCACTTTTTTTTTTCCTTGTTCCTTACACATGACCTCGTCTATTCATTCCATTTCCTCTATGCTTTACCTCTGATTCAAGTGTCCGTATGTTATCAAGCCTATTTGATAAAGGTCTTTTATAAACCAAACATAATTATTTCTATTATTATTAGCATTATCCAGCATCTACATAATGCTTTCAATGACCAACATTAACTAACACCATTAAAAACCTTAAATACATATTTAAAAATGAGGTACATTATGAAGTAAACCAAAATTAGATCAATTTTATTTAAAAATACTCTAAATAAATCTAATCTTACGTTGACAACCACAAGACAAAAGTTTGCGACAGCATTTTACGAGTGCAGCATTACTTTGGATGCTACTAATTACACTATAAATACACTTGACTCCACTTGGATGGTTCTAATGCTTCCTTCTTCTTGTTTAAGTATCACATTAGATTTATTATTTTCCCATTTTTAAATGGCCTCTCATTTGTATGGTACATTGCCCAGACAAAAATAGGTCATTTAGGTTTAGTCTATATTTTCTAACCACTGAATTTTTAAGGCTTAAAGGCAGGTGCCTGTGCATAAAGGCAGTACACTCTCGTAAGAGGACCATCCGGCAATCTTCATGGTGTGAACACCACACAGGTAACTTTAGGAAAATAAACAGTGCGCCCAGAAAATTATCTTAAGGTGCACATTTACTTTCCAGACATATTAAATAAACATGAAATACAGTGTTATCTGCTGGAAATGAAATGGAATCAGCCACAGTGCCTTTCTGAAACCATTTGCTTACTCCTGTAAGTGATATGAGCTGCACCGGGCACAATAATAAACACTGCCATCTTTTTTTATTTCTTTTAAAATCGTATGCCTTCTTCTGTTTCTCAACACATGCTCTCTGACTTTTTTGGGGTTGCACTGCCAAGTTACCACGCATGTGAAAGTTTGTTCCTCTAGACATGCTGTCTTGTTATTGTTACCGTAAATAGACAGAAACCCAAAACAAGACGCTATACAGTTGAATAAGAGATACTAAGCCTGTAAGCCACTAGTGAATGGGTACCTTAAAGCAGGAACCGGACTCTGAATACGTGCAACTATAAATAGTGATGCAGCATTTTTAAGTCTAGTTCCTGACTTGAATATGGACCCTACTGTGGACCAATGAAAAACAAATGCTATCAAACCAACCCGTCACACCCACACAAAGAGCACACTGGGAATGATCTATTATTATGTAATTTCACTGTCAGTTCGGATATTCCACAGCTCTTCAATGAGAGTAATAGGACTTATGGAAGAGAAATGCTTCTGAAGATCCCTGCTGGAGCTTTATGGCGTAATTCATATTAATATAAGCACCAGGAAAAAAAGGGGGAAAAAAACAGTAGCCGTTACATTTTTCATAATCTTTGCTTTCCTGTGAGCTGAAGATAGCGGACATAATTAATCCGTGTGATGAACGGCAGTGTTGCGAGTCTGTCTCTGCTTTAGAGGACATGTCTCTTTCCATTGTTTTTTTTTTGTGTGTGTGTGTGTGTGTGTGTGTGTGTGTGTGTGTGTGTGTGAGAAAGCTTTGCATTCGGGGTTGGCTGGGCCAGGCACACTAGCTTTCACATCTTCAGAGACTGAACAGAATAGACAGCTTAGTCTTGCTCAGGAGTAAAATGGCTTATTGCGAGGCAGCAGACTACCGCTATCTGCCAGTTGCAAAATCAATTGCAATGTCATTAAAAGAAGCTCATTTTCACAGAATGCGAAGTGAAGCGAATCCGCTCAGCTTGTCCGCCGAGCGCCATCAACAAATGCATGCTGGAACATTCAAGCATACTGAGTATAACTTAAATCCTGTCATACAGCAATTGTTGAATTCTCTATTCTGATTGGTCAGTAGGTATTGATTAATTTTATTTAAGAGCAGCTCTGTAATTCACAGGCGTATATTAAATGCAATTGTTTTAAGAGGTTATTGTTTTTGTACTAAGACACACTGTACACAATCTTAGAGTAAATAAATTAAAGTGTGCAATTAAAAAAAAGGGTTTTTTTTTTATATGGTGAAGCTCTTTTTAAGCAGGTGTTTTACACTTATGGAAGGAGTCACCAGTGTCAGTTACTGACTTCAACAGTCAGTAAGTTTTCTTCTATAAAAATTTTTTATAATTTAAATCTCCATTTTTGTTTCATTTAGTTTTTCGGGTGTGTAAAAATTTTTCAAGGCTGTTTCCCCAGTATTAAATGCAACTATAACAGACTAAAATTATATTGTGGAAAAAAAGGTTATTGCTGGCCAGTCACAGAGTTTGGGAAGTAAAATTCATCTTAAAGATCCTTGAAATATCTGCTGCAAATAACCTAACATTTTAATTACAATAATGAATATATAGCCACAACAGTGCATGCTGTACCTATATTTTATATATACTGAAAATGTAGTTCTTTCCAAAAGTTAAACTACTACTAACTTACTTTGTGTTTTTTTTTTATATCCTTTCCTCTCCTCATTTTTGCTGGTCACACCTGCCAACTCTTTGGAAAGGAATCTCATTCAGCCAATAAATTCACCTCTCGCTCTGCTTTACACCAAACAGCATCCGTTTATGTGCTCCTTTTACGTTTATATCTCATTTCCCAATCCTGTTATATAGTTGGATTTTATGTGACTTTTAAGATTAGCTGTCTAATTTATGGAATTTAAACAAAAACAACTGACAGTGACATCGACATTTGATGGCACACTTCCCCACCTCTCACAGTTTAATGACTCTACAGATGGGAGGGTTTAAAAAAAAAAAGGCGTCTGTGTAAAGGATAATAGCCTCACCCTGATGTTCATGCTTAGTTCGGACATATATCATTTACTGGGGTTAAGAGAAAGTGAAATGAGATAAACTACATACACTCACAGTGATGTCTTGAAATGACTCAGAGCTTTTATCCATCTTAATAAACTTTTATTTTACTACGATTGGAGGCTTGAGCAAAAACTGACTCATAAAACCGCCTTTAAGAATGATAATCATGGGTTGTGTGCCTCTTGCTAATTATTTTAAAGCTAATTTTGACGTTTGGCTAATGCTTAGCAGATACATTTGTACAAGGAAAAGCTTTGTAATGAATGACTTTCTATAATAAATTTTTGTAATGTTCTTTCTGATATGTGGGGTTTAGGAAAAGCCAGCAGGCCTATTACACCGTTTTCGTATAGGAAGTGAAATCTGATGAACATTGCTTTAGAGATGGACCGGTAATTGCGCTAAGCTAACACAGACTGGTGTGTTTGCCACAAGCATTAGCATACTTGTCTAAACCCAAGGATTCAAATCCATTTGCGTTATTTAAATGTCATACCACTTTCAAAAGTCGTCTGCATCACCGCCACCACCAGTTAATTAGAGTATTAACTCAAATTAATCTAGAACTCTGTATAGACGTCTATCATTTGCAGTTTTTTTGTAGTCAGGTTTTTTTGAAGTCAGGTTTCACAGTCATATAAAAGCTTTTCTCTCTTTTTCTTCTCCACAACAGCTGGAGGTACGGTTATCTAACCAGTGTATGATCTCTTGTATTGTTGCAGGGATTTGTGTTGAAGACAGTGAAGGCCAGGGAACAAATTCAATGAACCGGACTAGTTCTGTTCAGGAAACCAAGCATACATTCACTTGATGCACCAGGATAAGTCATGAACTCACACAGGCAAAGGTCATCAGCTTCATGAACTGTGTTTGATCTCTGACTTTAACTGTTGTATGGATGCTAATATCAGATGGGCTGAGTATTTCAGAAACTGCTGAGCTTCCTGGTACTCACTAAAGTGAATAGCAGGTGTACATAGTGAGATATACTGTGCATCATTCTTTAAGGATGTGTAAGGGTGTTGATAATACAAATTTTTATTTTTTTTTGTTGTGTGTGTATTTTCATGGGATTAAATTTTCCGGTCAGTAGTTAACAGTAGCTATCCCACCTCTAATAGACTAGCATTTCTATAGAAATTACTGACGCAGTCGGAATCATACCCCAAAAAAGCTAATAAGGAGTACATGCCAACACACCAACTCTAATACTCACTGTGACTCTGCATTTCCGTATGACCTACACAGCACATTGAATTCAATCTGTTTTTTGACATTAGAGCATTCAAGTAGATAAGCGTCGATTAAGAGCTATCAAATTCCCCAAGTCTGCGGTTTAAGTGCTGCACCCAAGGCTGAACACACCAAGCCCCCACCCTCAAATTCCACCCTTATTTAGTCGTAGCTCTTCCCACCCATCAAGGTGTACTTCCGTATCCTTTCTCCGTATACCTTTCTCCCAGCAGACCACATTTTCCCTATATATTCAATCGAATATATGGATGATAGCTCTATCTGCCCCTCGTATGCAAGCTTGGCCAGCTGGCTGTAATGGGCTCCCGACCATTGATGCCTGTATGCGCCATCCAAGGTTCGAGAGCTCAGGTGGTAGTGTCGCACCTTGTCGTTGCACCACTGGGGAGCCCTGATGGCAAATATTTCTAACCAGAGAGCAGACTTTCAAGTGTCCACCATAAACATGATGCAGTTTAATTTTTGCTTATGTGAATTTCTTTCAGTCATGTATAATATAAATGAAATCAATCCAGAAATTAAGCAACTTTTTAAATAAACAAATTATAATACAAGTTAATTTATTATTACTGCCGTTTTACTTTCTTGATCATTCTGGAGGTTGAAGACTGTTAATGCTTCTCAATGCAGTAAAAACATTAATGAAACCTTAATATTTAGTGTTCATTAAAACTAAAAATATGTAATCTTTAGCTCGGTTAGTGGCAATACAAACATAACTGAAGAAACAGATGCGCAACAGCCTTTCATGTGATGGTGCACAGCTGTGAATACCCATCAGAGATCACTTTTTGTCTTCCATTTTTGAAACATCAGAACATTTTTATTCTACACTGTTACACTCAAAACGACCCAGACACATTTTTTTTTTCTGATTTCAATTAATAAAACAAAGCCAATGGCATAATGTTGGAACAATCCTTTTGAGCATGCATACCGAGACCCGTGAAGTTTCAGAGGCCGCAGAGCGGCCTGGTAATGTGCAGTCGGGGAACTGTGCGTGTTCTTCCACTCCAGGTCAGGTTCTGCAAAGGCGCGAAGATTCGCAGGGCTTTCAATCAAACAGCACCGACTCGTAAATCAAGGTCAAGTCTTTCAACCAGAAAGACCTCTCAGTGGGTACAGACTTGCAATCCTTACTTTTGTAATTACTTTTGTACCCTTCCTATTGCAATCACTGAAGTTACTGAAAAACATCCTTCATTTTCAGTAATAATAACACGGAATGGTTAGGGATTAAAAAGAAATCCAATTTAAGATGAATCTCAAATAGTGTCTCATTCACATGCTCGACATGCATATTTGTATAACTTTTGAGATTCAGCCATAGAAACCACAGAAAAGTGTATTTTACTAAACATATTGGTACACGTGGTGCACAGTGTGTGTTCAGGTACACACCTTGAGCCATATTCAGAGCTGAGTTACATGCTCATGTTACAACTCATTGCACTTTATTAAACCATGAACACTTTTTTTTTTTTAATTTGCACAATTAGCAGAATTAGATATTAATATGGAACATAAAAGATTTATATATGCAACAGAGACTGGAAAATTAACATGGTGCTGGATTATGTGCTGTTTTATAAGCCAGCAATAATAAATCGTTGTATTAGCCTTTTTCATACATGTCTTGCTTTTGCACTTGATTGTATTCAATTTAAAAGAAAAGAAACGTAAAAACCCCATTTCCTTCTCCAGTTCACATTTTCTATCCCTGATTTTTTGGGCTGACTGACAATTGCTTTTAAAGCTGGTGGTCTCAACGGACTAAAAAAAATACATTCTACTTTTTTATTCATGCAAAATCTGGCAACTTCAGAGATAATGACCAAACTCCTGTTTTTTTTTTTTGTTATCTGAGCTACTTAAGAAAGTGTGTAACCCGAGTATGAATACAAGTAACTTTCCTTGAGAAAATATTGATGCGACATTTTAAAATTAACTGACTCACTCTCACTATGCTGCAGAAGTTTGTTTCTTTGTATATATATATATTTTTTTCCCGTAAAGTAAAACACGGAGTCTGGTTTGAGTCCCATGTGAGGGAAACAGGCAGCAGTGTGACAAATGAGTTGTGTTTAGAGTAAATACATTTGTGTCCTTGTTCACCACCCAATGACCTTTAGTCAAAGTCCACCTCCTTTCAGGTGAGGGGAAACACCACCAAGACACAAACAGACCAAGGTTCATACCAGTTGAGCTGCACATTGCTGTACAGTTGGATGGGAAAAACAGTATTGACTCATGACAAAAACCATGAACAGTATAACATCTGTTTTTTGAGCCTAAGGCACAAGTAGTCATTATAAAAGTGTGCCATGTTTCCCAACAGTCTTTCTTGCTTGCAAAAAGTGACACCGCTTGGTGATTTGAGACCATCCCAAAATGCTTGGCTCAGCTTCGAGTCAGCACCAAACGTGGCATAGATATTCCGCAAACACACAGCCGATTTGTCACGCGGCGTCATGGAGTAGTGGTGAGAAACAGAACACATCTCTCTTTAGATTTCAGATCGCATTGCTCCAACAGCCATCCTTTACCTTCTGTTAAGTTTCTACAATAATGCATTGTGCAGTGGCACCAGTCTACAGCATCCATCTTTCTCAGGTAAATGACAATGACTGCCTAACGCGTGTCACATTATAGCTTTACCTGCCACAGCCCATGCGGCTCTCGAAAATAATATTAACTGATCGAATAGGAAAACTGCTCATTGTGACGTGGCTCGGATTCTATTAGCAACTTAAGATTGAATGCACTTTGCAGCAGCGCCTGTTCGAGATGCTATTTGTTATCCGCTCGCTGTAGATGACAGATGGCAGGGAATAAGCCAGTTTAAATAGATATATTTAAATAAAAAACAAATATGCACACAATTCATCTGTCACAACAGAATGCACAATGGAGACAAGTGCAAAGGTTGAAAAGTTTCTAGGGGGCCATATTTCATTACAATGTCTCGGAGATGAGATTTTATTTGATGTGTTTCGCCGTGTCAGAGCTGTGTTGGGGACACGGAGCATCTGGGCTGAGAGCCTTATTAAAGTGCCACGGCAGGCAAATGAAGTGTCACAGAGCATTTCTCTGGCCCAGATTAAGGCACCGCGCGCCTGCATTATGCTGAATTAGTTGGGAAAATGAGAAACTAAAGAACGTGATGGCTACAGGAGGTTGATGCAATGCAGGCGAGAAGTGAAATGGTGGCATACGGGGTAGCTGATGCACTTTTGATTAGGAGCCAGTTCTCTAGCGAGGCTTCCGTAATCAGACTGGACCCTCTGTTTTGGCGAAAAGAGATGGTGTGCGCCAAGTATCACAAATACTTTCACAGGTTTTACCTCTAACCTCAAACTATATACTCTAACACCGTAATAACAGGCTCCCATATTCACAAGTTTTACCATGGAGTGAGGAGTACACATTACTATTCAGAGCTCAGATTTATCCTTGGACTTTTGACAGTGGTGCTCAAGGCAGAGGGTTCTTTTTGCTTTTCACCCTTCAATCCAAGAGCAATGTTATGTCTAGAGCCACTGTCTGAGTGTCTCAGTGTCACATTTCTCGCATTGTTTTCATCATGCGGTTTTGGTATGCTTTCTTGTTATTAAAACCATACGGTTTTGGTCTTGTCACTACTCAAATTTTTGTAATTGATCTGTTATCCAGCTGGGTTGAACCGTTCCATGTTAGCTCCAATGTATTCCCCGCTACTCTTTTTACAATGCATTTTTGTTCCAGTCTCCATCTTTGCCTGCATTTTGATATAGAACATTGAACCATCTTCCTTCATTCAGCGGATTATGACTATTTTTATAGCCTCGAGCAAAAGCTGTGCTGAGGTTACCCACTTGCTTCTTGCCTCAAAACACCACAACACAGAATACACTCGTATTCCTATTTGTTGTCATTATTTTCCCATTTAATTTTTTTATTTTTTTTTCCTTGCAACAAAAACAAAAAGTTAGAGGGACATTCAGAGTGCAAGGTACATCCACCAGTTACAAATTAATTACAGAGACAAGTGATTGGAACATTGGTGACAAGTGATGAGACATTGATTGACCTGACATTGCTCAAGAATAGTTTTTATAACTTGGCATAGTTGTAATGAAACGTCTCCCTCTAGCGAGCATCGTATGAACATCTTGCCCTGTGTTAAAGAGCGAGCATTTTTGTGGATTGCAGGGATTTTTACAACATGATCCTATGTGCAGATCACCTGCAAAGTTTAATGGTTTTCTACTTGTCCCACACCCTACTTTAGAAAAGAAATTCAGCAAAATCGGTGCATAATTTTTTACCAACAGACAAACCAACACAGGTGAAAACAACATCTTGGCAGAGGTACCAACATGGGTTTTGATATTACATTAACCTAATGATCTGACTTTGGAAAAGGAGAACAAAACATCTTTATTGAATGCATCTCAAATTCCCCTGTCTGTGTTCGCCAAACAGATAAAGCCGTGCAAGCCTTCTATGCTCTGAATGTGTACATTTGCCAAACATTAATAGGGTATAAAATGAGTCAATGTGTTATCCGGGCTAATTTGCTATACTAGCAATCAATAAGAACGTTTCACATGATCTCACAAGACTACAGCATACAAATTAAATAAATAACTAAATATGTAGGTAAACCATAATATGTACAATCCCGATCTCGGTGTACCTCGGATATCATTATATCCTATTCATGTCCATCAGCTTTAATGTATATTCGATGTCAGGCTTGATTGCATGTTTAAATGTTTGCCAATTAACTGCTCATTGATGTGTTATATCAAAATTTGTATTTAGTTTAGTGCTTAAAGTCTGAACAGTAATGATTACTCTTTGAATCTTGTGTACTCCAAACATGCTTCATAAACAGGTGTTTCGGAAAAGCCATGGTGACATTCGCTGCTTCATGCTTGTCCGTATCTTCTACAGTCAAGCACACCAAGTTTAAAACATGTGAGATATATGGAGCACCATGTTGTCCGAAGTCATAAGTGCAGATAAAAGCGTGACCAGCCGGCTTTGATCCTTTCAGATGTGAGAGCTCATCACAGAACTAGAGCCGCACGCTCTGACCACTGCTTCTCCCACTCTGCTTCGCCCTTCAGCTGGGGGAGTGTACAGCCACAAAATGGCTTTTTAGGGGAATTTCATGGCTGGTATTTCAGCTCTGGTGAGATTTTAGAAGTGAGGAGCACACAATAAATAGCAGCAAACTAAGACCCATTTGGTATGCAGATCTGAAGTGAATGAACATCAGTGAGGGTCTGTGGCTTTGAAAAAAGACCCAGGCCTCTTATGATGAGCTTTTATGAAATGATGATAATCTGGTTTTGTGCCCGTGTTGAAAGCAACAGCAGAATGAGAAGACCCATTAGTGCTCTGAGTCGAGGTGATATGGAGACTTGTCGTGACAGTGCGAGTGTGTGTCACTGTGTGAATGTGTGTGCAGAGTTGTGACAGGTGCCTGACTTGACTGGTCCTATTTAGAAAGAGGTGTTGAAAATGGGCTGATGATTCATTCTGGCTTATTTCACTGCACAAAAGCCACAATTTATTCCTGGAGGATTCATTATAGAACTAAATCGTATCTGCTGACATTCATCTGTGTTTACATTATTATTATTATTATTATTATTATTATTATTATTATTATTATTATTCAGCAAATATACTGACACCATTCTAATTACCTTATAAGTGTTAATGATAAAAGAAAACACCTCCAAGAATCTCAGTAAATCCAAAACACTGCTACAGACCTAGAGATGGCCTGCACCAATATTAACAATATATGGACGCCCACAAGTTGAGGCTTAATATACCTTTTGATATTTTTATATCCATAATGTACCCGAGCAAAATAAATAAATAAATAAATAAATAAAGCAAAAATAATTCTAATCAAATTATGTGAGAGATGTAGAGCAAGTTCTGTGAATAAAAGCTTTTCCCCCCTTTCTTTCTATGATGGTGGGTATATGGAACAACCATGAATAAAGTAGAAAGTAATGAATTAGATACAACAGGATTGCTGACATGAACTGATACAGGAAAATCATCAACAAGGAGAGTGGTGCCTTGCCCAATGC
>JBCNYH010000027.1:5474643-5488116 GCA_039654325.1 Tandanus tandanus
ACACACACACATACATATATATATTTATTATACATAATATACATGATCTATTTGATAGATTGTTTTCTTTAATACAGTTTTATTTTTACACCCTATCTATACACCACCATCATCACTGTGAATAGGCTGTTACTACAGATACAATGGTTTATTACTCTATACTTAAGTGATCAATACTTTGACCAATCAGATTTCAGAATTCAACAGTGCTCTGGTATTATTAATAAAGACACCTTATCCTTATCTTTCCAGTGAGTGTGTTTGAAAAATGATGGTCTTTCTCTGTGTGTGTGTGTGTGTGTGTGTGTGTGTGTGTATAAGACAATAAGGGGGTTATCCTCAATAATTTAGTTGGTAAGTCGTTATTTGTATTGCACCATATTTACCAAATACTACTTGGTACAACACAAACACCACAAATTCGGTTATTTGGTTCATTGGAACTTAATGTGACTTAATTGCCTAACTGCTCCATAAAGCAGGCATTTAAAGTGACTTTCTGCAAATATTCATGCCACTAAAGTAATGGCATCTCTTTTCCTTTTCATTACATAACACATAACGCACTGCAAACACTAACCTACTAATTTGAATTATTACCATATGGGCTGGTGTCATAACAGAAAATGGACTAAAGCAACTCTGAAAAAAAGCAGACCATCTCTGTTATTTATGACCATCTTTTTTAAAGATTAAAAGCTTACCATACAATAATAGTTCAGGCTCGGCAGCACTTTGCGCCAGACAGATTGCTCAGGAGTGGATTTATAACTAGGAATATCGTAATTTTTCTTAAGTTCTGAGCTCCGTAGGCCTGCGCCACATTATTTATGCAAAGATCTCATTTGTCTAAAAGAAAAGGGGGGAAAAAAGGTGCGACCATAGCACTAATACGGCTGGGTGATAAATAAATGTGAAAACTCTACACGCTATTTAAAAACAGGAATATTAGCCAATGTGGGTGCTAAAATCCTGGGAAAAAAACAGCGGCACAAATTCTGACCCTGTGAATGTGTCGTTAATAAAAACTGATAAAGTGAATTTTTTCATTTTATTTCACTTTTTTTTAAAAATCAGGAATTAATAAAGATATCAGAAATGATTATTAAAAAAAATATAAATAAAATGACAGCTATTCCCACTTTTGTACTGGGGGAAAAAAAACACACTGATAAAGCTATAATTGTGCTAATTTTGTGCTGAGAGGGAAAAAAAAAACTGTAAACAGAAACACTGGGCGACAGCTGCATAAATCAAATGCAGTATGCGCTTTCAGTAAGAAACAGATACTTTTTATGCATCAGAATAAAATAACAGTTCAATTAAGACCTCAGAGAGCTTACACCGAAGTTCACGTGGACGCTTTTGAAGCACGGTGGTGGTGTTAATCGTTTTTGCTGCTTTGTGCCAAAGCTCATGCTGTCAAGATCAATAGTTTTTAGACTTTCTTTTGCTTGAGCCATGACCTTTCAATGCAGCCGTCTCACTCTGACTCAAACTCGCTGGGAAGGGCAGAGTGTGGGGCCATTTTTAGACATTCTACAAAACTAGTGAAGGAAATAAAAGTGTATCTATACAAACAAAATGCAAAAATATACAGCAGGCTTTGTTAGTTCCACAGCAGCATCTCTATTAATTGATGATTTACTCTGAACTGTTTAAAACAAAAGGCTTATTTGGATCAAATAAAAGCTTTGGCTTGAATTATATTTATTTTTTTACTGTATTAAACACCTCTCCGTTAATGTTTGCTGTTACGCAAGTATTTGGTACGCACAGCTTTTACACTCTCAGAGCACTGGAACGCCTTATAAACAAGATTCTAAGGCCAGTCCAGTCACCTTGACTTCCTACTACAAGATGTTCCTTATAAAAGTTTTTACAGATGTTGTAAAACACCTGACCTGGCACCTTTTCAGTGAGTGGAAAATGTCACTTCCAGCCTCAGAGCAGCGAAACCCGTGGCTGAGCCAGCGTGCTGAAATCAAATGACATTTCTGGAGAGGTTTAACACGGGCCTTTGGTCTTTCCATAAATCTGCTAAATGCAAAAAATTAATCTGTACAGACCAGCAGGCCTCCAGCATTACAATTCACAGGATGATAGCGAAAAGGAAGCTCTGCTCCTATTTACAGTGCTCTCATAGGAATACATGAGCAAACAGATTTGTTTGCACACATTGATCCAGGCTAATTGCAAATCAACAGAGAAACTGTGCTAACTGGCACACATGAAGCAACAGAATCATGTGTTGTGTCCTCAGTGGCCCATGCAAGCAACACCGACAGTCGCATTGGAGTCCACATGCACAACTGCAGCTAAGCCTGGAACAGAAACACTAGCGCAGCCATGCAACACTGATGCATTGACATAACAAGCCCCAGACTTATTTAACAAGGTTGACATTATTACACTACATTGATGAGTTATGACCCCTACTTCTCGGTTATTATTTTTGCTTCGCCGGATCATTAGGAGCAGAACAGTCGGATGGGCCGCGCGCTTCGGCAGAAAAGAGCACGCCCGCTCTTCTTGCTCCATATTTTATTTGCTCGTGGAAGCGTGAGAAAATTGGTCGCAGGGGAAATTATTGCATTGTGATCGTCCCTCCCCAATCAATCAAGCTACTCACTTTCTTCACGGCTAATTGGACAACCTTCCCTGCATACCTGCACATCTAAAAGAAATAAAGTAATAAACAAAACACATGGCTCGAATACAAATAAACGTAATCGTGATTGGCATTTTGTTCATGGGAATTAAAAATGCAAGGTACGTTTACCTCTGGCGAATGTGTCTGGGGGAAGATCTCGTCACTAACGCATCTGAGATAAAATACGCCGGTCGATCTCTTTCTTTTGAAATTATACACAGTCATTGAATAAGTTCATGATAATCCCTGACTCTGAGGGCTTCGGCCTAAACTATTTAGGTGTGATTTTTAAACAAACATCTTAACAAAGGGGATTTTATTTAAGTTTATTAAAATACCATTGTTTGGTTATATTTATGTGCGATATAAATAATTCAAAAGATGATATCTGAAATAAAAACGTTTTAACCATAAACATCAAATACAGTATCTCTATACAGTATATGTGATTTATAAGTTATCATATGTATTACGTAAGATATCTAAATGGTAGATAATTATACTTCGAGCATTTTCGTAGTGTTCAATAAGTATATTGATGGTTGGCCAAGACCAGTAGAGGCTGCAGGTTACATTAAATAACAGTGGTAGCTGGCAGATCCTTTTTACTGTGCTGTGCTTCAGGGTAAGATAAGATAATCTTTTATTGATCCCCAAAGGGGAAACTCAAAGAAACGAAGAAACGTGCAACTTTATTGCAATACGATTATTATACTTTTGCATGTCTAAAATCCCATTGTATAGAACTGCAAGCAATTTTATGCATATTAAGACAATAATTAGGCTACAAATTAAAATACTTGACATATCTGTACCTTAGCCAATTATACACTTCTGTACAAGTCTGAACCTTAGCGTTGTATTAACATAGCCATTAACTTTGCATTAACATGCAGTTTGTACTACATAGAATACAAGTACCTTATAATACGTGTACTTGAACTTCAAATCACTGAACTTTACCTCCGCACAAAAAAATAAGACACAATTCACATTTTTACAGTGTACATATTAAAACTCAGCCTGAGATGATAGCTGAACAGGGTTTCCAGTGAATTCACAGTTGGTGTACTGTACATTAGTATACATTGACCTTATTTTACGCAAAAGCTGAAGCACATCTGGTTAACATTTGATTATCCACCTGAAATAAAATGTCACGCAGGCAATGTGGTTTACCGCTTTTATTAATACAGTCCTCGAACACTCAGGTGGATCATGGCCACGGTCCGTGAACGGCTCTCAGGGATAACAAATTCGTTGCAGTTTCGCAGACGCTGTGGTCTCCGTGTCCTTGCAACTTAAAGATGCTGAATTGACTGCTAGTCGACAGTAGGAAGGTTATTTTCATACTGTGTGGCTGTAATGTACTGTGTGAAGACACTGCAGTCTATTAAAATGTGCTCAGTTCCTGATTTGACTCACTCACACAGATAGATCCCTGGCCTGGATTATGGATAAATCGGTGCCAGCTATATTAGAAACGTGATGCCAGAAACAAGAAGTGCTAATTGATTGAGCAGCTGCTCTACTCGTCTTGATTAACGTTCAATGGCTACTTTTATGGATGACCAACTCTTACGCCTTCGAGCGATCTGGCAAAGCAGCTCAATATGCTGGTCAACAGCTGTAGCCATTAGAGAAGAAACCGTATGAACTAAACCCACTTTAATAGACAGCAGTGTCTTGATGTGGTGTATGGCAGCTGTGCCATGTGAGAACAGCCAATAGATTTTTGATTGGCAACTTGAAGATGCATCTCAACACAGAGCCTGCGGTGGCTGTAATAGCCTTTCCAGATTTCGTCTCTGAAGGCGATGCAGTTCGGTGTTCATGGAATATGAAAATACATGTGAGAAGCCTCTTTTCTTTCACGATAACAAATAACATTTCGAGAGCGTAATGGAGAGGGCATGATGAACACAGCGGCAAACAGGTGGGATTCGACTGCACGCATACGTTATTAGCAATCTCATACCACTTTACAAACTCAGCTACCACATACATACATATTCTCTGATCAGAATTGCTCACTTGGTATTTTTAATCACAAAGAGAGAGCATTTCTTGCTAGTACAAATGCCATATGGAAAACTGAGCTCAGGTGTGGAATTCTCGTCTCAACACCCTATAAACCGAACCCCATTTCAATGTAAAAAGGAAAACTTAGCAAAAGTTGGTAAGCATACTTTTTCAAACGTATGATTTGAGTATGTGTTCATGAGTAACAATGCAATGCAAACCGTAAATGCAATCTGTATAAAGCATTGAACTAACCTTACATATATTATGTAGAAAATTTTATTTAATCACTAAGACATAATATAATGCTATGGGTGAACTGCTTTCCCAGAAAAAAAAGAGTCGACAAGGCTAGCTAGGTCCTACAGAGCTAACACTGGAGGTAAGCGCCAGCTGATTACAAATAAAACCAGAACATTAAAGGCATTCTTGACTATTCTTACAGCAGCAAATTGGAATCGACACTCGTTTTTTCAGCTGTTACAATCAGTGGCGGCTAGATATCATTGTTGGCTGCACAGGATTTAGCCAACAATGCTAAGTAGTCAACGCTGATGGTAAGAGAGAGCTGAAAATCTTACGAAAGTTCGTCACCAAGAAATTCAGGACCGTGAAGGGACTTATTCTCAGAAATAAAGGATGATGTGATGTCATTGGTGTTGTAGGTTACCTTATAGTAGTTATAACTATAAGCAGCTGAATGGATAAAATGTTAATACCACTAAGACTCACGATCAGGCAACATAAGTCACTGTGGCTTAAGTGAAAATAAAAGCGTGTCATGGCCTTAATAACAGACTACCTAACTGCTCGGAAGTGAGGCCATGATGATCCTTCATCATGATAACACTAACTCTCTTGCCAAATAGAAAAAGGTCAGGTACGCAATGATAAACTTCACCTACTTTACTGTTAACCTTGACGCATTTTTACTAATCCCTATTCTATACCTTTAAAGAGTCCAACCTGATTTACAGAATGTAGAATGCTTTGTATACGTCAGATAAAGACTTCTTCACCAGCTATTTAGTATATTTATCTCTGAGGCTTTTTAGACACCCTGACAGGTAAATTAATGAGGTCCAGGCCTGTTATCTGCCTTTGAATCTCCCCCGCATTACAAAATGCGCGGATCAATTCGTCTAAAGCCGCGAGACTTTCTATTGATTAAGATTTTTACTCTGACACGTGGTCAACGCTCTTATTAAATGTTTTGTGGTATTTATCACCCGAGCTATGGCATTATAAATCGATGACGACACTAGATTGGAGAGAGGCTGATAAAATGGGAAGACAGGAGAAGAGAGAGGAGCAGGACAAAAATCAAACCGCGGCATGACAGGACAATGTACCGTTTCTCCGTCGGGCCGCATGAAAAATTCACACGTTTAGAGCACATTTGCACGACACATTTACTGTGCACTGACATGTCACTGTGGAAATCTCCCAGCCTTCGAGAAGCTGTATAAATCAGAAATACACAGTGCTGAAGGTCCCAATGATATGTACAGTGTAGGAATCCGGGTTTAAGGCAGAGCTGTGCTGGGAGAAATGATTTAATGGCCTTTATAAGACAGACTTGCGCTAATTCCCCTTTAAGTCACCTCATCACAATATATTAAAAAAAGGTTATAAGAGCATTTTAAACTCTGAATTCCGAGTGCGCTTATGAAATCCTTCTCCTACTCTGTGTATAATAAATGTACTTATAATCATGGCATGCACACAAGTTTGAATGAATGTACCCCTAACTGTATTACATAATCCATACAGTCATACGTTTCTATTAAACATTTATTCTAATGCTTTTTTTAGTGTATCTTTTTACATGCCCCCTATTTTGAAGCGATTTACCTGAAGCCGGAAATTTCAATGCATTTCAAAGACATTTTATAATATCCTGCAAATGAACAGGACGTTTAGAGAAGTAATTTAGAAGGTTAATCTAAATCAAGCATTAAATAATAACGAGAAGGCCCTTTTAAAATGACGTTACGTGCCTTACAATGAATCAACATTAGCAGCTTATTTTATTATATACCCGATTTACATATCCCCCTTTCAAAAAGTCCTCCAGTAGTTCAAAAGGCTCATATCAAAGCGACGGTTCAAAGGAAATATCAAGCCATAAACCATACAGTGCCAAAGTCACTCTGCATCTGGCTTTTCCTTATTTCTGAGAAAAGACCTGATCAATAGGGGGGTTATTATAGGAATGCAGAATGGAAAACTGTTTTTGCTATTAGCTGTAATGTTTAAACGTGACGGATGAGTTACACATTATAGACTAACAATTAAGTGTTAAGTTGTATTAGTTTGTGGGGATGGTTCCAATCCACTTGTCCTCCATGGAACGTCAATGCAAATCAATGTGAGGCAGTACTTCTGACTGATCAACTCGATCCCCTCGCCAAACGTTTCTATTCGGATGGGCGTGGTCTCTTCCAGGAAAACTCCTCCCCCATTCACAGGTCAAAAGGCCCCACTTGATGGCTTACCGAGAATGAAAAATGACGATTGTGGTCCCACAATCACCAGATCTCAACCAAACAGAAAACCTACGCAGGATTTGGGCAAAGCTGTAAGACGGAGCTTACTATGATCACGAAAACACGAACTGAGGAAAAATTAGTTTGTCATTAGTTAGTTTGAATCTACAGTACACTAAAGCATGTTTACGTGGCTCGAGGCCATGTTCTGGTGGCTCGAGGAGGTCCAAGACATAACTAAGACACTTTGTTTTATGTCCCTTTAATTTGCCACTTGTGTTTATTAGTCGAGATTTAGTGCATGCACTGCACACAGTGGTATCCAAATGTGAGGCGTAACTACAGACTGGAGCTCTATTCAAAATTTATGTGACAGGTACACACAATTCCGTTCAGTTCAATTTAGCTCTATTTGTGTAGCGCTTTTATACAATTGACATTGTCGCAAAGCAGATTTACATAGTAAAACAAATTTGGTGAAAGAATTTAAACATTTCTCTATAAACTCTACATGAGCAAGCCTGTGGCAACAGCGGCAAGGAAAAACTCCCTCAGGTGACACAGGGAAGAAACCTTGAGAGGAACCAGACTTGAAAGGGAAACCCATCCTCATTTGGATGAAACCAGATAAAAAAAAAAAAATAAAATACAAACCATGTAGCAGAAACTTCACTCAAGTTTAACATGAAGTCTAGCTGGTTATCTGATAACCATAACGGTAACTGTTGTCCTAAATAATTTTATTGAAAGAGTTTCTCACACACATGGCTTGTGGTACAAACGCATGACTCAGTTACGCACAATTCTGACCTTGATCTTAAGCGTATTTTTCTTGTGTGCCAGCAGGTTGAGTGAGAAGGACATTTTAACAATGTTTCAATGATCAATGTTTGCACAATGTCACATTAACAATGGAAGTTTTAAGTCGGGCTGGTAATATACTCCGAAAAAATATCGATAACCAATAAAAGAATAATTTATTATAAAGAAGTTTAAACTTATGGGTTCGTTAAGTTATTAACCAATTAACTGTCTCAGACAACAAACAAATAAACAAAATGCTAGAATGTGCTGGATTGGGTGCTATTTTTTAATAATAAATGATGGAAGCAATATTTTTAGTGCTGAATATCTCGTCGGTTCTCCTCAAGACAAATTTCAGAGGTTTCAGTGTCACAGGTTTGAATTACATGTGGATAATTTGCATAATCTCAATAAAGCACCCAGAAAAATGACTTGAAAGCAGATGTGTAACTCAACTCTGCATACAGAGAACTTTCTCTCCATAAGTATTAAGTCACTGACTCTAAATGCAGCCCCTTAGTAACGAAAGTGACTTTGTGACTTTCTAAAGTTTTTCAGAAGTGCAGCCCTTTGTGACTGAATTTTATTTATTTATTTATTTATTTTGATCCCAGGCTCTGGGCTATTTGAACCGCCGGTTTGTTATTTGTGAAGTGTAAATTACCTTTTTTAATTTTTTTTTATTTTTTTTAAACAAACATTGGCCTGAGGTTTGCTTCAGCCATGGTATAGCTAAGGGGCTTTGGGGTCACATTCCAAGTAACACGAAAGGTTCACCTTGTCACATTACTTCATGTTATTGTGGTGTTTATTGTATATATTGACATATTAAACCGAATTTTCACAGCACTGGGGTGCTGTAATTAACCTCTCTGTCATGAGCACCTGCACTGAGAGCACAGCAAAAAAAGGCACGTCTTGTGTGTGCCTGCACACGAGATAGGCGCAGGTATTCCTTTACACCGATGTGTTGTATTTACTTGCAAACAGATCAACCTTGTTCTGACAATTTTGCAAACTTGCATGCACAAACGCCTGGCATATGAACACAAACCTGTGCTTACTAGCCCCGCCCCCATACTGAGACAATGTTCGTAATGTGAGCAGTGTACAAAAAAAAAAAAAAACATTGTAGTTTCAAACTCAAACGAAATGCTTAAAACAACTTTCCGCTTGTCTCTAAATATATGAACCATACTAGAACTGCTACTCAAATTGCTCTTTATCCCTTACAGCTAACACAATTACTACCCACCAAAGATGGATTACTCTGTGAGTACATTTGTCATCACGGACTAGCCTCTTACCAGTAGCATGTTATTAAAAACATCTGGGCCACGTGTGCTCAGCTTTCTGTAACTGTACATGAAAGCCATATTTTGCACAATTACAGAAGGAAGTCGCTGAAATGTCGATTTATGGGACTGACGCTGAATGTTAAAATGTCAAACAAGCTGAAAAGTGACAGCAGATCCTTCAAGGATTAGCTTCAAGATTTATTTATTATAGTTAGGGTTTGATAGTACAGCTCAACAACGTGTCCAAACGCAGTCAGATCTGACTAGAGGGAAAGAGCGAGAGTAACCGTCATGAAGGTTCCGGGCAGAATATACGGGATTCATGGCACAGTCTGATTAACATGCACACGTCGGGGTCCAGTGCACCTCAGCGCATATTAAGTGAGACTGTATTTTAGCATTTTTGCTAATATTTTACATATTTTGGCTAATGTGTGGGTGTGAATGTGCTTGTGTGTGGGCGTGAACACTGCTATGGATCAAAGCAGAATGCCATCATATTGCTCTAATATGGTAAATTTCAGTCAAAATATTGATTAATTTTAGTCAAAAAAGTTTTAAAAATGCTCTTTTTGGTCATCCCCGCGTTACAAATTTGGGGTCCAAGGGATCGACGCATATTAGCCGATTCTACTGTACTTTTTAACTATAAAGTACGGACAATGGAAATCAAATACCGTGTATTTATTACAAAATAATTAACATGATTTGATTAAAGTATTTAAAATAAGAGCTTGTCTTATGATGAAAGGCATAACGGTTTGACACGTTTATTTATGCTCCAATCTGAAAGCAAATCCTCATTTCTATGATGAATATGATGAGAGAAAAGGAATGATTGGTTTTCCTGAAGGTATATATGTAAAACCTAGCTAGCAATAAATAAAGGTGGAGCTCCTGATAGACATGTCTATTGACAGGTGTCCAAGGCTGGTGTTATAAGAGCAGTGCGGCTTCTTTAAGGATGAAATAAATAAATAAATCTCCACTGTGTGTCCCGAATCCGGTCTGGAGTGAAAGCAGGAAAGGTTAACACCACAAAAAGGTTTTTGTTCACCGCATTTCGCTAGCTAAGTTCCGCGTTCATTTAAGTTCCCTGTTGCCGCAAAGATTGTGTGTGTCGGAGGTGGGGGTGATGAGCACAAAGGACTGATTACATCACACAGAGAATTAAATCAGAACACCATCAAGCTCTCAAATGCCCATACTCCCAGCATGCACCTTGGCAGTCTGAGACCCGAAATAAAAACCTTTAAGATTTAAGTGTTTAATGGTTAATGTAGAAAAATATGGCATCCCCACACTATATAAAGTGTGAATGTGTGCATGCAGCTCAGTTCAGGAAACATTGTGAGGAACCTACTTTTTTAATTTGGCGCCAATCAGCATCAAGTTTGAGAAGGGGTACAGACGGCAAGCCTTAGAACTCATGTTCTAGGTCTATGAGACTCCCCTATTAATATTTTTAAGGAATTGCTAACATGATGCTTCATGTGTATGTTTTCGTTGCTGTAAATAAACCACGTTATGCAGCAAGCAAACAGGGGTTGTGTTTCTGAGGAATTACCGATATAATAAAGTAATAAGCCATGGGAGAGCCTGTCTCTTACTGATTTTATCACTGGGAAGCGCATTGTTAGGCACGAGGACATTTTAGTGCCTTAAATCCTCTTATCCATGAAAAATAATCACTGTAACAAGTCCTTAAGTGGTTTATTGCTATTAGTCTATTAACAGTAAGTTTTGGTTGCTAAGCGACACAAATTAGGACACTCCATGGACAGAACACTGGCTTATTCTCTCAAAGTTCTAAAGATGGTTTACTATTAATTCTATTGTGTTCAGTCCCCTATGACAAATAGCAAGTGTTCAGTAACAGCTAATAGGAAATCAAGAAGAAATCCCTTGAATTCGGATCCCCGAGTCCAGTTCATCATTGGTCATTGTGTGTAGGAGGGTGACGGGGTAAAATGTAAACACATTTAGAAGAAATTATTTGGCATATCATACCCAAATGGTCATTAGCAGCCAGCAAAAACTGAAAACAAACATGACCTGCTTTCTGCTGGAGCACAGAATAAAAACAGCGGTTTCTTTTTCGTTAGCGCTCCAGTTCTCTTTTCAGAGCAGACAACCAGTCCCTCACCAACCCTTTGATCTTGTTTCCATTTTGATTGTGTTCTCATGAAATATAGCAGAGATAAACATGATGGATGACCGATGAGTCACACAAGTGATGAGACGGCAAGTGCTGCGGCAGCGGCATAGCATTTCAATGGTTTTTAAATATCATGTAGGAATTAGTATAAAGGTTTTATTGGTTCAAAACGTGGTGCATTAATAGAGAACTCAATTACTGTCAAAAATTTACAGTACCTTTCAACAGGGCTCAGCCAATCAGATTTGAGAGCCAGAACTTTGCTTATTATTAAGTTAAACTTTATAGAGCAAGTCCAAATTTAAAGAGATGCATGTCCAAGCCTCAAAAATTATGATTATAAGAAATAAACTTCTCAAGGTTAAGCATGCTCCTTTCAAAAATAAATCAACTCAGCTTCGGAGCATGTTCCAGCATCCTCTGGGATGGAGTTGTGTGTACGGTGGAGTGGTAGGTGGAAACATGGAGGTTTGCAGTAAGACTCCTTGGTAAGCACATAAATCTGCACGTGCCCTGCAGGTGGAAACCACACTAATTGACTGTAGAAGGATTAGAGGTCAGGGCCCTGCTAATATTAGCATCAATAAACCAGATCCTACAAATGAAAGCAGTCATTTTCTCAAGGGGTAATACAATCCTCTATATTAATAACCTTGTGACTGGGTCATACTAACCCAAAATCCCTACATACACAATGAGCAAAAAAAGCAGCCATGTTAACTTAGCTAAGCTAAGGTACACCTAAGGAACATCACTTTATCAAAGACAAACTAGAATAAATGTTACATTCGCCAAGGTGAAATGCAGGATAGATGGGAGATAATTCTCGTTGGCAATCACGTCTAGGTTTTCAGTCATGACTATAAAAACGTTGACCGGATGATGCTTCTATAAGGTGATTTCCTCCCAGAATCAGAATCATGAACATAAGCCCCTGCAAGGGTCGAGCCCAGGAGAGGAAGACTAACAAAGTACTCTGTACCCCTAGGATGCATCACAGCCCTGATTCCTTGAAGAAAGAAAGAAAGAAAGAAAGAAAGAAAGAAAGGACATAAAATGCCACCACAACACTAACAAAGATGGCTTCAAGGTCTCCGTTACTTTTGAGGTGACTTCAGCTCTATTGTGTAGAGAAAAAACCCTGAGAGATGAAAGGAAAAGGCAAGACACTGATAAGAGTGTAATGCCTCACTTTGAGAAGAACATGTTCAGACCCTGAACAGCAAGCCATTCGTCACACCACTGCCTTATTTCCATATTGCTTCAGTTTGGTTTTCTTGTATTTTTCCCCTCTCTGTGCTTTTTTTTTTTTTTTCATGCTCTTACGCACAAAGCTTCCACATCCTGCGAGTTTGAACAAACGCTGCTAATGATATTCACACCTACAAGAGGACAAAAAAGGTCTTCATCGCTCTTTGTCTCGCACAGAGTCATCTGCTTACTCTAAGTGCACATTTTCATCAGGAGTGCTTCCTCCCTGATTAGTCTCTCTCTGCCTGCAGTCTACTTATTATAAGTACACATAGCTGAAGTCCCTGTCGCAGCAGGACCGTGCCAGAGCTGGAAACAGTGAGCGTAACACGGGGAGAATTTCATTTAAAAATCTAAGACTGACATTTTTTTTTAAAAGTGTAACTAATCGAATCAAGAGTAATTTATCTACTTTAATAGCATGTTTCAAAAGAGTTTTATTACTTTTATTTTACAGCAATTACACGTTTCTGATAATGAAACAAACCTGCAAAGTTAAACCGGGCAAGAACTTTAATACATGACACTTTTTTTTTTCTCGCTATACTTTCATGATAAAATTGGTGACGATAGCATTTCCACAATGCACAAACGATTTTCTTTTATTTAATTAAAGAAGTTGTGTCATGGAGGGGCAGTGGTGGCCTGGTGGTAGGGTGCTGGATTACTGAATCCAAGGTCGGAGGTTCAAGCCCCACTATCGGCGGGTTGTCACTGTTGCCCCCCCAGTGCAGCTAACTGGGTTATCAAATGCCGGCCATGTCTCTCACTGTCTATGGTGAGAAGCATGTAAAAGAA
>JBCNYH010000027.1:5528277-5552906 GCA_039654325.1 Tandanus tandanus
CCTGCGATGGCCTGGCGAGCTGTCCAGGATGTACTCTGCCCTCACCCAGAGTCGGCTGAGATGGGCGCCAGCCTCCCCGCGACCCTAATTAGGAATAAGCGCTACAGTTGTCCAATCTTCATGAAATTTGGATCAAGGGCCAACCTAAACAAAAGGAGTTTCTCAGCTGATGTGTAAAGGCACTAAACAGGAAGTGAGTGGGACTTGGGAGAGCTACTGAAAACAGGAAGTTAAGTAATATCTCATCAAAATGCTAACAAATTTAGTATTGGAGCTCCTTGGGAACAAGTGATTATTGTCCTAGTACTGATTTTCTGGTGTTCTTTCATTTCAATTTTGTATCAGCAATGAGAAATATTAGGTTAATTGGCTTTTCCAAATTACCCCTGTGTGAATGTGAGAGGGAATGGATGTTTGTCCTTGAGAAAAGAGTCCTGCAGAGGGCATGCAGCCATGAGGTAAAAAGAGCATGTTGCAGTGGAAATTATGAAAGTGGCCCAATGCATGATGAGTGCGAAATAGGATAATAATAATAACAACAATGTGACAAGTAAGAAAAAACTCGAAACAATGGTACTGATACAAAACTAGACTGAGTGTGTGTTTGCATAAATGCACATCAACTACAGTTCAGCTGCACTCCATAGGCAAACCCCTTCCCACTTTCTAGTCACAGGGGTATATGAAGTATACATCATTATGCTGAGGTTGCATGCTAGAAACACTGAGCCCACACTCTGTCAAAAACACTGCAACATTTGTACCAGGTAATGAAAACAAGACAAAGCAATGCCTTGTGAAATCATTTATGCTATGGGCATAGCATCAGCCATGCTTAAAGAAGCACTTTTTCAACCGTCCGTGTGTGTTCTAGGTGCTGCCATGGACCTTAACGAGGCTGTAACTCTGTGAAATATTGTCTCACATCACCCTGACTGGACTGGACCAGCCTTGCACAATGTGGCCATAATGTGTCCGTTGCTTTCTATGAAAAATGCATGAGGCACCGGACCGCTGGAGCTGCAATACACCAATTAGTGTGTGTGTGCAGGCACTGGACAGGGCAGTGGGTGAATTCATAAAAGTGAAAGCAGCGCCATTATCACTGGCATGAACACTTATTCAAGAAAGATAAAATCCCGTAACAAAAGATTATAAATAAAACATTATAGGTACCCTGTGCTGCGCTGGACGAGTTCGACTGTGGCATACAACTGTACAAAACACTGTTACTTACGATGCGCAGTGCGTTCACTCACTGTACAGAATTCAGTACTGCGGTCTGTATCTGAGACCCAAGAAATAAATGACTGTTGCAGACTTGACATGAAAATGACTACGGAGCCCCTTTAGGGTCACGGCAAGAATTTTTCTAATGACTACCTTTGAGTTCTCTTGCAATACATTTTGTGTTACCTCAGTAGCTTTGCATTACTTCTCAATAATTGTTGCATAACCTTGCAATGCTTTTGATACCCCTCGCGATACAACGAATAACATTTTCCTTCTTAGATTCCTTCTGACAAGGTGACGATTCGAATCCAGGTTGATGCCGAAGCCCTCCGCGACTGAGAGCCCGTAGTAGCCAATCGGCCGAGCTCTCACTGGGGGGAGGGATGGCATACGCTTGCCTCCCTGTCACTCACAGCGGTCATCAGCCAATCATGGGTGTCTCATTTGTACAAAGGAGCGGATAGCGCTTTCCCTTCAAGTGTGTGGGGTCTCCCCCAAATACAGAGTTCGGAAAAAACGTGGGTGGCAGCATAACGTGTCACAGAGGTGGAATGTTCCTACTTGGGTGGTTGTATGTGATCAGGAAGCAATACTTGACGGGTGGGAATTGGATATGACCAAATAAGGGGAGGTAAATAATGGGAAATATTCAAACAGATCCCAGTGACATTACCATAAAAAAAAATCATAATATTAAAAACCTGTTAAATATAAAGCTGTGATTTAAATTAGAGCTAAAAATTATTCTTAAAGCAGCTGCTATAGACAATTAATATCATCTGACCAATCAGATTCGAAAATTAAACAATGCTGTGGTTTATATTACCTATAAATACTACACTTATACAGTATGTATATACCTATAATTTTAGAGTCATATGCAAATACACCAAAATATAAACACCGAGTTAGACAGACGCTAAAGAGGGGAAAACACAGCACCAACAACACTCCTATTATCTCTTATCATAAGAGAAATGTTGACAAAATATTACCATCGCTTCGACTAGAACAAATAAATTCAAATATTTCTCGTTTCCTCGAGTATTTGCCTGCATTTGTAGGCCACGATGATACATCCTGATGATTGCCTGTTCCCATTCTATGCATTCATAATGCTCTCTTGCAATAAACCGTTCCCAGGCAAGTGTGTACACGTTTGCATAAAAGCAACTTTCGAGAAACCTTGACAGGTGATTCATTCTAAAGAGGCTGCTTTCTGCTTTATGGAGATTTTCTGTTTCCTTTCTCTCTTTCTCTCTCTCTCTCTGATCATACTCTAGAGTCTCTGTTGACTGATGGATTGCAGTATTTCATTATTTCCATACGATAGTGGGGCCTATGAACACTGCAGGAGTTATAGACTTTGCCCCTGGTCGGGGAGTTGCATTTAAAAACATATCCAATTCTACCACAAACAGCCGGGATATGAGTATTTCAGCTTCGCCTCAATTTATGAGTGTGGATGTAGGTAATAATAAAGAATTATAACACACTCGGAAGAGGGCTGTGGATGGGAAATAACTATTGTTGCATAGCCCAGAGACGTCCCGGTAAAATAAAATAAAAAAACAAACGCCTGAGGTATCGCTGATGCTATGAGACAATGATTTATTAATGCTAATAAAATAATAATAATAATAATAATATGCTGTCTGCTTTTCAGTTAACATAAAGGTTTACAACTGCGTCAAGGTTTTATTTCATTTGTCTACTAAATATATATATATTTTTCCATTTCTTTCTTTTATTTTTTACATTTAAATTTATCTGACATTATATTTATGTATTCAAATATTTATTTATTTGTGGTGTGGCCATTTAAATTTAAAATGTGCATAAAATCAGGTAAAGGGATACCTACATTCTGGTCAATATTCCCAACTCAACGGTCTAGTCCAGTTTTAGCAGCCAACAGTTCGGCGATATAAACCCTCTAGACAGAGCTTTAGACATTGGGAAGTAAACAGAATGATTTATGAACATGCGCAGCCTCGCTACTCTTCATTCAGGGTCAGTCCTGGGCTGTGGAGTGTTTTTCAGTATTGTAGTTCAGCAGTGTACTTTGCCCCAGGGATCATGCGGCCCTTACGGTCATGCTAGATGACTTTTCCAGCCTTCCCCATTCCAAAGCGTTTCCATTTGACTTATCTACTGTAGTTCAGTGCTCAGGGCATCGGGAACCTCGTATAACTTGCCTCATAAGAGCCTGGCCATTCTGAGTCACACCACTGACCTGCACTTCCAGGAGGTGAAGACGACAACCGTTATTTAGCAAGACGAACCTGATTTTCTTTTATAGGCGTGTTTGTAGGATGTTTCATCACTGCGTGACTGTTTACGCGAGGCTAAACTCTGTGTGAACCCTCAACCAACAGCCAACATTATTCAGTCACATTATAGACTGTACATATAAACTCTTTCTCTCCCTCGGCTAAACCACCATGAGGTTTACAGCCACCATGACCAAATCATGTGGCGACCACAAATCAATGCGTTCAAATAATGGATTCCGCAGGATACACAGGTGTAGGATGCACTTGAACGACACGCGGCTTTGAACCGGATCCGATTGTAAAATAAACTGCTAAAATGCACAAAAACATGCGGCGAAGCTTAATCATGCAAATGAAGCCCGCTCTGCTCGTAATGCGTTTAGTGCAGTGGGATCCTTTTCTTCATCGCAGCGCCCTTTATTTTTTCTTTTGGAGCGCTGAATTCTATTTGCATACATTAATACACAACCTGGAGCAGACTATAAGGAACAGACAGAAACCAAGTAAAGGATATACAGTGATAATGTAAGACACAAAGCGCAGAACAGAATTAGTCTCTCGGGAATCTCTCGGACTAAAACGTTGTACTTAGCTGCACCTTTCCAAGCATTGGGTACCCTGGGGAATACATGTCTACGCCTCAACAACATCCGAAGAAATAATGCATACGATGAGTCAAGGACACTTTTCTATAAGTGAAAAGGTCTAGAAATGGGACAGGCTCTGATAGTGGATTGTCTACCGGAGACAGGGAAGGGGCGTGGCCTAGGTTTGCAAGGTTTGACTCAATGACCTTATGTACGAGTGAACCAGAAGACGAAAGCATCATGTGATATTTCAATATATTTTGATGAATTCCCATTATACTGTATATCCTGATGTGTAGGCTCCTAACAAGCTAACAGCAAAAACACACCAAAAGGTACGTCAAATCTAGGAAGGGGGGAAAACAAGCAAACGAACAAACAAACAAAACTTAGTGCTTGCTTATTACTATTATCATCATCATCATCAATATTATTATGATTATTTTTTTCATTGCCAAAAGAACAGCATCATAACAACCTCTACTTCTGCCCTTACCATGACTGTTCATCCCAACTGTTTGTGAGAGTCGCTGAGATGTGCGCCAGCCTCCCCGCGACCCTTATTAGGAAAAAGCGGTTCAGAAAATGAATGAATGAATGGAAACATGTTCCGCACATTTTATGCACGTGGGTGTGAGGAAAATCAGCAATCCTGAAAATTGCTAATCGGGCAGAAACGCTTTATTTTGCTTACGCAAACACGTGAAGACTGATAAATGAGGTCAAATACCTTCAGCTACCTTCTTCGGTTTATCCCACAATAAGTAGGGTTGAAATTTCTAGACTTCTGCCTCCATCTTAGATGCGAATCTCCCTCACCATCCATCCATTTTTAACACGAGTTAACGAGTTTAAACAAATATTTTCAGCTACCAATATATTGCTGTTATCCCTGTAATGGGGACTAGGAATAGTTTACTTCGGTGTTTACTAGGTAAACTAGCTTGTTCCTCACCATTTGATCTTGATGAAATTTCACAGAGATGCTCTAGTTGGCACTCGATTTTTATTTAAATTAGCTACAGGCTATTATTATTACCCAGTGGCACTGGGTTGATCAACATTCAGGTTTCCATAACTGCATTTCTGCTCTACTGAACCTGTAGAAAGAGGGTGCTTTCTGTGCGTCAGCTGTCCAACAGCCCAAGATGGAAGCAGTAAGAACTTACTGTACAGGCAACTGCCCATGGGCTACAGTCAACAGTCATCAATAATAGAAACCAGGCTGAACTACCATCCTGAACTGCATTCCTCTTTCTCTCCAGTTTTAAAACTTGCAGAGGAGGACTGGGAAACAGATATTGACTACTGCATCATCTCTCAGCAACAATGCTTGGATCACTCTGGGATGGGGATTTGTATCAATCAAAAAAAAAAAAAAAAAAAAGGAAGGATGCACCAGGTTCCATCTATTCTCTGTGAACTGATGTGAAAGCTGGAAGTTTGTGAAAACTGAAAGGAGAATTTTTTTTCTTTTCTTAAAGTGAGCGTGAGAATCTCGGATTATCATCTGAGGCCGTCTCATCCTTCACGAGTTGTTGAGACAGAGAGGAAAAAACAGCAAAGTGCTGGGCTAGCATTAGTGTAAACCTTCGAAGCCGCGACAGGTAGAGCAGTTGGTCTTTCAGCACTGATTGGAACAGACTTCAAACGTTGCATTAGCAGTGTCTCAGTAGCACAAGGGAGACTTTCATGGCTTTCTGTGAACCTTTCACACTGGAAAAGAAACCACCAAAAGAACAGATGCACATCAAAAGCAAGATCTCGCCTTCCGACTGCACAAGCTGTTTTAGCAAAATCAAACAAAATCACGGACGGTACTTCTCTCAAGGGTCGGATTCACAATTAAAAAAGGGGGTTTTAATTCACTTATTTTTTTCCTTTTGTGAGTATTTTTCAATGCAGAGATCATTTCCCTAGATTACAAACAAACAAGAGGTCAAACGTTACGCATCAGTTACGTATCAAAATGTTGTTTTAAATCCCGGCTTTGAAGAGTAAACCTTCATCGGGAATTAAAAAGAAAGAATAGGCTTGCTCATGTGTTTCAAATGTTCTTAGCACTAACCTATTACGATTCACAGAAGCACTCAGTCAATAAGCAAAGCACTTTCATGCTTCTTTTCGCAATTACCATCACAATTAAAAATCAACAAAGCACAAAATAACACAGTGCGGAATTAAGGAATGCTCTGGAAATTGTACTTTGAGCTTCCAGGCATGATCACACTTCTCAGTGTGAAGGGCTAACAGGAAATTATGCGCCAAATTTAAATATTATATTTGTTTAGCAACAAGATGTTGCAGGAACAACAAAGGAGAATGATTTAACCATAAACTCATGGCAGCAACAGCAGAGTAAAGCACAGTGTATTTTATTTAATTTATTGTTTTACACCTCACCCGTCCCCCGTGTCAACCAAGGACATATTAAAATATCAGTTAAACATGGAATGAATATGATTTACACCTGCTCCCAACTATGAGGTTCAAATTTTATATTTATTCTATCCATACCCACTGAATATGATTGCTAATCTGCTATAAGGATATCATCTCATATACCAAAAATTACTACAGAAGGAAAAAAAAAAGAAAAGAAAAAAGGAAGCAGTCATGACTTGTGCTAAGCTAACCGCTAACACGAGCAGGCTTGTGGACTTATTTCATGAACCAACAAAATATGGAATGAAAGTATTGATGTAATTTATTTATTTATTTAATTTTGGTAAGAATTAGACTTTTTTTTCCCCTTCCAAATGAAAGGAACAGGCCTTCAGTCACTGGCATTGACTGAAGTGCCAGGCTAAGGGGGTGTTCCATTGCATATTTGATTAGAAAGTATTTTTAATATTATATTTAAAGAATTTAAATAACATTATTGAAATGCTTCTTCACAATCCAGTGCACATGGATAGAATAACAGTTATTCCCACTCACTGTCATCAGATATGGCTGACAGCCAGCTAAGAACAGTAAAATATATCGATCATCACTGCAATGTTTATACAACGCACATTGGGTGTTTATCACAGAAACCTCTTAAACCGTATTTAAAAAGCTTCTTTAGAGTAATTTCTGGTGAAATAAATAGTTGTGTTCAATTTTGCTGTTGTCTTTTATAGTTTAGTTTAAAGTTAAATAACTTATTTTTCTTTGGGTTTTGGGTTATTGTCTTTTTTAGGATGCCCATAATGACGGGATCATTTAAACACACAACCTCAATCAGTAGAGTATTGACAATTAAACATATGGGTAAAATACATTATTAAAAACACGGGTATAATAAAGAAAATTTTGGCTAATAAGTCACATTTTATTGGGACTTTTATGTTAGGTTTAACATTGTGTTTGAAGTTTTACTTTAAAATAAGCATTTAATCCCTTAGTGAAATAAATATTCACTAAATATGAGCACAGGTAAGCACTTCATAACTATGAAAACCAAAATGGTTTAAATCTTTAACTCTTTAAAGTTCTCTTGTATCTACTTCAATGACAAAATCCCTACAAGCATCATTTTCACTTATTAAAGCCCATTATGTTCAGTATTTTGCAGGAATTCGTTTGAGAAAACATAAAGCAAAGTACTAATGATTTAAAGGTGCATTATAGAATATCTGCGAGAAACACAAAGGAGCTAATTAGTTCATATTGTCTGGTGATTGCAGGCTTCTGTAACATCAGTAGAAAATTTGCATGGACATTAAGCATATGTGTGAAAAGCTTGCAATAAAACGCGTATGTGTAAATTAAGCATGCTTTTGAAGAAGTTTCTTTTAGTGGATTGGAGCAGTGAAATACCAACCACTAAAATATTACTCTCATCATGACATCTGGAAGAGAATGACCCTGTATCACACACTAGAAGTGAGTACAGCAATCTGCTCTACTTGCATAATACTGTACAAAGAAAGTGGAGAATATCATGATCAGAGTGGAGAGATGTTCACACAAAGAGGCTTTTGTGCAGATCAGAGGTACTGGTACTTGTGTGGTGGAAGCACTTTCTTAAGCCAGGTGTTCCAGGTGTGTTCAATTGTATTGAATGTATTTAAAAGAAAACATTTTGAGAAAAATCAAATGTAAACAACTTTTTTGACACTGTTACCTCAGTTTTTTTTCCCCTTCAAAACTATCTATGAATTCTATCAATGCAAATAACTAGAAAAGTTATAAATGCAATAACTAGAAAAGCACTCGGAGAGAGCAGACCTCCGCCAAGGCCGTTCAGTACCCCCATATGGTATTCTAAGAAATGCAGCATTTTTATAATATGTTTATTTATAATACATGTTTATTATTTGAGCCCTACACTGCAAACGCGCAACCATTTATATGACTGCATTGTGTATAGGGCCTGCCTTGAATAAGAGGCCTTGCGCTCTGATGAGAAAGTATTAAAAATTGGATTATTTTTGTGATAATTGTCCTAAAAGTTGTACAGAAAGCTAAAGGAACGAGATTACATCATCGAACGCAAGCCTGGAAGTTACGCTTCGGTATGGTCCAGACACAGTAACTCGGATGACTACGTCATTCGCACTAAGGAATTAGTCATTTCTGACTCATCCTGAAAATTTCATCAAAATCCGTTCATAACTTTTTGAGTAATGTTGCTAATAGACAGACAGACAGACAGACAGACAAACAAACCAATGCCGGTGAAAACACTTTGGCAGAGGTAATAATAATAATAATAATAATAATGAAGGTGCATTTTATATTTATGGCATGGTGTGAAAAGGTGGTTTCGGGAGCAAGAGGAATCATTTACACACATGAACTGACACCAAAGAGGCCTGACCTTAACCAAACATTAAGGTCTTTTGAATGTGCTGGAGAAGATCAGACCCCAGCAAAACATTTATGCAATTCTGAATGGAAATAAACGTTGTGACGCTGCATAAGACTGGTGTCGTAACCAAAGCTAAATGTGGTCCAAGGTCCAAAATATTAGTGGGCGTGACTATTTTTTGGCCTGGCACACAAGATAAGTGAATGAACTTATGCTCGGTCAGTTTTTGTAAGGAGTCAATTGAATGTATATTGGTTTAAGCTTTATAAATGTGTTGTACTTGAAAGTTTTTTTCCTGACAGGAAAACCTGTCAACGTTCCATGCTAAAGCTTTTACAGAAGCCTTTACTGTGTATGACAGAACATTATTTCTCTTGGAGAAGTCAATCATTACCTGTCGTTTTACAGCAAGCAAATACGTCATAAACTCAATCTGGCTTCAATAAACATGACACGTGTATTGATGGCGGCATCGGGAAAGCAGACAGAAATCAAACCGGAAAAGTCACCAAGTCAAGAGCAGGTAGCTTTGACAGCAACATCAGGTCGAAGTCGGAAGAAAAGAAAAAAAAAAAAAAGAACTGTTTGCTTCTGCAGCAGAGACCATTGTTGTTCGTGTGTGCATATTAATCAATCGCTGCGAGATGAAACACACTTTTGAGTCTTGACAATCACAAATCTTCTGTTCAAAGTCTGCTTGTCGGAATGCGGGACGTGTCGCAGTCCATCAGCATTTGATTCATAGAGGAAACGGGATTTAGTCTCTCCCATCTCTTCTTTTTTTCCCCCCCTTTTCCCCTACTTTCATTCTTCATTCCCTGGTCTCAAACATATCCGTCGCTGTCAAACTGTCAAAGCGAGCCCGTGGCAGCATGGAAGACGAGAGCGGTGAGACAATGTCAGGAAAAACAAACATTTATCATTGTTAGAAAAAACAAAAACAAAACAAAAACACCACAACACAGACCACGAGGAACGTCACTGCAGCTTTCAACTGAAAACATGTTTATTAGGTGGTTAAAAAGCTTTACAGCCCAAACGTATTCTTTCATTTATTTACCTGAATGGAAAACGTAAACTTTAATAAAATACACTGTCTCTACAATAGTATGCATGTTAATTGTTTATGTCTGGCTTAAAAATCAAATTAACACACACCAGGTGTTTGTTTATGCAAATCTGCCTATTTCAACTACTGCCATCTGGAAACACCAGGTAATTTAAATTCGCTGGAACTAAAGTGGAAAAAAAGGGGAATTTTGCTGTTTTTCCCCCTCGTCATGAATTAATTCTGGCTAACAAGCTTACAGTCCTGCTGAGTGTAGCCACCCATGAGGCTAATTAATTTCCAGTGTATAAAAAGTTTAATTCTGTTACAGCTTCATTTCATTTATTCATCCATTCCTTCTTTCACTTCATTAATTCATCTATCATTGTTTGATAATAATCGCACACATTTGCTTGTTTAATAGTAAAGCAAATTCAAATTCTCCTCCACACCCTGTTTTTCCTGCCGTCAGAATTCTATCCAAGTGAAATTTTAATCCTTTGGCTATTTTGACTTTCTCGTACCAGGTACAAGGGTCATCGAAATCTCATCCTCCTTCACTTTTCATTGGCTCTCTTGTTTACTCGCCTCTTCATGCTTGTATAAATACTCACTTTTTTTTGTTTGTTTGTTTAATACAGTGTAGAAACGTGTTAACTGTGATTCAGGCAGGGGTAGTGATTTACCAGAGCAGATGGGTGGGAGGCGCTACTGAGGTGTCCTACACGGCTACTGGGTTTCCTTATAAATCAGTTTATAGATTATAGAACCCTGTGTGATCATCTCTCTCTCGGGAGCTGAATGAGTGAATGAATGAGAATGAGAGCACAAATGAGTGAGAGAGACAGGCAGACAAGGACAGAGAGAGAGAGAGAGAGAGAGAGAGCACCATCTGTGTATTAGGGCTTACTGATACGTTTGCATTAAGTTATATGCATCAGGACACAAGGAAAGAGCTGATGTACATTCCTCTAAAACTTTACCTAAACAATTATCTATTAACTCGGCATTGAAGCATATTAGAATGTTGAGGAAATTATTTAATCGATACAGACTATCAGGCATGCTTTTTACTATCCAAAGTCAAACCACTCCAAGATTGGCCTCCCCCCCCCCCCTCCAATAACTGGGATGTTATGACATCCAGTCAGGTCAGTCATCTGGCGCAGTTAAAATGAAGCTACTTCACTGAGGAATCTGGAGAGTTCTCGAAGGACTGAAAGAGTGGCATTGTATCATGATATACCATGACACCCAATAGATACATTCCTTCATACATCTGAATCTGGAAACCCGACCGGTCTCTTTGTGTATCCCAAATGTGCAACCTTTGAGTTTCATGATCTGGCCACCTTATTAACATGGTTATAATAAGATTAACCTGTCACCATGGAGCTATAGATATACGCGTTTGAATTGGAAAGTACTTCCCTTTGGACAAACGAGTACCAAATGAGGAAAACACTCATCACTCAGTAGTATAAATCTGAGACACTTGGTGCAACGGACCTTAATGCAACTGAGCGCCAATCGTCAAGTTCAGAGTTATGATTCCTCTGTAGCTGTGGTTCATCCCGTGCGAATTCCAGTCAGGCTCTACTGTTGGAACGCACCGTACGCATGTTCATTTTTGAATACTCACAGCAGCCTTTACTCTTAAGCAAACTCAGCCGAGGATAGCAATTTTTCCGCAGAAGTCTTTTAAACCAAGTCATAAGACTTTGCGACTGTACACACAGTAAGTTATAAGATTGACTGTGAGCTCCATAGATGCCATGATTGACTAAGACCATTTAAAAGCTTCCATTTATGTATGAAAATAAATGTCAGGTTCAAATGACACTGTCCATACACATCCGAACGTCATTTACGTTGGCACTGATGTTAAACAATACACCCACTAGAGAGAAGTTCAGAGCGTAACATGGCGACAGTGGAGGAGATGATAATGTACTTTATTAAGAAAGAGGAAGAAGCGGAGTCAGCGTTGTAGATAGCTGTGGTCTGTGCGGCCCTTAACTACATTCTGGTACGTAGACAGAGAATTCTTTTGCTCCGCTTACTCATGGACTTCTTGTGCGACTGCCATTTTTCCTTCGCTAGCACCCAATTCGTGTCCGATCTCCTCCCTGCTATTTTGCATCTAACGTTTGTCCCTGTGCCTGGGTAAAATAACATCATATAGATGTTTACAACTTCTTACAAACCCACATAACCTCTCTTCAAAAAGCTCCACCATTATTAAAGTGTCTTCCTCGTGAACCTGCTTAACTATTTCCTTTCTGTACTCATGCGCAAGCTTTACGGAAACACGGCCGAACACAAATGAAATGAACCCAGAGTACAGATAGAAGGCTCTGTCCGTATCAGTGGTTAACTTTCAGCACAAATGAGCCTTAAGTCACCAACCAAGGAGACAAGAACGCTATATTATATATATATATATATATATATATATATATATATATGGGGGGGGACAAAAAAAAAAAGCTGTTCATCAACCATCACTCTCAGGCCAAATGTCTGTGCAGGTTGGAGTTTTTCTAGTCGTGGCAAATGAGCCGAGAAGAGGAACACGGTCATGCCCAGACAGGTTTTCGCTCCTTAGTTCCAGAAAAGGAAAAAATATATTTTTAAATAAATAAATAAACCACCTGCAGGCTTACATGGCTGTAGTGGTCAGGTGTCTGGGTGTTTATTCGTCGGGTGTTTTAGCATGTCTGTAAAACATTAATATTCCATCTTCAGTGTTGGAAACATAGTTTGAGCGATAAAGTGTGTGTTAAGCAGATCCCCTGTTGTCACCCAGATCCATCATGCTACTCACTCAATAGTCCCATCTGTCAAATTCACTCCATGTGTAAGCATTTGTGCAGCTATATTTAACACATTACAAAAACAGTAATGTGACAATTAATTCTGACAAGCTTTCAAGCCTGGGTTTTTAGCACAATGCTGCTATAAATGATTCTCAAGTACAATTTAAACAAATAACTTTCTCCCCCAGCATTATCCGTTCTCTTCCATCCATTCTCTCTACTACAATGAAATACGAGGTGTGTTTTTTCATGCTTTGTTATTCTGTACATTCTGCTTGTCTTTCCGTAAATGTTCACCCACCCACGTACACACACAGAAGTTCACAGATTCACAAACATGAGTGTATTAAAGTATGACTGATGAGGTTTAATGCAATACACAGAAGCTGTTTTGTACTACATTTGCTCTACACATGATGCGATGTACTGGCAATGTAAGGCCATAGATATTAATTCTCATACTCTTTTAGGGGGGACTGACTTGGACCTGGATAATATGCATCAGTTCTGATTTATTTATGATGCACATTTGCGTACACAGGGCTCGTGGGTAACTTGTTAAATAATGAGCTCAAAATCATAATGAAATTGCTATTTGGTTTTATAATTGTGTTAGAAATACTCAAAAACCTCATTATTATTATTATTATTATTATGAGAAATAAATGCACTAAAATGCGTGTGATCCTAAACATGCATCTTGACCGCGCTTCTCTAAAAGGACCCTGATATCGTCCCAATTAATTAGGAGCCATTTTAACTATTTAAAAGCTGCTACAAGGACACTGACAAGCGCTACTAATTCCCTAAGAGCTACGGATATGAATCAGAGCACCATTTTCAAGACTTCCGCCATTATTTGTCTGTGTGTAATGCGACACTGGGTCATTTCCCAGGTTTCAGACCAGTGCACACGGATCTCAGAATCAGAACACACATTAACGCTCACAGACCCTGCAGCATCCCTGCCGTGGGAAAACGGCCCCGGTGATGTAACATCCATTTTCTCCCATCTCCGACCTTAACTGATCAAATTCCGGTTGTCATGGTTCCATCAGGGACGATTCCCTTCGCGATGTAGGCTCCAGGAAAGAAGGTGGGGGAAGAAGCAGCATCTTGTTCTCCTAGCATTTCTTGGCATGAGTAAAATATTTTTTTGAAAACGGCAATTGCTTTTAATTGGACACAGCTGATGGCGTCCTAATTTCGCTCCTTTCATAAGGAATTGTATGTACGTAATATTTATTCGTGGAGAGGCATTATGAAAATATATTGGCGTGCGCAACACTGAAATTAATGTGCACCTAAATGGCTAAAGATATATTTTTTTAAACATGTGGAACAAAATTTAATTAGATGAAATGCGATAAGTGCAGGCAAAAGAGACTAAAACCTTTTTTTTTTTTTTTTTTTTGCAAGGCTCATTTGTGTATTCAGCATGAAGACCATGTCCATGAGGAGACAGGGCTGTTTTCTGATCACACATTCAAATCTCGACAAGCAAACACTTTACCCTCTTCACCTTACAGATGAAGGTGATGTACTGAAACAAAACCAAAAGCTTTCCACTCATTTATTCTACAGATGTACTATTATACCGAAAGTAAATACACCTCAAAAGCTTCTTTTGCCCCCTTTAGCAGAAATAACTTCTGGTGGGCGTTTTGCATAATCGTCCTCCAGTCTCTGACATTAGCCTGCTGAAATTGTTTAACCACACTTTTATCTTTATTTGCAAGATGTTTGAAGGTTTTCTTGCATGTGGGTTTAACCGCTCTTTTCTATAAACCTCATGATTTCAATGGAGTTCATATCTGGTTTTTGACCAATCATTCCGTAACCCTACATTTCATCTTTCTGAGCCATACTCTGGTGGATTTGCTGGTGTGCCGAGGATCATTATCTTGCTGAAAGGCCCACCTCAGGTTCAACATCAACCTTGAGACAGATGGCCTCAAATTATCTTCAAGCACGCTTTGATATGCTGCTGAATTCATTGTGGAATAAATAACCGCAGACTTCCCATTCCCTGAGGAAATAAAGCAACCCGAAACCATAACGTTTCCAAAACTATACTTCTGAGTTGGTATGAGGTTCTCCTGCTCACATGTGTACTACGGCCGTGGCCAAACAACTCTATGTTGGATTGTTCTGTCCAGAGCACATCATTCCAAAAGGTCTTTGCCTATAGGGCTGCTGGCAAACCATAGTCTTGCCCTAACACTCTTTTTCGTCAGCAAAGGCTATTTCCTGGAATGCCTTCCATACAGCTAAAATTCGTTCAATCTCTTTTTGACTGAAGACGTATGCATGTTCACATCAACAGCTGCAAGATATTTGGACTTTTCTGAGATCAAGCAGGCTGTTCACAGGCTAAATTTGCCGGGGTGGCTACCACAGAACAAAATAGCAACTGCTTAAAATCTACAGCACTTGTAGATTAGTTTAAGTCCCATCCCAGATTCATAGGAATCTATAACCTTTATTTTTTTCCTGACGGCCTAAGAGAGCTCCTCAGATCTTTGCAGGATGACATCACAAACTTCGACAGCAAAGAGAACACCTGACCTTAGGCTTGAATATGACAGGTCCCACTTGCAGGAGGTGCTAATCAATGGCACCTAATTTCAAATTTTAATGACTTGAAGGTGTGATAAACTTAAGGGTGGTCCTATTTGTTTTTTTTAATACTTCTTTATATCACCTTTATCTGGCATCACTGTATCAAAGACAGACAAATATTTGCTTTGCTTGTAGAAAAATCAAGCGTACTGATGACTATACACAAATACGCTAATAGTTGAAAAATACAATCAGTGTGCTCCTTTTCCAGACACCTTTTTTTTTTTTTAAATCAATTTTGTTTGCATAACTGCCAGACATGACGTGTGCACATCAGGACAAAACATTAAACATGGCTTACATTATGAAGCACAATTATAAATAAGAGATGGAGATCAGTGACGTGTGGCTGTGATGCACATTTGCAAGCATCTGATCTAGTTCTCAGGGAAGCGTGAGGCTAATGAGAGAGAAAAAAATAAAACACGTCCGCCTGTGGCTTTAAGCTAATGCCATGATTTGAAAGGCAAATGAACTGGCAAAGCTTGTTGCAACACAGGTGGACTCACCTATCATAGTCAACACGGGGGCGGATTTCTCACATACTGTTTGGATATATATGTACCACATTTAAACATAAAATATGCATCGAGCCACGAACACACACACACAATTTCATGCTTCCAGCAAATTCCGCCTCACTTTATTTTCCCTTAAAGTGAATATGTGTGTCTAAAACAGTAATGGTATTGAACGTGTGTGTGTGCTTTTGGTCAGGCAGCAGCTGTTAAAATGCTGCTGAACAGAGTGTCCACAGGGAGACACTGCCGACACAGAAACGTGCTCAGCCACCTACTGCTGCTCAGGATATTTACCACTGTTAAACACACTCTTAGTGACAACACGCTTACCACGTGTGACCCCGCGCAACTGTGAAATAAACTCTAATAATACTTCACGCAATATAAATCATACACCACTACTTCCTCTGCCTGCTTAAACCCTGCCTAAGGCCAAAGGAGGACTGGGATTCAATGGAATTTAGCATAATCTCTACAGACACAATGAAATATATTCAGTCGTCATTGTTGTCATTCAAAAGCACAGTGTATACGCAAGATAACAGCCAAGAAAATTATTAAATTATTTATATATAATATAAATATTTAGAGGTAATTGGAATCTGTTTTTCTGGTAAACATTTATGTTACATAATTGAACCCACCTCAAGACTTCCCTTTTTTGGAGTTGGTTTTTGTCTGCTCAATCAATGACTGTTTCCTTCTAGCATTAAATACTACAATATGCAACCAGTTCCATGGTGTAAATACATTTCTTGAACAGATGTTAATTTTTACCCTGTGTATAGACTGGTACACCAAAACCAAAACCCATGTTTGGTTCATTATCTGTCGTTTAGCAAAGCACCATTTGGGACACCATTTTGAAGAAACTTCTAGCTGTGTGTCTATAGTTCAGTTTGATATTATAACCGGGCGTTTTCTTGAAGAAGTTTTAAAGTAGTTCATTATAGGACCAAAAAAAAAAGAAAGGGAAAAAAAAGGGACATACAGTGAACCTGGAGCAAAACCACATGGACACGAGGTGGTATGAAAATCAGCAGCGTACGACGGAAACAAAGGTACTGGAACAGTTTGAGCGAATTGCCAATTTTTAATGTGAATTAACAGGAAGAAATGGTGATTAATGGGAATAAACTGGAAATTTGTAAAATTACAGATGGCCTATAACTGGGAATTTGAATTTAGTTAAAAAAAAAAATCTTGCAGCATAATCTTGGTTAAAAACTATAAAATTTAATGCAAATGCAATTTAATTTCTACCCTGTACTGCGCATTAGGAATATAAAATCAAGAAATATCAGTAATCTACATCTGCTTTTGTGAAAACAAAATGTTTGTTTGCAAATGATATAGTTTGTATAAATCACCCAAAAATTCTCCAGTTAATTCCTATTCATTTCCATATTTTCCCAATTAATTCGTATATTGGAACATTTCCAACTTGAAAAGGTCCTCAGTGCAAGGTTCCATGGAAAGCCACCAGAAATTTTCTGACCCTTTGCAACTTTAATCACAGTATTGTAACTGCATCCACTGCAGCACGACGCCACATTAACATGCATTTCTAACAGAATAATTATAAGATCAGATTACGAGGCATTTACTATTTATTTACGCCACAAAATACCAACTGAGTTACCCAAGCACGGCCAAGCTGCTGTTCTCAGTAGAAAAAGGTGAAATACTGTATGTGCTATGGTTATAAATGTGACCCGTTCAAACATTCCAGAGTAACTGGACAGGAAGGAAGGACAGTGAATACAAATCAAAATGTTAACTGAAACGTTTCCAACAGAAAATATACTGTGGGAATCGAAAATTCTAGTGCATAAGAAGCCTTCAGTGGAATAAGGCAGAAAAATCTTTATTAAAAAATAGCAGTGGAAAAGCTAATTATTTTCTTATTGCCGAGCAAAAATACTGCAGCACACCACAAAATGGATTCTGTACTTTTACAGCAACGACTAATTGACTAAATGACTACCAATACAAAATTAAATATGCAAGGAAAGAAGGGATAATCAAATGTAGCAGTGTCGTGTGATTGAGCTGGAATAAGAAAAACAATGCAGCCCTGAAGATCCCACTGCTGAAACAGGAGTACAACTGCTAGGAATTTTTTTGTCCCACAGCACACGAAGAGTAGCAGAGTAACCGGGAAAATCAAAATATATACCCTTGTGCCTTAGTAATAAGGTTCAAACAAAAATACTTCATACAGAGCTTCATACACAGTTCAGCCTGAAGTCATCCAGCAAGTTCAAATATTCAACATTTTGGTGCAAGTTCACTCCATGGCCCTTCTGTATTTAGAAAAAGAAGCCTTTTATGCGTCAAGTTCACATTACACCACAATGGAAATCTTTTCTTTCCATATCCCAGTTTGTTAGGTTAGGTGCATATAGTGCCTTTGGAGCTGAGATGGATGAGGGCTTTGTTCAAGGGCCCAATAGTGGTAAGTTTGATGGTGCTGGAATTTATACTTAAGAGTTAAATAAAAACTACGACTAAAATAGCACTAGCATAAACTGGATAGAAGAAGCTACAATTATTTAAAAAATCAACCACCAGAGCATGGGTGAATTAACAAATCTCCAAGTCCCTTAGTTGCTGCTGGTACCTCGGACAAGTGAGCCAAGAGTTTACAGCCATCGCATTCAAAACAATGGCGGAAACGAATGGAAAATTTCTGTGAATTGTTAATGGCTAAAATGAAAATGACTCCATTTATAGTCAAATGATTATATTAGCCAGCTAGCGCTCATCTTATTTCATATTAGCTAACGTTACAGTTGTGATTACATTTACGTTATTTAATGTTAGTTCAAGCACAAGACTTTGAGACTAGTATTGATAGATGGCTAGGTAGATTGCAGTCAGAATGCTGCAATGTTACAGCTAACATAACCAGTTAATTGTTTCACCTCTATTTTTTCAGTAAAAAAATAAATAATAAATTATAATTCCAGACATGTATTTACCTTTGAGCAAATGTGTGTCCTTGTTAATGTACTGGATGTCTATGTGATAATCTGTCAACGTACACGGTGTCTGTATTAGAGACCCCATGCACAGCATTTCACCATCCTGTGCTTATGCAAATGTTGTAAAGCCATGAGGTCGAATTTGTTGTCACATCCGTGCTCATGTGCCAACACAAGCCACCAAATAAGTGAAGAAAATGGCGGGGAAGATATATAGTGCGCCGTCGTCGTTGGCGCCGAGTGCACTTGTATTCGCTGAAAATTTTCTTGTTTAGTCTAGCGTTTTCCTTCTTGAGAAAAAAAATCACTTTTCGGAAACCATTGAAAGACAGTAAATTATGCCCAAACACTTATATGTTTTTAAGTCGGCTCTAAGACTTTTTGATATGGGGTTCAGTGTGCTTCTATGGGTTGTTTATGCGAGGTCTATATGCTTAGTAAAGGTTATTAATTGGTCAATCCCTGCTTTGGGGGCAGGGTTTTGAGATAGATCAACTCTAAAATGTGATTGGGTAGAAGGTGCTGATTCATCTTTTATAACAGCAGCTCTGACAGCAGTTCCAGCTGCAGGCCAAATCATTAAACTGTGTACAGTAAGAACTTCAATAAGGTTGAGAGAATTATTGTATTATATCCCCGATAACACAAGTGATAACTTCACTTCCATCCATTATCTATATGGCTTATCCAGTGTGGGTTGTGGGTGAGCTGGAACCAATTCTAGCTGACTGTAGGTGACAGGTGGGGTACACCCTACTCAGGCTTTCAATTTATTAAAGGCAAAGAGACGGACAGCCTTTCAGAATCATCAGAATCACTTACATTTACACGTATGGCCAACGTAGAGTAGCTAGGTAACCTAAACTGCATGTTTGGGGGCTGTGGGAGGAAACCAGAGTACCCAGACGAAACTCACGCAAGTCCAGGACACTGCTAACCACTGCGCCACCATTCAGCATAAAATGTAACGATGAATGGCTAGACATTCTTTAATACTGTACATTTTCAAAAGAATTATCAAAAACAAGTCACATGTTTTTCTGCTTACATCCGGATTGACTGTTCACGTATGCTATGCTGGGCATGACAAACTACTGTATCTTACCATTAAAAACACAGCTGTAACACAGGAGCTTGGGGAAATTAAGATTGGATCTCATTCTCTTGACAATCGTTTAATTTCCCTTTCAATCACGTCAGCTTTTTTCAATTAAGAAGCTCTGCATCGAGCAGGGAGGTCAAGAGACTATCAGGTCGGCTAGTCCATAAAACCATCGAGAAGCATGCAAAAATAAGCTGCAGCAACTGAATCACTGCATATAAACCTAACGTTGACTTAGCGATTGTTTAGAGGAAACCGTGTCGCTTTTAAGTGCCTTGTTTCAGAGGCAGTCAATTAACAATCAGCTTCCTGTCGTGAAAAAAGGACAAAAAAAAAAAAAAAAAAAGTGTTAGCATGCAAATGTTTCTGCTGTTTCTCCTGCACACACTAACAAAAAGCATTAACAAAAAGCTGTCAAGGCGGATCGGAAACGAGTGAAAAGTTAATACAATTAAATGCGAGTTCTTTGAACAAAGCAGGTGACGAAGCTAAACGTCGAACCTGAGCTCAGACGTCGAACCATTTCACAACAGTATTAATATCAATCTATTTACACTAATCAGGGAGATGAAAGAGGATCCAAGAAGCTCATTCTGGTGGAAAATGGGATTGGAGAGGCTTCGCCAAACACCGAACACATGCATACATGTCCTCTTGTGTTACTAACCCTTTCATCAGGAAAATGAACATCAATTTCGGATAATGATGTTAACCCAGCCCGGCTTGTCCTCATCGTCTTTTAATAAAGTGAATGAACTTCTAACCTTTTAAAATAACCATGATAAAATTGAATGAAAGACTGAGTGGCAAGGACACTGTGGGTTTATGGGAAAGAGTACGCACAAAATCTAAAAGCTGGTTCTCCTGTCGACCTCGGTGCATGAAATGCAGCTAAGAGAATTTTTACTTTTATTTTTATTTATTCCTTTCTTCTTTAGTGAAATTTCCTCAGGCTGTAAGCAATCCGAGTAAAGCTGGTGACAAAACAGAGGCTTAAAGCCGTCATAACGTACGAGAAAACCTAACTGTCTCATGGACATTCTACATAAACTAAATGCAACTATAAATGGATTTTTAAAAAAGTTAATTTTTTTCATTCTCTGATAATTAAAAATCATAATTGTCGGCGAAGTGTTATGGTATAAGAGGATTAAAAGCATTATGGGAAGTGCTGTTACTGGAAAATAGTCAGCTTTACGATGATTTCAGCAATTCGGCTTCCTAATACTACTTCCTAATACATTCATTATTTTCGTATAAAATGCACACCACAAGATATTTTATTCCTCATTTTAAAAAAACCAACAAAAAAACCAGCATTTTCACTCGATCAGTTTCTCCACATGTTCCCAAGTCCTTCATCTCTGTATACGTGCATGTCGACTCCTACACCTCTACACGCGTCGTCAGTACACAGGTCTCTCTGTCAGTCTGTGCCCTTTTCCTGATCTCTCTCTGTCTCTATGTACATCTCTCCGAGTGTCTGTCCCCCCTGCTGTTTGTTTTCCTGTGTATCTCGTTTTCTCTGTTGACTCCTATAAAAGAACAGCTGTCTAGTTCCAGCAGTGCCGCTCTTCCTCCCTTACCCGGTCCCTCTTTTATTTTTTCATTTCCGTGACGCTGCGAGCTAGCCGCTGTCGCATTAGTGTCTCGGTGTCGGAATGCGAGAAAGCCCAGGACGCTGCAAATGATCGTGCTGTGCTGTATCGGCCTCCTTCCAGGGCATGCGATAGAAACCTGCCTCTCGCCAGCAGCATGGAGAGCCGGGAAGATTGAGTACGGCTTCTGCTGTTAAATGGCGTTCGCTGCAATCCCATCACCTTGCCCTGGTGCAAATTCGCTCCGCAGCCCTTCTACGTTTACGGGAAGAGTTTACTCACCTACATTCTAGTGGTAAACACATTTGCACTTTACTAAAACGAGGAGAACTAAAGAGAACAGCATTGTTACATTCATAAAAAATAATAAATAAACAGGGTGGGGAGTTTAATTGTTTAAAGTAAACCAGTCTTTTTGAATCTATAACTTAAGAGTATCTTTAATTTAAAGTCACCCTCATCAACTGCATGTGCAGTTGTTACAGAGGGACAAATTTATAAAATGTGTTCCAACTAATTCCAGACTCCCCTATTGTAGTGGTGCTCAGTGTAGCAATAGACGGGTTAGCATGCATTTCAGCTAATGTTAGCGGTTTACCTTCTTACCTTTAGATGTGGGGTCTCTGGATGATAATGTTTTTACAGCTGGCGAAAGTTTCGCGAATGAATACGGCTTTGGCAAAAACCGTTTTTACTATTAGCAGTGACATAAGGCTGTGGATTTACTCGTCATGCCTGTTTTTAACCAGACACAAGCAGCTGGAGATGTTTGTAAACTCAGCGGAGCTGCTTGATGAGGCTACGGACAACAATCACTATTTGGGTGACGATGGCATGGCATGACACCTGTCGTGCTGATGCTACCTGGATAGATGAAGTGAGGCCGTATCTTTGCAGTGTATTCCGTTTCGAAACATTTCAAAATGTAATCTGTTAACTGTAATCTCTGTTGCATTAGTAATCTGAGTACATATATTTTTTGTATTGTAACGGATTACAGTTACCTTTGCTGTATCCTCATTATGAAAGATGTAATCTGTTACTTCCCAAATAATAAATAAATAAAACAAACATCTATTAGATGTCATTATCAGTTTGGACTCCTTGGGGACTGTTTATCAAGTCATGCATTTGTGATCAAAATTCCAAATTACATGCATTAAAAAAATTCTATTTGTCGATGTTCTACCATTTCTGCGTTTTGGTAGCAAACCATGAAAAGCGTGGTATGTGTGTCATGTAGGGCAGAAGCTTTGGGGAAAAAAACAGATGTGATCTCATTCACTCGACAATCATAAGCTATTTCAAATAAGATGATCTCCAGACAGTCGGGAGGTCACAAGCGAATAAGGCATTATATTCCAGAAAACCTGTGGCGTGCTCACAAAAGTGAACAGCTGCAATTAAATCATAGCGTTAAAGCGTCATGTTGATTTAGTGATTAATTAGAGAAGGAGATTGTCAGAGGCTGAAGTGTTACCGCTGAAATACTCAAAAATGGCTAATGCATCTCAATAATATGACAATCTAGTATAATGCAATGGGTTTTAAATGCCTCATCTGAAAAGCAGTAAATTAAAAATCAGCTTCCCATGAGGGGAAAAAAAGGAAAGAAATAAAGAAAACATTCAGTTAGTAAATGCAGGAGGGGGGGGGGGGGGAATGGAATGAATTACTGATTTGCATGTTAAGTGTACGTTAACATCAACAAACAAAAGTCACGCAGAGTGAAAATGAGTAAGGAAAATAAAATGTGGCAATTTAATGCAACGATTTAATGCGTGTTCTTCGAACAAAGAACTCTCGCATATAACAGCACCAACAAAGCATGTCAAAGTCATGGAAATGGGAAAGGCAAACTCCCCCAGAGGACACTGAATGACAAACTCATCTCAAGTCGGCAACCGCTGCATATTCATTCAGCGCTGACATATACTGGGGCTCATTCATCAGCTGCTGCATAAAGTAACTCATTAAATTTTATGATGTTGCTATTGTGCTTCTTGCTCCGAGCCGTGGTGGCACAGAACTGTCTGCCAAGGAGCCCCAAATTCCTCATTTGAATTCAATCACAAGATTGAACTTTCTCCAAAATTAGTGCTTCATGTCAACTGTTAACTAAAAAGTGTGTGACCCTTCTTTCATCTCCTCTTTACACGGAGTCTCTTGCCATAATGGTGGCTTTTTCATGAAAATTATATCATACATATATAATAATAATAATATAATGTAAGGGCAGCACGGTACCGTAGCGGTCAGCACTTCCGCCACACAGCAAGGAGGTCCTGGGGCCGAGCCCTGTTTTCGGCGAGGACGTTTGTGTGTCAAGTTTGTACGTTCCTCCCGTGCTTTTGTGGTTAATTGGATAATTCAAATTACTTCTAGGTGTGAGTGTGAATAATTGTGTGTCTGTTCGGACCTGCAGTGGTCTGGCAAGCTGTTCAGAGTGTACCCTGCCCTCACTCAGGGTTGGCTGGGATGTGCTCCGGTGTCGCCGTGACCCTAATAAAGGATAAAGTGGTTCGGAAAATTTATATATTAATACGCATACAGTATATCATATACATGTTTGAGGCTAGTTGGAGATTGGGAGAGGATTTATATATATAGCTTCTAATGCTACATGCTAGGTGTCTTTGTAGAGCATGTAAGAGCTCCTGAGTGGTGCATTGACGAGGTGCGCTGCTATCATCTTGGTGATCGCAAAGTAAAATCCAGGTTGATGCACGCAGGCATCCACGGCCAAGAGTCTACGAGAGCTAATTGGCCGAGCTCTCATGGAAGGGGAGCCAAGGGGGCAAACAGTGGTTTCCATGAGTGTTTAAGGCTGCCTGAATATGCATGCGCAAGCAGTTCATGCAGCATGTCATGTGCTTGCTGTCATCCCTCCCTGCAAACTGTACTAACTACTTACTTACTTTCTTTACTCCTTCCTTCAAAACCTCTTAATAACCCCTCTCTCTATTTTTCACACACACACACACACACACACACACACACACACACACACACACACACACACACACACACACACACAC
>JBCNYH010000027.1:5565667-5585969 GCA_039654325.1 Tandanus tandanus
TACATACATATATATATATATATATATATATAAAATGGCTTGGACTACCATTGCACTGCATTCTTCAAACTGGTTTTCCAGGAGCCCGTGAAGCAAATGTTACACATCCATCAAAATTGTCGGTCACATTTGTTCTGCAGTAGTGATGTTGTCTTATAATGCTGCTGAAAGTCAGCGGAGACGAATAGTCAGATGTTCGCCTGCATAACAATGTATGCTGGCACAGCAGGGGACAGGTTTTAGAACAATTTTTTTGTACTATAATAGCTGGTAAGTAGATTTCTTTTCCAAGGGTAAAATTTGCCAAAGAAAAAAAGGAGAAAGACAGACAGAGAGAGAGAGAATGAGAGCATCTTCCCTATAACATCTTTGTGATATCACTAGCCAAAGAAACACAATTTGCAACCATTTGGACAAAGTACTAGTGTCAATAACAAAAACAAGTGTCATTTACCAAAAAAAAAAAAAAAGACTGTTTTCGCACAAATGTGGACTTATTTTTGACGGTTCCAAAGAGGACAATGATACATTATTCGCCCTGCGTCATGTCCCTGATGCAGCAAATAACCATTTACTTTATTTATAACAGAGGCCTTGCATACCAGTCTTACTGAGTCAACTCAAGCCGTGGTTAAAAAACTTTCAAATCCCAAGTAAAAACACTTCTTTGTTTCCTTTTGCTGCCTTTCATCAGGACACGGCCAGCTGAAACGCCGAATCCTGACGGGACTTCGTTCCAGTTGGAAAAGCATTCATTTACAGAACATCATGATCAAAGTGAAGTTCAGCAAAGAAGAACTGGACATGTTTTGGATGCAACCTGCAGAAGAATACACTAATTGCAGTTGCAACTTGCCAGTTACATTTTGATCATGTTTGGATCCATCCACACCTGCGAGAATTTTCAAAGACGAAGCTCATTGAGAATCACAGGCACATCAAATTTACCAACAAGCAACTCAACCAGTGCTGCCTTCTCCAAAGGCCACCAATGTTACCCTTCCCACTAACAAGCCAGACAATAGTTTTTTCATATTTATGACACTCACTCACTTATTTTGCCGATCTGCTTAATCCTTCCAGGGTCGTGGAAAGGCCAAATCCTATCTCAGCCAACAACAGACGAAGGTGGGGTACACCCTGAACAGCTCGTCAGACCATCGCAGGGCAACATACACAACCATTCACACTCATACCTAGGGGCATTTTGGAACAACCAATTAGCATGTCAATATGCATGTCTTTGGACCGAGTACCCGGAGGAAACCCACACAAGCACGGGGAGAACATGCAAACTCCTCACAGAAATCTCCGAGTCCGGGACTCGAACCCAGGACCTTCTCGCTGTGAGACAGACGTGCTATCCACTATGCCACCGTGCCAACCTGTTTCTTGAAGTTACAAAAAACAAAAACATGCAAACCAAAAATAGATTTTATGGTATAGAATTGTAGAACTTGCAAACAGTTCCAGGCCACAACAGCAGTTGGTTTTTATTTTTTTCCCCCCAGAAGTGGCCCCGAGGCTCATTCCTCTGAGTATCAGTACAAAACTCTTCTAATCTGGAGCAGACTGTGTGGAAAGCTGGAGACGCTAATTGTGTTTTTGCAAAAGCTTGTGCTGGAACAGCATTTGTTTCCTGACAATTAAAAAAAAAAGACAAGCCTTGTGTGCTTTTTTTTAGATTTTTTTTTTAAATAAATACAAGCTGTGATACTGTTAATTTAAATCCAGACACCATCCAAATGACTGGTTTGAAAAATGGTATAGTCCCTTTATTATATTTATCATGCCATAAGAAACTACCAGAGCAATAACTAGGTGATATAACTATATAACATTGCTCCTGTTACAAATTTTTTAATACATACAGTAATGTCTTACTTAACATTTCTAAAAATGCCACAATGAATGTAGCCATGGTGAGAAGAAGAGTCTTATCCAAAAAGGGTTTCCATGCTGTTCTAAAGCTAGCTTCCAGCTTCAGTTACTTTCCCCTGGTATCAGAGATTTACTGAGATCCTGGGTTTTACAACAATACGCTATAAGAAGCAATCAGAGCATGCTCCCAGGTGCTCCTCACCCTGGGCCCTGCACAAATCACTCACTACACAATGGTGTTTTCTCTTTCCTATCGCACGTGATTTACCTCATGAGGTTCTTGATAATTACTTGATGAGTTTATTCAGGTAAGCCAGAGTAGCAAAATTAGCAGAACGTGCGGAGCATAATGTCTGCGAGTGAGCCTTGCTGCTTTAATAGGGCTCGTCACCCTGCTGTGGAAACTAAGGAAATGAGGTCTGATCCAGGTGGTGAGGCGGGAGGGTGGCGACGAGAAGTCAGCAGTCCCGCTTCCTGCAGTCGCCATGTTTGAATGCCTGTTAATTAGAGCTATCCGGCCGTCCATTCCGGTTGTCTTTGCCCTTCACTCGACCTTCTGCCTCCTCTGCCAGAACCTCCCACCAATCCTGCTAACTCAAATAAGGTTCCAACACCTACGCGTGTAGGAAGACACAGTAGTCGGTCACGTGGAATTAAATGCTAGCTTGGATCAGAAAATAGTTTGTGCGTTAACCCTTCTGCAATTTTTCTTTTGTTCCTTCTCCACTTTGACCAGAGCCTGAAAGAACGTCAACCGGAGATCATGCCTCCACAATTCCTTCATAAGTCCTACAACACAGCAATACCAGTTCTTAATTCAGCTATCCGACTAGGATCGTATTTTACAAGTGTTTATCAGTGAATATAGGGCACCGAGCCAAGCGTGATCCTCATGCCCAAAAAGCTTCCATATGGCAATCAGAACCCCCATGTAGCTAGGCAACAGAGATACAGTGTGAACAGGCCCCAGTGCCTGGCAGTTGTTGCTAGGGAACTGCTGGGAAGCGGGTGCACTCTCTGGCTCACACTCTAATAGTTCGGATTTGATGGAGGTGCACACATAAGGAGATGAGGGATGGCGGGGCTGAGCATACCATGCATCAAATCCAACCAGGCTCTGGAGAGCCCGCTGGATAAGCTCTCCTAACAGCCCAGGAAAGGAGAAAAGGCGAGAGGAAGGGAGTGAGGAGAAAGGAAACATGCCCACATATCCTAGATAGAAGCACATTTGCATATAAGTGGCGTCTGAATAATTGAAAGGTGAGGGAGAGAAGTGGGGAGCTGGATGCCTGGCAGCGAAATCTATTAGCGGGAGCACTGAGGTACGCACTGACAAGGAGGGAGACAGGAGTGGACACAAAAAGGACGGCTAGCAGACTCGACTGGTGGAGAGCCGTGGGGAAGGGGAGAGAGAGAGAATAAAAAGAAGGGGAAGAGGACTAGCAGTGATGTGATGGGTCTTTAAAAGAGACTCTTTCCTCCCAACTATACTCACTGCCAATGAAAACGCAACACGACTTTAGTTGTAATATTTTTGGGACCATCCTATCTGAGCACGAGTACTGGTATTTCAATGACCCTGAGCTCTGGATCTAGACCCTTTTACAGCTCCAAGTTTGTTTGGGGGTCTCAATAATCAGAAATGGGTGCATTTATCGAGTGGTCATCTCACCTACATGAAGGTCAGCAAAAATGCATAGCTTTCTACAGTGGAATCTTGACCCTGCCTCGACTGTCACATGATGATCAATGATGGAATATCTGCAGCAGCAGGCATTTAATGTACTTCCCTGGCCTGTGTATTCGCCAGATTTGTCACCCATCAAAAACTTGTGGAATCAGCTTGGACGCCGAGTACCAGGCCGAGTACCAGCAGCACAGAACTGGCAGGAACTGATCGTGGCATTGCAGGAGGAGTGGAGAAACATCCCACAGGACAACATACTGAGGCTCGTCAGGTCCGTGCGCAGACGAATTACGGCCTAATGGAGGTCATATTCCATACTGAACTTTGTTTATGGGGTAGACATTTTGTTGTGAATTTGGAAAGAAGGGGTGCATCAGTTTTGTTTAAAGTTATTGATTAATACTGTTTAATAATTTAATTGACCACTTCGAGACAAAATATTAAACATATATAATTTATTCTGAGTGTTGCGTATTCATTGGCAGTGAGTATATTAACCCATAAACCACCCTAAAAAGGAATGGATTGTAGGTACAAGAGTGATGGATCTACAGTAGGTTTGGATGTGATCATGGCTCAAAGGTGAGAGTTCAACTCTGCTACAGTGTGTAAACAGAGAAGCACAGAGGACAAAACATGGCCTAAAATCCAAAGAAGCAGCGGCGGCTCCATGACAGGTGTGATGCATTTATCATCTTCATATGAAGCCCAGATGAAGACAGGAAGCCTCACTTTCACAGTATGATCGAGATGTGTTTGCTATAGCACATCCAAAGCCATTTCCGTGCCTTCAAAGCGGAACAGCACACATCCCCAGGCTGATATCACAAGGAAAGGACAAAGGACGCGCAAGTGCTTCTAGCACTCATTAGCAAGTCATCTGCTTCAGGCAGATAATTCTGTTTTAATGGAGATGGAGGCACGAGCCTGTCAAGAACCCAAAGATAGTAGCGGCATTAGCACAGAAATAAGTGAGAACTTTATTTCAAGTAATTTGGTAAAAAGGAATCCGAAAGAAAGCCAAGTGTACTTTTGTGGAAGGTGTTTAAGGACTTCCAAAGTCTTCCTTCAGAAAATAATAAGAAAAACACAAGCTCCTTACATAATCTTGAGCAGAGGATTTCTTTTTCTGTTGGCGTGTAAAAAGTGGATGCCGCATGGGGCTGAAAGTACAATAAAAACAATAAGGAGGCCTCGTCTGAAATAAGTCTCGAATCAACAACAATGGCTGTTCCATGTAATACAGCCTCTGTTCTCAATGACGGAGGGCGATCTCCCGCTCAGCCCTCAGTTGTAAAAATCTCCACCTTGGATTGTCATTTCAAGGGAAAAAAAACCCACAACATGCTTCGAAGTAAAGGAAGGTGAGGAGATGAAAGTTTCAGCTTCAGCTAGGATATTGAAGGGGACGTTAAATACAAACTCACCTACTGACAAAAGTAATTCATCACTAGCATACAAAAGCCCGACAGTACAACTCCAGTGTTATGTATTTATTTATTTATAGATCACTATGGAAGCTATAGTGACTAATATTATCTAAAATTTTTAAAGGATTTACATGGTAGCGTAGCGACCAACACATCGCCACACAGCAAGAAGGTCCTGGGTGTGTGTGGAGTTTGCATGTTCTCCACATGCTTGCGTGGGTTTCCTCCGGGTGTCCTGGTTTCCTCCCACAGACCAAAGACATGTACGTTAGGCTAACTGGTTGCTCGGAATTGCCCCTGGTTGCGAGTGTAAAGGGCTGTGTGTGTGCGTTGCCCTATGATGATCTGGCGAGCAGGGTGCACCTCTCCTTCGCCCAGAGTTGGCGGAGATAGGCTCCAGCCTCCCAGCAATACTAATAGGATAAAACCGTTCAGCAAATGACTGAATGATGAGATTTGACATATAATTCTAATTAAGTTCATTTTAGATCATCACAAAAAAATAAATAAATAAATAAAAACCACACATGAAGGAGATGGGTACATATGTAAGATGCTAGAATACACCTTTCAGATACCTGTAGTTTTATTTGACCAAGTATAATGTGAGCTGTTTCCAAAATTAAAGTGGTCACCCCTGGCATACGTCATGGTCTTAGGTTTTTCTTGAAGATTTCAGCAGTGGTCACGTTTTGGACTTGAATTTGTCTTTGATGTCAAGCTTCATTAAATTGGGTAACATACGAGAGAAACAGAGGGGGGGGTGCCAGAGGTGTGAGATAGAAAGACCGACCACTCACCACTGACAGCAGCTGGAGAGATGACTAAAGAAATGTTCTTCCCAATGATCCAAACAGCAGGGTCATGACTACAGAATGAATATATATAGCTGCGGGCAAAACTGTACCCAGATATAAAACTCAACGGGTGAAAGACAGAGAGATAGAGTGTAGTGCAGGGGTCCTTTCACTATACCAAGTCTCCTAGAGTATTGCTTTAGGGTACAGTTGTGCTACAGTGCTGGCCCTCATTAAGATCATGGAACATGGAGAGCAAAGGGAGGAGGAAAAAAAAAAAAAGAAGCAGACCGAGACAGAAATGACGAGTGATGAATGATCAAAACAAAACCTAAATACAAATTACAGACAATCTGAAAGTTGATAAAAATCTATTCTTTTATAGTGCCTATTAAGTTCTGTTGATTTTTTTTAAAAGCAAATACCAAGTACAGAGAGTGGAGGACGATGGACACTTTAGTCCAGTGGTGCCCAAACCTTGTTCCTGGAGATCTAGATCTACTCTGGTTTCCTGCCATAGTGCAAACACATGCAAATTAGGCTAATTGGCTGTTCCAAATTGCTCCTAGGTGTGAGTGTGAACGGTTGTGTGTGTTGGCCCTACGATGGTCTGGCGAGCTGTTCAGGGTGTACACCGCCTTTCACCCAGCGTTGGCCATTTCACATCCATTCACACTCACACCTACGGGCAATCGGAAACAGCCAGTTAGCCTATTGTGCATGTCTTTGGAGTGTAGGGGGGAAACCTTAGTACTTGGAGGAAACCCACACAAGCCCACGGAGAACATGCAAACTCGACACAAACACCCGAGCCCAGGACCATCTTGCTGCGAGGCGGACTTGCTAACCACTACGCCACCGTGCCACCCACACATTCTAACTCATTCAAGAGTATTACGGTTAATAACAGGTCTGGTTCTCACCATATTGATGAACGCAAACTGTAAACCTGCAAACAACTCGCTCTTCTTCCACATGCAGAACAATTTACTGAATATCACTGCACTGCACTATCGATAAATCTGTACAGCATGGGAGGGAGTCATGTGTCTTCCACAGCGCCCAGAACAACTCCAAATAAGCCACAAAGTAAAAAAACAGTCATGTTTTTTTTCGCAGTGTCTGCTACTCGAGTGCTCTTTCCTTCAACACAAAAATTTGCATCTGGATGACATCAGTGGACTCGGGCCTGGAACGATGCAAGAGCAGGCCAGCAGTAAGGGCGTCTCGTGCACACCTCTAACCTTCACTCAGGTTGATACTGAATTGCAAACACCCATTAGAGTGGAAAAAAAAATTAGTGCAGTACATCCAGTCTGAAATATTTTCAGACTTCGCCACCTGCCTCTGCGTTTTTTTCGCCACTCCAACTAGTCAACTGCTCCCCAGAGTGGTGTCTAATTATATATCAGTTGACTAGTCTATGCAACCCCTACCTCACATTCATACAAGGCTTTAGTTTGCTCTCTCGGTCGCAGCAAACAAACAAAGCAAAGATGCAGCAGTTACATCATTCCATCAGCTTCCTGTCAGACACCTTTCTAAGGCTGAGATGAAACAAACGGAGAGAGAGAGGCTAATGTTTACAGGGGCCCTCCACAGTTTTTCATCATACTCAGAAAGGTAAAGAGGTCGAATGTGAAAACTGCCAGCAGTATATACACTGGCGCTAGCGCTGTAGCACGCCAAGAACACTCAGTAACCATTTAAAAAACTAGTACAAGCCAATTACTGAAATCAGATTGTATTAAAACATGTAGACTTTTTTTTTTTTTTAAAGTACATTACTAAAAATAGCCACCAAAAAAAAAAAGCCTGGTCAGCGCCGCATACAACTTCGCCAATACTCAACCGTCAATCAAGTCGAAAGCCTTCAATTGATTCCCTTCGGCACGGTTGAATATTAATTGTAATCACTCGCCGAGTCAAAGTGCACGAGGTGTTTCGAATTTCCAGCTCCATTGTCTTCCCTTACTCTTTGAGAGTGCCGATATGAATATACATGACAATGGTCCTCCTCTGAATCATAACAAGTCAGTTACTATGCCACTCCAGGAAGTCTTCCCGGGCACGGAGATCCGACCTGATTTGCATACTATTTCCGCATTTAATTTTCCATAAAAGAGACAGGGGCTTGATGGGGCCTAATGCGGCGTCTGACACCTCCAAAGCCCTGTAATTATCCCCCTGACCTGCTCCTCAGCCAGATTCTTTCCAATTAATTGCTAACATAAATAGAGCTTCAGGTGGTCCTGGGGTCACGTGAAATGCCATGAATACACAAAGATTATTATGCCAAACTTTCATCTAACAGAAGAACTTTCGGTGGCAACATTAGCAGTGTATTTCACCAATGATGTCTTGACCTTGGAAAGCCTGCTACACTTAAGTACAAGGCAATTTAAATGGATTTGTTTAGAGACACCTTACACACACACACACACACACATTCCTGGCAGGGGTTGCACTGCACTCTTATGGATTAGCATACTCGTATATTGCCAATATACTGTCGCATGAATAATTCTAGCTATAATTATCACATTAATCACTGCACGGATTATTTTATCTAAATGGATTCCACCATAATGTTGGGCAGCTGATAAAATAGCACCAGATGCTGAACATCCAATGCATGAACAGGTCACATGGCCATAAGATACAAAAATCACTCACTCATTTGCCGATTCGCTTAATCTGCGACCTACTAGGGTCGCTGGGGGGGGGTATGGGCGGCTTAAACTCTCAGCCGACACTGGATGAAGACGGGGTACACCCTGAACAGCTCATCAGACCATCGCAGGGCCAACACACACACAGGGTCAATCAGGAACAGCCAGTTAACCTAATGTAAATGTCTTAAGACTGTGGGAGGAAACTGGAGTACCCGGAAGAAACCCACGCAAACACAGGGAGAACATGCAAAATCCACCCAAAAAGGGACTGGAACCCAGGACCTTCTTGCCGTGAGGTGGACAGGCTAACCACTACACCACCGTACCACCCATAGGCATTAGATTGAGGTCATGTAAATGGAATGTGTGTGTGGAATAGACATTGTTATTACACTTGTAATTACATTGCCTTGATGCCACTGTGATAAACAAGGTCTCACATAAAGATGGTTTCCTCCTCCGAAACTATTAATGTACTTAATCCCACACAACTGTCTCTGCAGCACTCGTAGTGACACCTGGGGATTTTCTCACGAATACTTTAGCAAATTCAAACAAGCAAAGACACAATACAATCAATATTTACAAATACTTTAACACCTAACCTCATCACTTCTCAAGTCACACAACAAATTCCTAAGCCTGAGGGCAAAACCAAATCAATACATATAAACTCATGCAGAAAATGTTATGCGTTGTTGCAGAAATGTAGTGTTTTGCATTTTTTTAAATTTTTTATTTTTTATCAGGAATAGGAGTGGGCTTCGGCCGAGTTGCATTGCTGCTCATTTGGATAGTGACTCATTGAACAAAGCCACGGTGCCATCTGTTCAAATCGATAGAGGAAAGGGAGTTAGCTTCGACTTACCCTCTTCCAAGCCTTCTCCAAACTATGACTTATTGATCAGGCTAACCTTTCTGCCTGTAGGCTTTCTGTCCAAATCCGACACACCAGCGGTGCAGGTTAAATCACAGGTTGGGGAAGACAGCCGGCTTTTGTGCTGTAACCTTCAGCCTTTTGGAGACTGTGTTCACACACATGCACATGCAGACCTTTCGGAAATAACACACTGCAAGCGGCACTGAGTCATCGCCAGTGCTGCCATCCCGGGCCTGTCTTCTCATGCAAGTTGTCATTTTAGACCAAGGCATTGTGATTCGGGTGTGTGAGTGTGTTTTCAAAAATTCCCCAACACTACCCCTATTCAAATCAAGGCAGTATTTGAAACTGGGTATTTGAATTGTTGTAGAAGTTGTCTGTGCAGAAGTAAATGTGTTCGATGATATCGACGCCCACTGTATCGTCAATATTACTCCCTGTTATTAACCCAGGTGTTAATGATCCTGCTGACCCATGCCTAGTTCCTTCAAATTTACATTCTTATCTCTGCCTGTTTTCAAGATTTCCTTAACAAGCACACAGATCACAGGTTCCAGTATCAATTCTTTTTACTCTGGTTCCAGTAGAGGCGACACTGACAGGCTGATAACCTTCTCATTAACATGATGCATATTAAAGAGCCCTCTGGCTGCCTGCCTGCCAATAAGTACGTTAAAACATATAGAACTTAATACTAATTACATCTCTGGTTGCTTTTCAATACTGCATCACCAAGAGCTTATAGCTGCATTAATCATTCCATCCACAGCTAAAAATGCGTTTCTAACCTCAATACACCTCATGAACTAGTAAACAGTGTCGACTGTATGACACTTGAGTATCTGGAAATATGCACAAATGCACTGGTGCTTGAAAGTTTGTGAACCCTTTAGAATTTTTTAAATTAAAACTAGATGATGGGAGCCAAATTAAACAAGTGAGGCAAAAAAAATAATAATAATAATAATTTGTTCATTTATTTATTAAGGAAAAGGATCCAATAGTATATCTCAGACTTGCAAAAGTATGTGAACCCTTGTTTTCAGATCCACTTGCGCAGTAACATGTGGTAATTGTTAATCAGTCCATCACATGAACTTGAAAAAATTTCACAGTACAGCAAAAAATAACATAACAGAAACCATTACAAAAATAAAAAATAGTAAATAAATAAAAAATAAAATGTAGGAAAAAAATCGGTTATTTGTGGTCACTCTAATCCTGTAAAACACCGACCAATCACTGCCTTGTGGTCCGCTGGGAAATAACATGACCCTACAATGCACAAAACAGCAGTCAGAGTGCATCACAGCCTCTTTTCCTGCCACATAAATTTTAGTGCACGTATGGCGGAAGTGTGACGTTGGAAGGACATCCAAGGGCAGGGGAGGGATAAGCTGGTGTCCTGAAGAGATGCTACTTTAAAACTTTGTTAGCTTTCCAGATAACCAACCCCAGCTTTAAGGTCAGGACATTGGGCCAATTCATCATGTTTATTTTTTGGTAAAACGGCTGTAGTAGCAGAAACAGAGCTCTAAAGTCAACTAAAATGCTTGATGTCCATGAAGCTTCACATTTATTGTGATTTTAAAGTGAAAACCTTGTGATCAGATCTTGCAAGCTGCTCACAAAAGACCAAAGTGCTCTGTAGATGTTTAATATCAACGAGACATTGTGTATAGTTACAACCCCAACAGATGTACACTGCTGGCCGAAAAGATATTCCCTCGATTGGTGCTTTATGGTGGCTGAGACCTCTAACACTACACGAGGAAACCTAAGTGTTTAACGAGGTTGAAATCTGGTGACTGTCAGAACCACAGCATACAATTTACATGATTTTCATTCTGCTCAAGACATTCAGCGAGCCACTGAGTGAACTAAATATAAATGGGGAGAAATGAACCCAATTAGAACCATGTCAGATTTATAAAATGCAAACTGAGCTCGTTCCTACACGAGCCTTTTATAGAAAGAGAAAAATTCCTTTGGATGTAGAACAACCATAATGATGCACGACGACGTGTGGCGATCGATTATAGACTCTGCACAACTCAACAAGTTCATTCATGAAACTTAATAACCACATTATTGTTTGGGTCAGGTTTTACATCGAGCTCAGGTGACCACGCCCGATAAGATTATTATTATTTTTTTATTTATTTTTTTAAAGTACTGCAAAACATTTAGCACATAGGACGACACGGTGGTGGAGTGGTTAACACATCTGCCTCACACCAAGAAGGTCCTGGGTTCGTGCCATGGGCTTGGGTGTTTGTGTGGAGTTCGCATGTTTCCCCAGTGCTTGTGTGGGTTTCTTCCAGGTACTTCAGTTTTCACCCACAGTCCGAAGATATGCACATTAGGCTAATTGGCTGTTCCAATTTGCGCCCAGGTGTTGGCTGAGACAGACACCAGCCTCCCCGCAACCTTAGTAAGAGGTTTTGGCAAATGAGTGAGCGAATTTATTACATTAAAAAAGTTTTATAATTACTAGTAAAATGTTAAAAAACACATAGGCTTTGTTATGGTACTATAAAGCTCAATGTTTTTTTTGTAACTCAACTTTGAATCTGTAAACAGATTCATATTCGTCAAAGAGGAGGTTAAATGGCATTTATTCCTAAGACTGCAGCAGAAGTGCAAGTATTTAATTATGCAGCTAAAGAACATGCTGTTTTAATGGATTTGTTAATAGAATTGCTTTTTAGCTTAGAGTAGTTTATCAAAACACACAAACACATAATTAACAGAAGGGAATTTTTTTCGGAAAAACACAAAGTATGCAGGAGGGTTAGTGCTGGTGCTAAAAATCTTGGTCGACCAAGACCGCAGTTATACAGTGCTATCCAATAAAACCCTCCCACATTTCAAAGGTAAATATGGGAGGAATCAGTAAAGATAATCAAATTATTATTTGCAGACATGAAACTTCATTCAATACAGTTTTATACATCATGTTTTAAAGATTACGTTCTCTAAAGGGTGGCTGTCATTTTCCCACACACCCTTGGAGGCGATTTATGAAGGATGAACTGCGGCTGTCTTCGGCAGAATAGCAACCCTTAGGCCTGCAAGAGTTTGGGGTTGATGAGTATACACTTGTGATTTAAAGTAGCCCCAGAGGGAGAAAAAAATAAATAAAAAAAAAAATCACAAGGTTGGGGGAGTCAGGGGAATGGGCCGAGCACCTAACATCGCCACATAATGAGATCAGCTGATCCGGAAACATTTCCCTCAGTGATCTTCGTGCTGTGCGTGGCGTAGCTCCAGCTTGCTGAAACAGCACATTACGTTCTTCAAGCTCAAAAGGTGTTCAAGTAACAACAGACCTTAGCACCGCCTCTCCTGCCTCACTGTTTCATGTGTGCAAATAATAATTTGATTACCTTTAAAAAAATTCTTTTGGTAAATTAATTATTTATCTTTGAAATGGGCGAGATATTTTGGGTACGTCTGTATAATACAAGCATTACTGTTATAACAATTCAGTCAGTCCAAGACAGAGGTCCTAGAAAGCACTAGATTGTGCTGTAAACACACCCACACTGACTGTCACGTGATGCATCCACGACAACAGATGGGGACGGCGAAGGAAAAGCAGAGTTATCTTTTTTTTTTTCAGACTGGTCAGGCTTTCTAATGGCCAAAATAAGGTTGTCTAATTGTAGCTTATTCTGCAACGTGATTGCTTTTATTGAGTGCTATTTTTCTTGTTAATGAGTCCTTAATGGGATTGCTGATAAGGTAAAGAGCAGGCGTGTTCTCTGTGCTGCTCGCTGCTCCTGTTGTGTCTGCAGAGCTACTGTCTTTTTAAATCAGCCGATGGCCCCAGTGAAAAGGAAGTGCACTGGATATCCGCGTCTTTCCTAGTCATTAAGGACGTCGAGCAAGGCTATGAAGTACGGTCAGCAGGCATGTTCTGAACGCGCAAAATAAACCTTACGCAAACACACAAACGGCTCGTGTGTGCATATCTTTTATTTATAAAGACTCCTACAACAACATGAACTTATTTGAAAAATGACCTGGATATCGTGCTGAACTGAAAAGCACAAAAGCATCACATGCCAGTAAAGAAGAAAAGGCCCCAGCACAGCCACAGCCGGGCTATTACAGGAGACTAATGTCCTCCAATGCTACTGGACACAAAGCAAAATGAATGTCAAAACCCATTTTAAGACACATTCATCAGGGTGCACACACACTCGTACACACACATCTATTATACACTAACAAATGGTGCTTTCCTCACAACCATGGTTATACTGCCTACATGAAGAAAACTAATTTAATGCCCACTTAATGCAAATTAATTGGTAAACTTGCTTGTATAAATTCAACACATTAGGAATTGCATTGTATACAATATTATATATTCCTACTGCAAATAATTGATTATTCTGATTGGACAAAATGAGCATTTTCTATAACAGCAGCTCAAAAAGTAGTTCAGCTTACAACGCGAATTAGATGTCAATAATGCACCCCTGATTGACTCCTCCTTTACAACCGTGAGAACAGAAAACCAATGACTGGTGCAGCAAACACACAAGTTCACTGACCTTTCACCTGTTATGGGTACTCGGACACACGCATGCTCTGTCTAACTTCAAGACGAAATCAAACTTCTAGTTATTCAATTAGATCCCGGCGTTAGACCTATTGGAAAGTTCTTGTCTATGTAAATGTAATGACTATCGTGATATTACTTTACATTCGTACAATTTCCGTAAGCTCTCAATTACGACAGTCATTACGTTAGTTAGGCAGAGCATGCGTGGGTCCGAGTACCCATAACACGCGATCGGTCAGTGAATGCTCCACCAGTTTCACTTTAGTACAATTTCCGTAAGCTCACAAATGTCTAGTGATAACATAATAATATGTAGCTCATGCGAAAGGTAATAACTTACTAGGACCGAGCGCGCACTCGTGGACTGCGGACAGACAAACATACAATTTCCTGCAAGACGAAAATCGGCGCGTCACAGTACCTTCCGCGTAGCTCACACAAAAGGTAAAATGGTGGTGCCTTTTGCTGAACCTACTCTTTTTTTTTTTTTTTTTTAGGAATGTGTTTTTTTTTTTCCCCTTTTCAACCATTATTACAACTGATTTTTTTTCACCTAAGAAATTGTTTCTTTCAGGTGTTGCTGTCAGTTGCCTGTTGGTTTAGGCTTATTTAGCCGATGAGGCGAGTAGCCCACAAAGTGGTAATAATATTGTATAATTTTTCCTACATAAAATAACATATATGCTACATTTCTCCCAACACAGTAAATGTGGACACAATAAAAGTTATTTGTTGTATATAACTAATAGGCATCATTTTATATATGACTCAATTTAGTGGACTTATTGTTAATTAAGGTGATGAGTTTTTCTGTGACTAAGCAATTCTGGAAGGTCTAGATCATGGCTGCTTCACTATTTCAGCAAGTATTTTCACCCACACCAAAAATCTGGAGAAACATATCAGCTAATAATGCTTTTATTCCAGGATTATCGTGCTATCAGCACAGGTGCCACGATTACTGCATCCAATTTCACTGCCTCGCTTTATCCGAATCTGATTCCTGCTCAGGCCTTGAAGTGTCAGCGTCTATCACATCTCCATCTCCACTTAAATTCGCAATCATTAACTCGTCCCTGCAAAACTAGCTGCTTGGTCTCTGCAGGATTCATGCAATCAAAAAGACACACACACAGACAAAAAAAAAAAAAAATCCCCATATACAGTTCACTTGCAGTAATACACAACAAATTCTGTGTGTGGCGGTGGTGTTGTTTTTATGTAACCTTGAAAACAAATCTTAGCCTAGTTGCCTAGATTTATTAATTGTGATTCTGGGATTCATTTCCCCCCCACCATGTCTGAAGGAAAGGCACTGGCGGATGTCATGTTATGTGTTTGTTTGAAACATCATGGCTGTCCTGATCAGCACAATGGGCCACCCAGCAGCACCACTCATGACCGTCATTCAATCTCGACTCCTGATAAAATGCACAAGGTAATCAATGCCTCTGAAGTGAGACCTATAAAAAAAAAAATAGGTCATAAAATAGGTTTTTCAGACTCTCACACAAAGGAAATTTGCATTTTGATTGGGTTTGGAGCCTACAGTTATGCTAAATGTTAAGAAAATAAAATCTGCACTTATATTTAGGGTTACATATTGGGAAAAACTTCACAAGTATTTTTAGTATTGTAAAAACAACCGTGATTAATAAGTACCAGAACAACAACCATGATTTGCAGCATGTCTTTCCTCACTGCCCAACTTCCAGAAGTGCTCTCACTACAGCCCAAGAATAGCACCAACTTTGAGACTATAAATCTCTAGCCTGGCTATTCATTGCTCCACAATTCACTGCAAGAAAAATATGAGGCAAGCAGAAAAAAAAAAAAAAAAATCCTTATTATGGAACATAACAATAGGCAAAAGAAAAGCTCCTGGAGGCACGTACATCCAGGACCAGCAAGCACAAAAGCTCATGTATTATAATTATCACGCTAGTCTGCCGATTATATTTTTCAATTGAAGTACAAAATAGGCTAAAACAGGTTCTATCGTAATGGTGATTCCATTAAATTTGAAATGAATTCTTTGTGAAAGGACATGGCGATGGTTTAAAAAAAAATAAAGAAGAAGAAAAAGAAAAAGGCGGCTTATCTACAAATGAAGTCAAGCTGATTGGTTTTCCAGTTCGAATCTACTCCCTACAGCAGACTTGCACATGATGGTTTTGGACAAAAAATAATAATAATAACAAATAAAAAAAATTTATAATAATTCTCAAATCACATGAACAGAATTCAATCTAACAAGTTCTGGAAAGATTATCGAGTCCTCTCAAGGAACATTTCAGATAAAGCTGGGAAAAAAACGTCCTCTCCAGGATGAGAAATGTGAAAGATCAAAGCTGCCTCTCATTCAAGACTTTCCTCTTTTCTATCCAAGCATCCATAGTCGAGGTTAGGTCTCTCAGAATACTCAAAGTCCTGGCCTCTTCGGTCCATCCATCCCTGATCCGCCTTTCAGCAGTTCACCCTTTCTTGGGACTTGCAAAAGAAAGATGTGAAGACAAGAACGAGGAGAAAACACATCACGCGGCGGAGTGAGAAAGATGATTTATCTCTTCAGCTGGAGATGTGAACACTGGGATGAGCCAAGATGGTTTCAGCAGGGCCTGTATATAAAACGGAGGGGGAAAAAAAAAAAGCAGCCTGGAGGGGTAATTTATGGGTCCGGTTGTGGACGTGTTAATGAAGCAGGTCGGGTGGAGAATTTCCATCACTGCTGTACAGTATATAGGGCAGTCCTCCTCTCCCTCACCCATGTCTTCTATACAGTTCTTCCCTTTAGATTCAAACTCTAAAATCCCAGCCAACATCAGTCACTAACGGCAGAATGGTGAGAACATTAACACAGAGGAGGGACATCTGCTAGATATCTGGGGATGAACAATAGGAAAGGAAGAGGAACTCTGAAAGGCCACAGAAAGTAAAAACTTTTTAGAAGCTTCAGATTCGTTGAAGCATTCAAGAATAAAATGGTAAACATTTATTCTTTTGGAACCTCTTTTGTCCACCCACTTTAGGATCTTGAAGGTTGCAGTCTTATTCACATATAAATCCTGAAAATATAATATAAAGTCTATTTTTTTTGTCTGCAGCATATAATTGTGAGTAAAGCAGAGCTCGCATGTTTGCTGACGGGCTATAAGAAAAGGTATGTAGTCGGTCAATAGCGCATCATATCGTACACACCGCATACATCACAGGACTTTAATTTTGGACAAAATATACTTTATTTCCTGGCGTTTGGCCCAGGTAAACTTTTTTTTTTTTTTTTTAATACGCCACTTACGTGGCAAGATATGAGACAGTGTGACCGTAGCATTAGTGAGATCGAGCTTGGAAGACTAAGATGAGACCAGACGATGAGGCATCCTTGGACCAGAGGTCAAAATATACTTTAATTTTAGCCATTTTAGAAAGACAGCTAAATAATAAAAGCTGATAAGAAAACAGGCTAATGCACGAAGCATCGCAAGATTCGTCACCACTGCTATTTCTAGTGATCAGCTCACACACATAAGGAAGACGCATGATGACATTAAAAACAGTGCTGTGGTAAACAGAAGTAGATAGAGGAGGAATGCATTTCAGCTCGTCCTAATGACTTTCAGAGTACATACACTATACCCATCACTGAAATACTATTTCCAGTCCTGGTATGACTGAGCGTTATACAGCGGTTTTTAACACACTTAGGACATTAAAAACGAGAGAGAAAGAGATCTAGAGAGAGAGAGACTCAGCAAAGGCTCTGCATGAACCTGAGCTTGTAAGTGACCATTAAGATAATTTGAAATGAAAATTAGAACAGTGTCGTGTTCATGCTGTTATCAAGGGACTCATCAAACGATGCAGGGATTAAATCCAGATAGAAATGCATGTCATTGAGAAATAACCTCACACTAACCTCCAGTCTTAAACATTAGCCTATAAGAAGAATGACAGCCTCGCGAAGCAACACGCCATTACACCGCATTTAATTCACAGCAAGGTTTAAACCGGACTGATGTGAGTTTAATAAGCAAATAATGCGACAGGAGCAGGCGCAAATGTGAAATAAGGAGCTGTTAAAGCAGCCAGTGTTTAATAGCTCTTGCCCTTCACTTAATAGCATGAGGGGAGAAAAAGAGAGAAATGAGAATAAAGACAAAACCAGGTATGATGACGGAGAGAGTGCACACAATGAAACAAAATAGTCGTAGTAAGAGGAAGGGAAGGGAGAGGTGAAAAAGGAAAAGACAACAACTTCGCACTAAACCATCTCGAGCTTGTATGCCAACAAAAAAGTGCAGAGTAAGAAAGAAAATATTATTAGTCATAAACGCTGCAGAATACGAGAGAGAGAAAGAGAGAGAGAGGGGGAGAGGGAGAGAGAGAGAGAGAGAGAGAGAGAGAGCGAAACCCCTCTTCGTACCTTTTCCCAAACCCAGTAAACATCATTAAAATGTCAGGGCCAATAAAACACTTTTATGAGGTAAGCTGCCACTTTCGCAGGCTTTGTATCATCGGTACTAAAACGTAAGGCAGCTACCTTGATGGACTGAGAGCGAGGGCGAACAGAAAAGACGATAGCGTACTGAGCGAGAGCCTGAATATTTCATACTGTTTACACTTCTGTGGAAAAGAAACCGAAATCTCAAACAGAGATGGTTTATATAATAATAGAATGAAATGTCAGATTATTTATTATACAAGCTCTAAGGTTTATAAGGAGAACAGTCTGGTAGGCTGTCAGAAACAGCTGGTAAAGCTGGTCGACCAGTCGGACCAGCCCCGGCCTGTGTTTTGGCAGCCGGTCCGACTGAGTGGTTCAGGATTTCTTCGCTTTTGACACCTGTGGAATGCGACTTAAATATGGTGTATATCTATAACAGGATACAAACGCACAGACACAAGATACCACACATCCCATCAATAAAAATATCCTGAAAAGGTCTAATAATGTTTATCAAGTGTAAAGCTGGACAGTTTTGGAATACTGACACATATGGAAACACTGACAGGAGGAACGATTAAATAAAATTATGATTACAGATTATGATAGCTAGAAAAACACCAAGTCATTTAATTACAATTACATTCATGTGAAGAAATGCCTGCAAAAATAAATACATAAATAAATAACTGCTCATTTAAAGATGCACCTATGGAATGTAATATAATCACTATTGTCAAACCATTCCTTCATTTCCTAAGGCACTTATTCTTAATTAGGGTCGCAGGGAGGCTGGCACCCATCTCGGCCGACACTGGGTGAGGGCAGATAACATCTTGGGCAGCTCGCCAGGCCATCGCAGGGCAACACACATACAACCATTCACCCTCACACTTAGGGGTGATTTGGAGCAATATCCTGCTGTGCATGTTTTTGGACTGTGGGAGGAAACCCATGCAAGCACATGGAGAACATGCAAACTCCACACAGAAACGCCCTGAGCCCGGGAATCGAACCCAGGCCTTCTTGCTGTGAGGCGGACATGCCATACTGTGCCACCGTACTGCTTGTTAGACTATAATTTTTTTTTTTTACAAGCATGTACATTATTGGTTGCGTATTTTTGTTTTCTGTCTCCGTGCTGCCACCTGTCGCTCGCTACTCGGTCTGGGAGGCTCAAAAGCAAGATGCTATACAATAATAATTACAGCAGGTGTTCCTGGTGTACCATCAGTCACCTTCGTGTACTCTCACTTGCAAATTTTGCAAACAGAGCTAGCATGCACAAAACTACCTGTTAGTGCAGAGCTCCATGAACACAAAGGCACAGACTTTATAGCTGCATTCCAGCCAACATCTGTATGTGGGACCCGTGTGGGTTGTAGGTGGGTTGAAAAATGAGTCCCAAAAGGGATTGTTCGCAGGTTCTATAAAGGCTTCTTACTGATAAGAAGCACATGTGAGCATTGTGATTGAGAAGGTGGCATGATTTTTACACTATAAAAATGGAAAAATACACAATTAAATCTTGCTTTAATTTGCTTTTAGTTTGCTGTTACAGAGCTCGCGTAGCTCACCCGACATAAAATATGTGAAAAACAAAAAATAAAAAAACTAAGCTGCAAATATCTTGATTTAGTTTGCTTTTTATGTTCCTGTGCATTATATACCAAAGTTTGATGCTGCAATCTGATTGGTCAGTATTAACAGTGTCAGGCTATCCAATAAATACACTTAAAATGCAGATATGGAAGGAGACACAAGCGCTTTATTATAGTGAAAGTTTCCCAGCTCTGGACTTTCAGGAAAAAGAAGTTTGCGGTTTTAGGTTTGTCTGTAAAATAACAACCTTGGTCAGAGAGAGAGAGAAAAACACACACACACACACAGAGAGAGAGAGAGAGAAAGAGAGAGAGAGAGAGGGGGGGGGGG
>JBCNYH010000027.1:5588181-5603375 GCA_039654325.1 Tandanus tandanus
TCAATTAATTCATCCATCCCTCTATTAATCTACCAATGCATCCATCCATCTTTCTACCTATCTATTTATTTATCCATCCATCCATCAATTAATTCACCCATCCATCCCTCTATCCATCCATCTATCTATTAATCTAGCAATGCATCCATCCATCTATCTACCTATCTATTTATTCATCCATCCATTCGCCAATTAATTCACCCATCCATCCCTCTATCCATCTATCTATCTATTAATCTACCAATGCATCCATCCATCTTTCTACCTATGTATTTATTTATCCATCCATCCGTCAATTAATTCACCCATCCATCCCTCTATCCATCCATCTATCTATTAATCTAGCAATGCATACATCCATCTATCTACCTATCTATTTATTCATCCATCCGTCAATTAATTCACCCATCCATCCCTCTATCCATCCATCTATCTATTAATCTACCAATGCATACATCCATCTATCTACCTATCTATTTATTCATCCATCCGTCAATTAATTCACCCATCTATCCCTCTATCCATCCATCCCTCTATTAATCTACCAATGCATCCATCCATCTTTCTACCTATCTATTTATTTATCCATCCATCCGTCAATTAATTCACCCATCCATCCCTCTATCCATCCATCCCTCTATTAATCTACCAATGCATCCATCCATCTTTCTACCTATCTATTTATTCATCCATCCATCCCTCTATCCACCCATCTATCTATTTATGCATTCATCTATCTACCTATCTATTCATTCATCCATCCATCCCTCTATCCATCCATCTACCTATTTCATCTGTCTACCTATTTATCAATCTACCTACCTATCTGTCTATCCATCCATCCCTCTATCCATCCATCCATCTATCTATGCATTCATCTATCTACCTATCTATTTATTCATCCATCCATTGATTGATTCATAAATCCATCTATCTATCCCTTCCATCAATCTATTTATCCATACATACATCTATCGATCTTTTCATCCATCCATCCTTCTACCTGTCCATCCATACATCCATCCACTTTACTTACAAGCTCTAAAAATAAAATGTCATGACTTTTGAGAGGCAGATCTACCGTAGGACACAACGACTCATTTGTTTTGTTTTTCTTTTACATAATGTTTGGATAGAGCTAGTTGCCTTTGTTCAGATCACAAGGACACATCAGTGAACTCGTTCTCTTGTGTCCCTCTAGTATTTTCAGTGCATAACCGGAGCGTGTTAAATCAATCACCTTTTTATCCACTTCAAAATTACTAAGGTGCTAGTTTGCCTAAAACACAAGAAAAAACAACTCTGGGCATCAGTTAAGGTCTCGGGGTATTGACCAGAAAGTTGGGGGTTCAAGCCCCGGCACTGGCATCCTGGCCCCAGAGCAAGGCCCTTATCCCTCTCTGCCCCAGGAGCACAGAATAGTATACATGACAAATAAGGGCTTCATCTACTTAAAAAGATACCAACACTATAATTGGTTGCAACCAAGCACAAACAATACTGCTCAACAGTAATTTGAGCTGACCGTGGCTGTTTCCCCAACACCAAAGTGATATAGATTCTCCGCTACATGCAAGTTGCTGAGAGTCATTTTTTAAAGTGTTAAAACACTCGTGTTGTGGGCCGAAACAGTAAACCATTACTAGTGGATATGAGTACTTTGTTACAGCACAGTGCATTAGAGACATTAGTGTGCGCTCAGGGGGTTTTGACCTGTTAATAGCATGGCGACGTGTAGAAGTCCGGCTCTTGCTTGCACTCACATTTTTAGAACATATGGAAGATGATGCTGCTGGTTTTTTTTTTTTTTTTTTTTTTTTTTTTAAAGAAATATTGCATACATTCATAATATTTGTAAATAAAAAAAAAAAACAAGATTTAAAAAAGAAAAAAAAATGAGGTTAATGTTCACATCAAACATCATAATGAGGAACAGTGTGATCTGTCACTTTGACCACAGCATGGCTGTTAGTGCCAGATGGGCTGGTCTGAGTATTTCAGAGACAGCCTGGGTGTTTCACGGACAGCACTCTCAACACAGAATGATGTGTGTGTGTGTGTGTGTGTGTGTGTGTGTGTGTGTGTGGGGCCGGAGGGGGGGTGTTGTTAGGTAATCTTAAAGGAGAACGCCACACCTGTTGAAAATTAATCTCAATCAAAACTCAATATTAAAATCTGACTGTTTGCAAAAACGGCGGCACGGCGGCGTAGGGGTTAGCACGTTCACCTCACACCAAGGGGTTCGAGTCCCGGGCATGGGAGTTTCTGTGCGGAGTTTGCATGTTCTCCCCGAGCTTCTGTGGGTTTCCTCCGGGTACTCAGGTTTCCTCTAACAGTCCTAGGCATGCACATTAGGCTAACTGGCTGTTGTAAACTGGTGTGAGTGTGAATGGTTGTGTGAGCCGCCCTGCGATGTGCGTATGGATGTTCAGGGTGTATCCCGCCTTCGCACAATGTTGGCCGAGACAGGATCCAGCCTCCCCGCGATTAAACGGTTCGGCAAATGAGTGAGAGTGTTTGCAAAATCTTAGATGGAAAGCTGCTATTTTAAAGATTATATGGGCGGTTATTTGAAAACTGAATCTCAGAATGCTGTTATAAAGGCCTGAGTTAACAGAGAGGAGTATGGCTTTCAACCTAAGCCTTTTGACACCTCCATCGGTCAATAAATGCATGACTGTGTCAAAATCCTATACTTGTAGATGTTAACTTGGGTCTTGATGACCTCATCATTCTGCGACGGAGTTTTCAAATAACTGCCCATGAAATCGTTATAACAACAGAAGCTATCGGCCTCAGATTTGGCACATAGAAAGTAATTAACGTAAAGATTAACGGGTTATACCTCAGCTTGTATGGTGGAATTATTGAAAGTTGAACAGCTAGTGACTAGTTACCATTTTCACACTCTTTTAATCCTAAAAACAGTGATCGGCTTTTCAAATAAATCAATACCTGCATGGGTTTTGTATATTTATATAAATAATGCAAATTTAAAAAAAAAAAAAGCTGAACAAAAAAGGCAGCATATAAATCACTTATAGTTTCGTGAAGCCATAAATCATTGTCAACGGTCGCCAAAATATCCAGCGAGTACCTAACCCAACACGTCCCATTTCTCTCCCATCATCCCCGGCCTGCTGTGTGATAGGGGCACACTGGAAGAGTGTTCATTTTTAGAACATCCTGTCAAGTTTTGTGCTATTTACTTATGGAAATGTCCCCTGGACAAGTGTGTTCACGGTGAACATGAGGAACACGCATAGCCCTGATGTGTCTGTTTTGAATGCAGGGGAAAGAAGACTTCAGTAATGTGCACAGCAAGTGATTTGAATATACAGCATGCAAATGCAGCAGTGGCTTGAAGGTGACTTTCTTGCACACGTTTGTTGAGCCCGAAACTGTACTTGACCTGTTTGTTTCCGATACACACTTCTGACGAGACAGGAGTTTACCAGCGCGAGCTTTCGGACAATTCCGTGTATGTTGTCTAAACATTGCTTAATGGTTTGAATGGTTAACAGATAAGGTCTGCGGCCCCCTACGTAGATCACTGTTTACAGAAACTTAATCTGGAGCCACTCTTTCTCAAGGCGATCTATTGAACATGTACAGTGGCTCTTGTTTTCAAACTCTGGTCTTCAGATGCCCGACTCAGAAGTGAACCATGCTAATATTTTCTTTAAACAGAAAGGCTGAGGGCAGGGATGGCTCAAGTGGCGAAACCTGGTGCTGAATGAAGTGCCTGTGTATATGTTTATACCGAGAGGGACACTAAAAGAGCTCTAGAGGCTTGTTAACTCAGGATTCAATACCACGTGCACCAATGCGCATACAAGTTAAATGCATGAAATTTCCCACTAAGTAGTAGGAAGATGCTAATTCAAATAGCGCCAACTTACGCCCGACTGAAAAGTCAGTCCAAGCAATGGATCACATGACATCTATTATGGCTTCCTAAAACACACAGTTACTTGTTTAAGGATGTTTATTAAATCATGTCTCTAGTATATACACCACAAGCTGAGCAGTGACCAAAGAGCATTATAAGAGAGATTATATTCAAGTCCCTCCATTGCGGTGCATTTTAGGAGCAGATTTTAATGCCGGTTTAACAAACCATTTGAAGACGACAGACTGTAAAACGCATCGGATTTTGTGCCTTGAGGTTTATAACGGTGCGTTAATTTTACATGATTCAATCGGCCATTCAGTCAGCAAGTATTTCTCAAAGTCAAGAATGCTTCCTTGGTAGGACAGAGCCTTCCATGTCAGGTCCTTCAGAGGCTACGCAGCACTCCTTTGCAGCATCTGGAGCACCTGGTCCCTGGTAGAATTCGAATTGGAAGGACCATCGGCATCAAAACTGTCCTTCAGTGCAATTCGAAGACACGGCATCCTTGAAACGCAGCCATCAAGAATCAATTTCTAACATTAAGAAGCACCTTGTGTCTATAAGCAACCTACTCGGTCCTGAAGAGGTTGTACTCCGAGCACTGTCTGCCTGAAAGGGTTTAAGAGTTCCTCAATTCAGAAACAAAACAAAACAAACAAACAAAAAAGCCATTAGGACTCAATGTTAAGGCCCCCCCCCCCTCCTCCTCAAGAGCGTATCATAGAACCACTACGCACATGAGCTGACAGGAAGCTACTTATATTTACAAGTAGACCGTTTTAGAAACAAGGGGCTTTCTGTGTGTTATGTTCACTAACACATGAGAGCCTGTTGAAACGGTGCAGATCGTATGATTTGGAAATATTCTAGAACATGCAAAGAATAAAACAAAATGGGACGAGTCTTCCAGGGAAAACTTGTGTCGGCTTATTTCCACTTAAATATTAATATAAAAGAAATGGATTTAAAACACAAATAAAACGAGAGGTGCACAGTAGTATGATGTAGAAAGGATCTGGGTTGAGGAGCTGTTGAGGATTAGAAAATAAGGGTGACAACAAACAATGACGGACGATGACATGAACGATGATGACGCAAGACGACCCTCAACGGTCTCTATGCGTTGCTCCAGTTTCGCTAACAGGCAACACAACAACCTGCAGCAGAAGTTACTGTTCCCAACATGATGATTACAATTTTTTCCCCCACAAAATATTCCTCCTATGACATACATAATCTGCCCGGCCAAAAAAGAAGTCGCACACTCGAATATGTTGTTCCGCATTTATCCTTGCTTACGGCATGTAATAGCCATGCCAGTGTTTCAACAAACTTAAGCACCAAAACATTTATTTCTATACAGTGTTGGGTTTATTTCTCATCAACGTCTCGAATCGATGAGGGAAAAGCTGAACCACTCTATAAAGTCTTCTCCAGCACATCCCCAAAACTATCAACAGGGTTAAGGTCAGGACTCTGGGGTGCCGATACATATGTGAATATGATTCCTCGTGCTCCCTGAACCACTCGCTCATTATTTGAGTCTCCGTTTCATATCCAAGCCATCAGGGAAGAAAAAGTCCACTGATGTGATAACCTGCTCATTCAGTACATTCAGGTCATCAGCTGACTTCATTCTACTGCCATATTTAATGTTGCTGAGCCTCGACCCGACCAACAGGAGAAACAGTGCCGTGGAGATTACATTCTGTGAACAAGGCTAAATGCATTCCATGAAAATATTAGTGTGCGCTACTTTTTTTTTTTTGGCAGGGCCGTGTAATTTGCCATTGGTTACGTTCTAAAACTTTATTAAAGAATCATGTCATAATATTTTTTTCCCCAATTAAAGTTTTCTTTCATGCTGTTGAACTGCTGTACGAGTTCCCTCGGCCACAGGAAGCATCCGTTCCATTTCAAGCCATCAATCTTTTTCCCCTCATGAGGTTAATAGGGAAAATATGTACAGCTTGTCATGTTACCAAGAAAATAGAAATCCCTCTGGCCTGAAGATTTCCTGTGTCGCAAAACAAAGTTAAACTTTTATGTCTGCCTGGAGATTCTTTTTATAAAGGATAAATAAACATCTCCTTACAGAAAACTTTTTTTGTCCAGCATACAAGTCTCCATAGAAATGATTGACATTGCATTAGGACATTAATGTAAACCTGTTATTATGTGTTCATGTAAATCGTGTGAAATATTCTTTGCAATAGAGCTTCTGAGAATATTAAGAACGCACTCTCCAAAGTAAAAACGCACGTTTAGCTCGGCTAATTCTTCCTGCAGGTCTTACTGGACTGTATATTTTACCATTTAAACTACAAGTCATCACTGTGCATAATTGATAGATAGCATCACAATCACTCTGAGTAAATAGGATTAAATCAGAATTTGCACAAGGCAATACTGGATATCTTCAGAATCATGACTGACATTCCCGACAGTTCTGCCCTCCGGGGTAAGAGGCCTCGCTCTGTTTTGAGATGTTTAGCAGCAGACTGTTTATTCTAAGCCCTGCGACTGGATGAGTACTTCCTCCTGCCAATCACAGCTCAAAAGAGATGTAGGATTGCTTAACCCTGATGTTCAGTTCACTAGCAACAAATGCCCCATTGACCCAGCCTATCTTTTTTTTTTTTTCTCTCCATTTTAAAGCAATTGGAACATTTATTTTAAAAAGACCCGAAATATCTTATTCCCATCTTAATTATGAGGTATTTAAATGTCCTGCTTTGGTCTGGTCTGGTCTGCCATCTTCCTCAGACACGAAACTTTTATTTCACCTTGTTACTCTTGGGCCAGAATGACCTGAATAAAATGTCTGTAATATAAATGTTCATTAGAAACATTGAGACAAGTACAAGTTTCATGTTAGAAGATTCATTTTTGTGGTTTTATTAACAATCCAAATGAGTCAATTTGACCTGAAAGGAGCTATTATGCAGTAAAAACGGCAGCAGCAGCTTCTTTCCCAACGAGGGGCTTCACAATTACAACACAAAAAAGCCATGAGACACCTACAATTAAATCAAGGATAAAGTAAAGAATATTTACTCACTCACTCACTCATTTGCCAAACCGCTTAATCCTACTTGGGTCGTGGGGAGGCAAAGCCCATCTCAGCCAACACTGAGGCAACACAAAGGTGCAGGACAAACACACACACACAACCATTCACACTCACACCAACGGGCAATTTGGAACAGCCAGTTAGCCTAAAGGGCATGTCTTTGGACTGTGGGAGGAAACCTGATTTCCCAGAGGAAACTCACACAAGCACATGGAGAACATACAAACTCCACACAGAAATGCCCAAGGCCAGGACTCAAACCCAGGACCTTCTTGCCGTGAGGCGGACGTGCTAACCACTACATCACGAATATTTGTACAGTATAACCAGAATACTTTTCTATGTAGTGTACATGTCAGAAACCATGTTTGTTTATGTTATAGTACATTTAATCGGACAAATAATGGTTACGCCTTTCATTTATGTGCACCACCGTTCAAAAGATGGGGTCACTCCATGAAAACACTAAGATACCTCCATCAGATCAGTTGCAAAACTAATATAATATAATATACATAGGCAAGACGTTGACATATACGGTGGTGTAGTGGATAGCACTTCTACCTCACAGCAAGATGGTCCTGGGTTTGAGTCCCGGACTCGCCACAGGCCTTTCTGTGTGGAGTTTGCATGTTCTCCCTGTGCTTGCACAGGTTTCCTCTGAGTACTCTGGTTTCCTCCCACAGTCCAAAGACATGCACATTAGGCTATCTGGCTGTTCCGAATTGCCTCTAGGTATGAGTGTGTGTGTGTGTGAATGGTGTGTTGGCCATAATCTGGTGAGCTATTCAGGGTGCCTTCGCCCAGAGACGACTGAGTCCCGTGACCCTAAAAGGATTAAGCGATTTGGCAAATGAATGAATGGTCATGTTCCCAATACGACCACAAAATCTCTCTGTCCTGAAGCCTACCCCAAGAACAGCTTTACCTCAGAAGCTTTGAAAGCACCAACACTGGAGACTTCCTCTGTTAATTCTACATAAATATGTCCTCAGAGAAAAATCACCACATCAACAATTTTTAAATACGTTTACAGGTCCCTGTGAACAAGATGCTCTATAGAAACAATAACATATTAGAACAAATGCATAGAAAATGCTAATCCGATGATCTGGTTTACAGCCAGCACCACCGTTAGAACATTAACACCTTCCGACCAATCGGGAGTGAGAATTTCACAGCACTGAGGTACAAATGCAGCAGCTGTGTATTAATGTACTATCCTGATGCACCGCAGTATATTTTAAGTCTGTGTGTGTTGTGTACACACTAAATGCATTCCACATGGTACGTGGCCCAGGCTATTTAGTCATATTTGGCCAGCTAGGCAGACAGGTTGTTTGCTGTGTGGGAGGGCTACCATCATCATTTCCCCAAGATTAAATGCAAAATAAGCAGTTGAGCAGTGGAGCGAAATGGAGCGGGTGAGATGAGGAGTGCATGTAGTACAGCATTGTGCATCTGAAAACAACCGCCAGAGAGAGAACAGTGGGGGGAGCAACTGCTGAGCAGAGTTCACTGAGTCTGGCGCCGCTTTCGGACAACAGAAGGAGGCTGTCGCATCCTGTTAGCACTGAGCGTTTTTCTTTTCACAGGGGAGACGGAGAGATCGAGCCCCGGAGCCATCATTCTGCCATTCCTATCCTGCTGTTAGCATCAAAACTCATTCAGTGAGCACATACTCACAGACAACACAGTCAAATTTGGAAAAATTCACACAGGACAACTAGTATGGAACGGTCAACAGTTATTGCTTGCATTTGTCTAAGGAATCCTACAAACTGATCAAAAAATTCCAATACTGTTGGTTCAACATTCTTGAGCATCAAGTGGATAGACAGGTAGGAAATCTCGAGGAAAATAAACCTGGATTCATTCAACAAATAGAATTTATTGGCTTTTATCATTCTTGTTAATTCTATTAGAGTCATCCGTGCGCTCATTTTCTTCCGCTTATCTGAAGCCGGGTCACGGAGGCAACATGTCTAGGGAGGAAATCCCATGCATCCCTCTCTCCAGCGACACTCTCTAGCCCCTCCGGGAGGGATGCCGAAGCGTTCGTTCCCAGGCCAGATGGGATATATAACACCCCTCAAGGGAAGCAAACGGGAGGCATTCTAATCAAATGCCCGAACCACCTCAACTGACTCCTTTCGATGTGGAGGGGTAGCAACTCTACCCTGAGTTCCCCTGAGCACCTCACTCTTTCGCTAAGGTTGAGCCCAAACACCCTCCAAAGGAAAGACACATCAGTCGCTTGTATCTGCGATCTCATTCATTCCTTCACTATCTGCGATCCCATTCTTTCGGTCACTAATTCTGTTAGATGTCTACGGATATTGTGCAGAGTTTTGAAAAAGTCCCGTTTGGGACTGGAGGATGACTGAAAACTTTTGGAAACCTTTAACAGATAGCTATAGATGTCAATCTGAAGGTGGACTTCAGCAGTGGCAGACCTCACAAAACCTGGGGATTCCCCTTGCCACAGTCAACAGAGTGATTGTACACTTTACCAGCAAAGGCAAGGAAACAACAGCATCCTGCTGAGGTTGACTTTCTGCTCAGGTGTCTTCAGACTGTCAAGCAAGCTGTTGATGATAAAATCAGTTGTAAGAGAACTGATGTTGCAGAGAAACTACAAGTGAGTCGGGTTACTGCTGTGAGGTATCTCTATCAACTTGGCTGTTATGTATAGGTATATCACTGTAGTCACTGTATGCAGTAGTATTACAGATTCCTTTCACTGGAACGAAGAGCCCCAAACCTGTTTCATCATGACAATGCACCTGTGCACAAAGCAAACTCTGTGATGACGTGGTTTGCCAAGGTTGAAAAAGAATTAATCGAGTGTCTGCAGCAGAGCCCTACCTCAACCCCACTGTACTCCTTTGGGCTCCTGCACTTTCTGTACCCCAGGCACCAGAGCCTGCTCTTATTAAAGCTCCTGTATCTGAATGAGCACAAATCCATACAGCCCTGCTCAGAATGTAGTGGAAAACCTTCCCGAAAGAGTGCAGGATACTAAAATGACAAAAGAGGACCAAATTTGGAATATGATGTCCAAAAGACACGAGGACATGATGGTCAGGTGTCCACAAACTTTTGGCCATACAGTTCATTTCCTGGTGTTTAAGGCTTTTTTACCCTAATGTTTTATAATAAGTTCAAGGGAGCATCAATTCCACCATCACAGTTGCTAAACCGGCCTGGTGGCTATTATACACCAGCATTGTTGAACAAGCCCGAATAAAATTCCGATGCAATTCTTTCCCTCCATGTTCCTTCTAAAGCATGCCAAGCCAAGCAGATTCCAAATGCACTTCCCAAAGCAGTGCAGCATTTTCTTTTCCCACAAGGCCCATCATAATGGGGCCCCTTGTGTCTTCAGTCTACAGGACAATCCAGTTCCGTGTAGTATATAATCTGCAGTGTTAAATTCTCCAATGGCAAGGAGTACATTTCCAGAGGGGCTTTTGTCTAGAAACACAGTTTTTCAGCTATGTTTGCCACTTATTCCTACCATATAGTCCTTTAGAGACACAGGATATCCCTCCCTGAGGAGTTACAGCACTAGAGCTACATCATTGCATGGTGGAGCATGGACAGGTCTTGGCTCAGGTTTTTTTTTTCTTAAAGTAAGCAACTGTGGCAGTAAAGCTTTGGGGATTTTTCTATATTTTCTATCAGGCCATATGCGCCAGAAAGGTACACAAAGCTCCATTTGTAAAAAGGTGAATAATTTACCCCAGATGGTGAGAAGACAGACAGTGCTAATGAATGAGGAGATAAATACACAGGTGGAGATGGGAGCTGCTGTGATTTTTGCCTCAAAACTTTTTTTCTGATTGAAAGACACAGTTGGTAAACCATCTCGACGCTGCTGTATTTTCCTCCGAGCTCTCATTTCAGAAAAGCTAACTTGTACGTGGGTGATTTCTTCTACTTTCGAATCAAGAAGCTTGAGTTGAATTTGGTTTTGTGACAGATTTAATGTTCAGGTTTAGGTGTGGAGAGGAATGCAGGCGCTCCAGTGAAGAAGTCTTTACCATTAGAGCTGAAATGAGTTAAAATTAGCAAGTATAAGTTCCACTTCCAAATAAACGCAGAGTGAAACAGTGACCATCTGTGTGCTCATCAGAGATTTTACACATCATTAAAACAGGCAGTGAGTTAAGAGTGAGTTAATGAAAAAGGTAAGGAATAAAGCACAATGGGGCATGCTGTTATGGTACAATCAATGACAGGGTGGTGTGAAAAGACTTTAGTCCTCGCACCGTAAAGTTGATTCATTTTCAATCGCAGCATGTCGGACAGTGTTTTCCTCCTTGCACACCAAAATAATTTGCCCACAATTATAATTAATAATTATTTGCAGAAGGCCAGGTGGACGTCATTGAATTGGATAGCCCCCTAAATGTCCGATACTGTACACAGGAACGTATAAAGCAAATGGTTTATTTATTTTAAGTTTATTTTTATGTATTTTGATAATGACAGAGGCAGGTCAGGTGAGCTTTGCCCACTTTTTTTCCACTCTCAGTTTTACGAAACACTACACAGAAGCATAAGTAAGCAGTAGTCCATAATGGCGTATTTTTAACTCATTCCCATTTCAAGTTTTAGTATATACTACACACACACACACACACACACACACACACACACACACACACACACACACACAAAAAAAAACTAAAACGAGATTCTTATGGTTTATTTTTACATTTTTAAAGATGACAATGATTATACTGCCTGCTTTAAGTGTCTGTAGCAAACAGTGAGATTCCATCATTTTGATTCAAGAATTATCCACTTTGGATAATGTCATTTAATCCCCAGCGCACCAATTAGACTGTGCCAATCTCATATACTAAATACTTATGCGTGGTACTTTTAACCCTTTAGAGGGTCATGTTAGCAAAGATTTAGTTATCACTTATGTTACAACACAATCTAAAATGGTCGTTCCCTCACCAGATTCTCTCTTTCTCTGTTTTTAAATTATTAATTTAAATAAACTTGTCTTGTTACACAGAAACTAGAAAACTCTCCATCGTGAAAAAAATTTACTCCTTCCCTAAAACATGAAATAAACCCCCGAAATGTTCATTATGACTATTCACTATTATTTAATATTGTACTATTATATTAATTGTCCAATAGCAGCACAAGGGGTGCTCAGGTTTTTGCTTTAATGCCACTATATGATTGCATTACAAGAAGAACCACCGTCAAACTCGCCATTACATACAAACGGCTACATTTAAATAATAAATAAATATTAATAATTAATGCAACATGCTACTGTATGGCCAACTTTCCACCTCCATATAAACGAATCAGATGACGTTCATAACACAGTCGGGCAATTAAGTTGTCTCCTCTGTTGCAGCTTGAAATTGTGTACAATTACACTGACATTGTTCTTATGCACAATTGAACAACAAATCGACTGTACTCCCATCTGAACCCTTCTACAAAAGCGGGAACCATCAGGCAAATGATATTCCCCGAAGAGTGCTTCTGATGGCACATGAGTTCCACATCAGTAAGGTGGACGAAAAGACTCCGAAAGAAAAGAAGCTGCCAAGAGACTCCTTTTTTTACATTTCAGTGAAATGGAACATTATGAGTCTCATGTGTCGCCCACTATTCTGCACCAGGTCATGAAGCATTACACCGTGTACCTTGAAATTCCAGCCACTCATTCACACAGATCTCTCCTAAATATCTAAAGCTCATCACGATAGCATTTTGGCTCCCATCCAGTGCAGGCAACAGAGAACGACTCCTACAAAGGTAAAATATGTGAATGCATTTATTACCTAGCCCTTTACTGAACACTCAGGGGAAAGTCCTACTTGATCACCTTGACAAATAGCCGGCTCAGACAGCTCAGCTTTCAGATCATACCTTAGCCATGCATTATATCTCTATACATCTTCATCTACAGCACAGCTGCAGTTGTAGCAAGCACATTTCTCACCCTAGCTCTAATCCAGAATGGTTATTTGGTCTGGAAAGCTTATATTTGTCTTACATTTATTAACACTATTAGAATTATTTTGAATGGAAAGCCTCCACATTACAATGTGAAGCAATTTTAAGATAAATGCTGAAATATCCAACAAATCTTAATCCCATTTAATAACAATATAATGAATATTTTTTGGAAAGAGAAACCAAAAATGTGCAAACACACTTTTGTATGTGTAATCATAGCACTTCTACTTCTAAATAAAACTTCCAAACAGAACATTGTTTCATATCCTCTGGCATAAAAAAAAATCTTTTTTGATAGATTGAGGATACTAGTAGAATGATTAATGTATGGATGGATATAATGCATGTATGGGGTTATGGATAGATAGATGGATGAATGAGTTCAGACATGTACATGGATAAGACTTGCAGTTAGACAAGTATGCAGAGAGAGGGAAAGGGAAAGACGGAAAGATAGGGGAGAGAGAAAGAGAGAAAGCTGATGTTTGAGGTTATATTTACGCAGAAATATAGAAAATTCGAAAGGTATTAAAACATTTCAATCACACTGTAGAGAAATGGGTAGATAGAAAGATAGAGAGAAAGAGCATGACTTAATGGCAGATGAGGCAGATTAATTGATGAGAATCTTTTCACTATGTAAAGCGCAGCATTCTTTCGATGCGAGACTGATGGTGTGATGGTGACACGGCACATATGGCTGCCAGTAGAACTGCCGCACTCATCTTTATTGATTGCACATCTGCTAACTGTATAAGCACGGAGAACACCAGAGTGTACACACGCATCAGTGTGTTTCACCTAAAAAGCACAGAAAGGACACAAAACATGCAGCTGAAGTAACCATGGAGATTGTGATGTACAGTAAAAAAAAAAAGACGGAGCTGAATTACTCAGCGTCATTCTAAAATCAAAACATATGACTGCATTAAACTATAAGGTTTAAAGGGAAAAGAGTAAACTGATGCCAGGTAATTAGCCGATGTTATGCTAGCTGTTGCTTGGTAATTTATATCATTTTTTTATAACTCCTGGAAATGTTAGAAGGCTCCTGAAGACTGTTGGCACAAATGTATCATCCGCATCATGTTGTTGGTTTCCTCGTGTAGAACCTACAACATGCTGAGGGAATGTGTGTTCAGCTTGTACGGTCTCGTCCGGTATTTATTCCACATTAAGCATATCTGAGACACTGTATACACTCAATCCTGTACAAACCCTGTAGCTTAGACTGGAAGAATAAAGGTCTAGAAAGTAGGAGGAACTTAATATCCTTTCATATTTATGGGCCATGGACTGCTGGAAGCCAGAAACTGCAATGCAACTGCAACCTGACTGCAAGACATGGCATTTAGAAGAGATGAAATATATTAAAAAAGGGATACGATTTTTACGCAGTTCACCCAGTAAAGATGCACATGTACTAAATTTAAAGCTGACATTCTGCACTTCATTCACAACCCCCACCCCCCCACCACCACCACCACCACCATTTCAGTTCCTCTGTGCTGAACTGCAGATTAAAAAATAAAGAAAGAAAGAAAATAAAAAATTAATTTAAATATATTTAATCAGTGTTATGTCAGATAAAATCCCCAATATTTACACTAATTCCAACACTAGCACTGAACTCGGTATTATCACTGAAGTCTCGTCCGTTTATATATTACTAATAATATTTATGAATAGTATTCATTAAAAAAAAAAAAAAAAGTCTGGTCTTTTTCTAGGTGCAAATTGAGACCGCACTAAACACCTTTTCTTACTTTTTTACTTTAAGAAAAGAAAAAAAAAACCCTGGCTTAATCCTTTGGTCTCATTAATTTGAAACATGCCTAAGAATGGATTTGGCTTCAAAAATTCACTAAGAAAGAAATAAAATCCCATGAATCCCACTAAGATAAGACCCTTTAAGCCCCCGATAGAGGACCAGATTATTTAAACTTTAAATTAGTATTATTTTTAATTAATTATTTTTTGGAGTGGCAGAGTGGGGAAGCAGCTACAACACTGCCCTACACAGTTTAAATGTTCTTAGTTCAATCCTGTTTTTGTGCGTTCAAAATTTAACATGCTGTCTTCATGTCTATGTGGGTATTCCTGGGTACAGTACAGGAATTGTACAATTCTCCAATACAGCACTTACTGATATATATATATATATATATATATATACACACACACACACACACACACACACACACACACACACACACACACACA
>JBCNYH010000027.1:5608773-5622946 GCA_039654325.1 Tandanus tandanus
AGAAGCAGGTACTGATGTGGTTTTATACACACACACACACAAATACATACATACATACATACATAAATGCACACACACACACACACACACACACACACACACACATATATATATATATATATGTGTGTATGTGTGTGTGTGTGTGTGTGTGTGTGTGTGTGTGTGAGAGACTGAAAGAAAAAAAAATTCCACCTGCTTCAAAAATACTAAAATGATTCACTGACACTAATTGATTCAATGACAACGACTTGATTCAATAACAAAAAAATCCCTCAGATATGATTCAAAGTCAATAAAATGATTCTGTAATCGTTTACAAAGATAATGACTAAATTGACATGGTCACAATAAACAATTCAGCAACACTTAAATGTTTCAGCTGCATTAAAAGGATTTAGAAACACTAAAATGATCCAGTGACCAAAAATAATTCAGAGGCAATTAATTGATTTCGACATACTAAAACAATCAGGAGACAAAACATTTATTTTGAATTGACTAATTGACAGAGGCATACTAAAAGGATCCAGTGTCAAAAATGATTCAAACACTCGAACATTACTGAGAGATATTACCTGATTCTGAATCAATACAAAGGATTCTGTTACACTGATTGATTCAAATACATAAATTATATGATCTGAAATAAACGACTCTGGTACACTTAAATGATTCAGTGGCAATAAATCATTTTAAAACACTAAAATGATTCAGTGACCATAAATGATTCAGAGACACCGAAATGATTCAGAGACACTGAAATGATTCAGTGACTCTAAATAGATCTAGTAACACTATGTAGATAAATCGACACCAAACAATTCAGCAAAACTTAAATTATTTAAAAAAGTAAAATGTTTTGAGAATACTAATATGATTCAGTGAAAATAAAATGATTAGAAGACACTAAAATGATTCACTGGCCGTAAGTGATTCAGAGACACTGAAATGATCCAAACGATTCAGCAGCACTCAAATAATTCAAAAGAACTCAAATGATTTGGAGATAGTAAAATGATTCAGTGACAATAAAACAACTAAGAGACACTAAAATAAAAAAAGATATACTGGCTTTTGCATTCAACACACAATATATAATGTAGCGTTAGGGCTGTTAGACTTGCAAGTGTCACCCAATCAATCATACAAACATACACATGTATAACTGATGAGGTGAATCTTGGGGTGGGGTTTCGGTTCATTCTAGGCTTGTGGGTGATTTCTCCTTGTATTAAAAACAGATTTAAAGGAATTTTGTGTGTAGCTACATAGTGGCACTATATTTTTCACTACTGTATATAGCAACATACAAAAAAAAAAAGCTTTTAGACAAGCAGGATGAATGCTCAGAAAGCCACTAAACCTCACACTCTCGCAACTATAATCAGGCGAAAGGTCCTCGGGATCCACTTGTATCCAATTTGATCCTTACAACTGAAGAGCTGAATGTAAAACTGTACAGTACAAATATCTTGTTCCTTTCCAAACTATAACTCAAAAGATATGCTGCTCGTAAAAGGAGGCTGAATTATATGGAAATACATTAAAAAGAACAATATAAGTCCTAACTCAGAAACAGTTCATGTATTTTTCCTTTTAATATCCTGCTTATTTTACAGAATACAACATCCCTTCGCTAAGATTCATCAAGAGCTCAAGTGAGCACAACATTCCACGCAGAACAAGATTTCCTATAAATTGGGCCGGTGGTTAGGGTGCTGGGCTCATGATCGAGAGGTCGTGGGTTCGAATCCTCAAGTGTGCCTCTGTCCACCCAGCAGTATAAATGGGTACCAGTAAAAAAAATACTGGGAAGGTAACTTGCGATGGACTAGCGTCCCATCCGGGAGGAGTTGAACTCCTAGTCGCTTCTCGCTACAGAAGCCGAGGATAAGCTCTGGTTCTGATGAGCCAATAGGCTCGGGTGTAAAAAGCCCAACAGACTTACATTAAAAAGAACAAAATAAGTCCTAACTCAGCAATAGTTAACATAAATTTCCTTTTTATATCCTACTAATCCTACAGAATACAACATCCCTTCGCTAAAATTCAACAAGAGCTCAAGTGAGCGCAATATTCCCCGCAGAATAAAATTTTCCTATGAAATCGGATCACGGTGCTGAGATTACTTTGAATTTTAGTTCATAAGATGGCAAAAAGTTTTTTTCCCTCCCGCTTTGCATGATTATATTAACCGTTTTTATTATTACCTTTTTCCTCTCTGTGAGGAGGATCTTTATTCAAGAGTGTGAATGAGTTTATTACATGGTAATATAACGGTGTTAAAAATAACCCAATCACCATTATACGATAATACGAATATCCTTAGCACTTGTGCAGCATGTCTGCCAAGTCAGAGAGATATTGCCCCTGAGTTTGGGAACTTCCCCATGTCCCTTGGTGCCTTCCTTCTGAAATTAACTCCTCAAGGGCAAGAACTCTGGTAAAAAATAAATAAATAAAAAAATTAAAATCACCGGATCACCATTATGTGATTTAAAGCATTTCCTTAGCATAGGTCCAAACAGCTCGGCCAAGTTTGAAGAAATTATGAGAAAAGCTGTAGGAGGAGTTTTCAGAAGATTCTAGGACGGACGGACGGACAGACGGACGGACAGAGCCACTGCTTCGGGTCTTCGTCCACAGGATTCACGGCAAATAAAACTAGGAGTTATTTTTAAATCTTTTTAATGAGGTACCCTGCCCTAAAGTCCTAAAGATCTGCCTCAGTGGGTTTGTACTAGGTTTTTTCCCCCCACTATACTATACTATATTATACTGAGCTATTGTTGTATTATTTCCATTTTCTTTTTTGCACAGTTCACATGAAATGTGGTGAATACAGGTTAGGGACGGAGGTAGATGGAGCTCCTTCCTTTTCTTACTGCCTAATTTGCTTGAGATTCAACAAGCTCCAAACACAGTGCCCTATCTACATACAACCTCCTGGTGAGGTCAGGTTCCCTTTACTAATGTCATTCCCGCCCTGAGTCCCAGCTGGTTCCTCACGCCTTCTCTACGACTGTTAATATCACCTTTACAAAGACACTTAAAAGAGGTCTTGACCGTAATCCTTTGAAAATAGATTTAGAAGTCTAACTTAAGGGAACTGCACAAATTGGACATTTAGAGACAACGATATAATGAGACACGCCACCAGATAAATTTGACCCCCGTGCAACATTTGATAAACGTACATTCTTTTGTGGGCCGGAAAGATATAGGTCTATTTCTAGAGTTGTTATCACTGCCAATAATCTCTGAATGTCTGTTCTGGGATGTTAACAGATTACCAAGGGGTTGATAAGAGTAAACATCTGTTTGGACAATTAATTTGGTGTTGTAAAAGTATACCAGGCTTCCATTAAGAGAAGACGACGATGAGAACGACGACATTTTAAAAGCCGTGCACTAAACCATGGCTATAGACAAGCCTTGGGGGAAAAAAAACCTACTCATCCTTCTTTGGCATCTTTTTTCATCACAGACAGAGAAAGAGAGAGACAGACAGACAGAGTTAAAACCCATCATGAGTCTTGGACAAAAATAACAATGAGAACCAGATGAGAAAAGCTACACCAGGGAAAAACATGTCCCTCAAATTCCTAACTTCCCACAAAGTATGTCTAACTGGTGACAATGTGGATTCCCAGAAGCCGGGAGGCATATTTGTGGCTGATTATTTTGGCCTGATATGACATTAAATGAACTATTAGCCTGTTTTTTTTTCCTTTCCTATCTGGAGTCATAGGCAGGACAGAGGCAGGAAGTTTAGCGCAGAAACAAGACGAGAGGAGAACGCAAGGCCAAGGTAGTAGTGAACACCTATCGGCACACGGAATAAACATGCCGGGTGACGCTACAGCTCAGCAGGATTCTTCCTGTTCCTCTCCAATATTCCGCATAGGAAAAAAAATAAAAACAGAAGATTATTCTCTCTCCTCTTTCCTTCTCCGCCTCGCTAAAGCCCGTCATGGGCTCGGATGTAATATTGTTAAACTTTTCTTCTATATCCACCCTCCCTTCTTTCTATTCTCATTCCTCCTCCTTCTTCTTCTCCTTCTTCTTCTTCTTTCCCCCCCTAGTAGAACTAGTTGTCATAAAGTGGCAGCGAATCCCCATGTGGCAGACCGGTGCGGTGAGATGAAGAATGAAGCAATCATATTTCCTGATTAAAACTCTAATGGATTCTACTCAGTGAGGCCGGCTACTGGGTTTATTAATGCGTGGCAGGCATGATCATCCTATTAGCAGCTGCGAGAGAAACGACTCACGCTCAGGTGCCGTAATAGTCTCCGCTTCGCTCTCGCAGAGAACATTCAGCAGCAAACAGTCTTTACGAAACACAAATAAATGCTGCAAACCTACAAGATCGGCTTTAGAGTGCTCGATCGTGGTACACAAACGGTACTCAAACAGAGCTCAAGACGGAATGCATTCTGTGCTTTCCGATTTCCCTTTCTCATCTCTTTCTCGGTTATTTCCCCAGTCACCCCTGGTGATAGCGGAGCAGACAGACCTCCTGCTATGTGGTCAAGCTCAATGGCCACACTTGACCTGGCATACCTAATTGGGAAATCAGACCCAGACCCTGCACTGACTTTGCTCTTCCCATCTGTTGGGGTTGGCGCTAACGTCTCAACCAAGCACAAGGATTTGGAGGACGAGCACTGCAAACAGATTTAATGCCATGCCAGAAATGTTCTTATCAACAATCGCCAGCTAGAACATAGAAAATCTGTGCAGTGGAGGATAAACAATGACTTGCTGAAGGTGAGGTGGATGTTGCTGAATTGGACTATTCAGAGAAATCCATTGAACCTGAGGCGAATAATTGTTTTAGTATATACTTCATGAGAAGATAAGAGAAGCAAACTCAAACAAGATCTTTGAAGTCTATCTATTAAGCATGACAGTAGCAGGTGAGCTCCGCGAACACCTCAACGTTCCGTCTCGGGGAAATATTCTGCGACATCCCGCGTCCTTCGGTGCATAATTGTTAACCTGAGCTGTTCCCATGAAGTATATACTAATAATTGTTATGCTCATGAAACATCTGCATTTCATTTTAAATTCTACTGCATAGGTTGTTTTTTTTCTTCTATGATTTCAGTATTTGCTTTCGGTTTCAAGTTTCAAACAGCAAGCCTAAAATAGTCGTCATTATAATCACTTTTAGGGCCATGTAGGCCTCCCAAAATCCACCAACCTAAATAGAGGCAAATTAAGATCCAAATAAATATAAACAGTGAAATTATGGGCCAGGCTTTTATTTCCAAGTATGTGTGCCACTACAGTTCTGAACAATGAGGCCAAAATAGAAAATTAGGAAACTTTTGATGTAAACAAGCAAGGAAGATTTATAGAAACATACTTCACAGACAATACTGCCATACAGTACCCATTAGCAAACCACAGCAGCGCAACGGCGCATAGCAGCCATTTTACACAGAACGAATATAAGATGAGGTTATACGGACCAAGGGCCAGGTGTATGTGTATTAGGCGGTGCACTCATTCATTTCTCTAAGGCTGTACCTCAACATGAATTGCACCTTTTGCCACCTGTTAAATGTACTGTGGTGCAAGTAGTGGTTTATATAAATGTGCATGACGTACAAGCTGTGGTTTAATCTGACAGGAATTCAGACTCTGACATGGTGGTAAAAACAGTAAACCACAGAGCTGACAAAAAAAAAAAAAAAAAAAAGGACGAAAGAAGAAATGTGAGTTCAGTAAAGAAGGGAAGAAGTAAACGGAGAAGGAGAAGATGTAAACGGAATTTAATGAAAGACAGACGTGTATAGACTAAGTGTCGCCTTCTAGAATCACATTAAAAGCTTCTTTAAGCAATCTAAATTTGTGTACTTGAATGTTTACATCCATAACTAAAATTGACCCAACTCTACGTGAATACACCGATCCCTGGATATGTGCCAATCAGCTTTTTTTTTCTTTTTTCTTTTTTTTTTAGCAATTGCTTTAAACACTTCTCACTTTCAGCAGGTTCTGTTCAGTTTTGCTTCAGTTTGAATGAACAGTATTTTCATAATTGTTTCCACGCTGCCAATACCCAGTGATGAAGAGGACAGTGATACGCATACACTTGTTGGGAGAAAAAACCCCACATAAATTCCAGTCTAACCGTTTTCATTCATGATGAATGGACACTCATCAGATCCGCATCCTGTCTGCGACTCAAAATTCCGTTCCATGGCGGAGCTCGTGCATGGAGCACCATAGCTATAGAGCATGACTTGGATGGTCATCCCATGTTTGCCCGTACCCAACACGGGAACCCCAGTAAGGCTGTCTTTGTGAGTTGATGCTGATTTGCTGTAATGTATGATTTCCCAATTGATGAATGTATGACTGATGCATGATGAGGGGCAGTGTACACTAATAACTAATAAAACCGAGGCTCTTACACCACCGTTCAGATTCGTGCGGAATAAAAAACACACACTTGAACTCAGGTTGACTCAGGGGTGGTCAGTATCACACGCCGTGCAACACATCTCCTTCCATGGAGAGAACACCTCTCCAAAGTGTTAGACGCCATCCAATGTAAGCATTTTCCCTCTCAAGTCGGTTACGACGACGAACTGCAGTCACCGATGAGGATGACGAGCATTTTTTGTGCAGAAATTCTTTGTTACGCAAGGCGATTGTTGCAGCAGCTGCCCGGGTGGCTGGTCTCAGACGATCTTGGAGGTGAAGATGCTGGATGTGGAGGTCCTGGGCTGGTGTGGTTACACGTGGTCTGCGGTTGTGAGGCCGGTTGGATGTACTGCCAAATTCTCCGAAATGCCTTTGGAGACGGCTCATGGTAGAGAAATGAACATTCAATTCACCGGCAACGGCTCTGGTAGACATTCCTGCAGTCAGCATGCCAATTGCATGCTCTGTCAAAACCTGCGACATCTGTGGCATTGTGCTGTGTGATCAAACTGCACATTTTAGAGTGGCCTTTAATTGTGGCAAGCCTAAGGCACACCTGTGCAATATCCATGCTGTTTAATCAGAATCTTGATATGCCACACCTGCGAGGTGGATGGATTACCTCGGCAAATGAGAAGTGCTCACTAACACAGATTTAGACAGATTTGTGAACAATATTTGAGCGAAATATGTTATAATATTTGTATACATAGAAAAAGTCTTAGATCTTTGAGTTCAGCTCATGAAAAATGGGAGCAAAATCAAAAGTCTTGCGTTTATATTTTTGTTGAGTGTATGTATGTATTTATTTATTTATTTTCTTCAGGGCTAAAGTTGATTCAGGCCTTAAAGGAGCCGCACTACTCTTATAACACCAGCCTTGGACACCTCTCAATAGAGATATCTATCAGGAGCTCTGATTTTAGGCCTAAATCTGTGTAATACTTTGATTAAAGGCTACTAACATTTAGAAGATATATGCTATATATGCTTATAATATGCTTATAATATACTAGCATTATAAATCCTGAATAATGTGTTGAATTTCTTTGGTAAATATAACTGATTGTGATGTATGTATTCATAATGTGTGTGCTACACCTAGGGCAGGCATGCATGATAAAAGCAGCACAGAAAAGAAAAGAAAAAAAAGAAAAGAAAAAAAAAAGACTTTTTCTGAACAATTCTTTCACCAAGGTCATAAGAAAACCATTGTGTTCTACATGAAACCTTCTCCTTAAAACCAAAGCACACTTGACATTCTACATGTTTTGCAGAGTGTATGCCAGTTTTCTGCACAACACACGAGGTTTTCAGCACAGAACATGGCCTAACTATGGCTGGGGGGAAAAAAGGGCTCAGTACATCAGGCCCAGAGTGACAAAGCAAAAGATGACAGCTATCACAAACATAACTTACCTGTGTGATGTTTAATGAAGCACCATGGATCAGTCAGCCAAGGCCAGCATATGAGGGGAAAACAAACAAAAGGGAAGAGATCATTAGTGATACCGAGAGTGCATGCTTTTTACACCTGAATGCGAATTATTTCTTTTTAAAACTTTTGTAGTCTTTTGCCACCGGAAATGGTCAACACTGATCATAACAAAAAAAACAGAGTGTCTCTAACCATTGGGAAATCGCTGTAGTGTAAGAGGAATTCCATGTTATTAACGCTGTGCTTTACGTTTGTAATAGTATCCTATTACACCTGACCATTTATTACCGAATATTATTTGCTTTTCCGAGACCTGCACACCATTAAATACAAATCACTAAGTTGCTAAAAAAACACACACAAACAAACTGCGAATAGATGCATCCAGAATCATGGCATAATTCTGGCATAACTCTTCTTCCCTAACCATTAACAACAGATGCACCAGGCTTGACAAACACGAATCCCCCCAAACTGGTAGACCATCTGACTAAACTGCAAATTCTGTCCGCAGCAAGCCAAGATATAAACTGCCAATAACAATACACGAGATAATACACCAGTTTGCTCGTGATTTCCAACAGTTGGCCATATTGCTTTTTTTTTTTTTTTTTTGCTCTTATATTTACAAAGATGCTTTAATAAACTCAATGCAAAATACTAGCGGATATAGATTTAAATCTGCACGTCACCGACGGAAAATCAGTCATAACACAGTGATTACACAAACTTTATAGACATCACTGAAGAATACATGCTTTTACATTGTAATAGGACAATATAACCCCGACTATGCAAGAGATGGAGAAAAAGGTAAAAAAAAAAAAAAAAGAAAAGAAAAATATTACATGCTAGTGGAGTATTACATAGAAGGCAAGATATAACATTCATAAGAATTTGGTATAGCATGAAAAAAGAATTCTGTTGAATAAAGGAATTTCGATGTGAATTCAGTAATTTAAGAAAAACAACCTGTTTCAATGTACTGCACAAATAAGAAGGTGGGCTGAAAAGTGCATCGGTTAAGGGGATTCGAGTGCTGCAACACTGATGAAAGAAATGTGCAGACAGCAGGGGAGACCATGTTGAAAAATCAACCGTGTTTGGTCAAAATCGGACCACTGCATCATGGACAGCCTATGAACTTTTCAGCCCACCCTTGTACTGCAGAATTTCCACAAAAATATACTGGAAAATCTCGAGAGGGGTGCACCAACAAAAAATAATATTCCGCAGACTGTAATGTGTGTAATGGTACTCCACTGTCACGCCTGTCATTCATTTTGCTACAGATTATGACCGATGTGTATGCAATTTCTAATTGTGCTACAACAGCTCTTGGGGTCAGGATCATACATAACTGAGGCCTTCATACACCTCTTAACAGGTAGCTTGTGGGCAAAACCCTGAATGTGTACACAATCAGGTATTCATCCAGAGCAGAAGTTAATCAAACTCCGTTCTATGAAAACAGGATGGACAGCATGCTTAGGTTCACATTCTTCGTTCAAGCTTTCTCCAACTAGGACGCACTAAGATTAGCACACAATACGTACATGCTAAAGGTTGTGCAGTAACATTTAACACAAACTTGATGACTACATTGTTATGACAGCTGTGTTATCAACAAATTGACGTTTTGACATCATTACGCTAATGTTTATCACATGCTAATTTAATATAGTAGCATGTTTTATTTAATGGGCTATATAGTTCATACACAATGGATATAAAAAGTCTGCACATCCCTGTTATAATTGCAGGGTATTTTAATGTTTAAAAAAAAATCAATTTCTTTTCATTTAATGTGAATTGCAAACCTTTTAAATCCGATCCAAGTGAAAAACTAGTAGATAGGCTTAGGGGGCGGGGTGCACAGGCGTGCAGATCCTTTAATTAATATTCTGGATCAAAGGCGTGTCTGTCTTGCTATTTGTTGGTTAGCATATTTAAACATTTCTTTATTTTTATTTTTTATTTTTTATTGGAGGAGTGCTGTATGGCCCAAGTAACACTCCATTAGAAATTTTTAGATGATCAGGATCAAATTGTGAATCCAGGAATTCTTGAAAGATTTTTCAACTACGTGAGATAGTCTGGAAGTACGGTATCAGAGCCGGCCCAACAGGGCGTGCTGTGTACTCTGTTCCTTTTTCGTGCTGTGTACTCTGTTCCTTTTTCGTTAGTTTGTGCTATCAAGTGCTTCTAGTTTCTATTCTTCTTACTATTATTATTTCTAATAATAGAAATAGAAAGGGAAGCATGGGACCTTACCAACATCATACTCATTACTCTGTTCTTATAATCCCTCATAGGTTTCATTATTCAATTGTTACTATAGTAACATCTCATGGGGCGTTATCTTGCACTCTTCTTTTATTGAAAACTTTCTGATGTGGTCTATATCCCATCCCCATGGAAGAAAAAAAATGTGAAAGTAGGTTTGGCTTCAGGCATATTTATGATATTTTTCACTGTTAGAACACCAACATAGTATACAATACGAAGGGAATTCCTTTCTAATGGTGATAACCTTTTGGACAGTACCTACATTAGCCCTGCCTGTAAATAAGGACATGAAACACCCACTCAGTATAATTTTAAAGCGGTGGTATGCGTTATCTCACGTTATGACAGGTTTCATAACGTAGATGCGTTCTAACTAGCAAAACAAAAATAGCATGAGACAATTATCACTTATGGTATATTATATTTTATATCATTAGGTGTAAAGTGTCATAGCACCTTGCGTCTTCTATTACATGCTATATTGGTCCTACGACGATCTAAGCAATACATGGAAGTTTATCCTTCCCTCCTGAAAGTGCAGGTATGCAAATCACAGGCGGGCGCATACAGATCCATTAAAACACATCACATCTACTGTATGCCATCATTTTCTTTATATATTCTGTAATCAGTGAGTATGGCAGAGACCCGCTCTATGCCTTTGTGAAATGTGCAGCGCAGTCGCTGCTTATTGCTCCACAGGCATGTGTCTGGCATCAGGAGGCTGCTCGTTAGTTTTCTGGCGTGCTGGATGAAACAGAGATGGAATAACCATATGGAGCAACCTCATCATTACAGCACTTATTGTGAAAGCGCCTGCACTGGGCGACCAGAGCCCAGCTATTAAACCACCCCTCTCCTACCAGCTGCCTGGCTGACAAATAAACAAAGGCTGGAATATTCGCCTGAAATATCAAATAGGAATCATCTAGCAGAATAAATCAGTGTGAGTTATTTGGCCACTGCCTCTGATAAATAAGCGATGGCACGCTGCGTAAATTACAAATCAAAGACCCAGTTGAAGATAATCGCAAGAGTCTGCAATTTAAACTCTGAATGCTGTGTGGAATCAAATATTAGTACAAAAAAAGACAAGATGCATAAATTTTTTTATACAAAAAAAATAAATTCTACACAAGAAACCTTCTTATAATTGTGATTGTTGTATTAACACCCCCCCCCCCCCAAACACACAGACACACACACACACACCACCACCACCACAAAAAAAGTAAGCTACTTTATTAATCACTAAAGAAACTATTTAATTGGTATTTTTCAGAACGTAAACTACTGAATAACGTTCGACGAGGTGGCGTGTCAGTCGCTGTACTGCGGGGCTCCACTTACAAACCAAAGCTATATAATTTTCAAGTATGCACTTCACACCACGCCATGAAAACTCCATTACCACACAAGGATACTACTACTGTTTAAGTATGTACTTTGCGCTAACTCTTCTTTTATTTTAAGCGCAGTCCTGTTTTTTTTTTTTTTTTGGTCGCAAATTATTGGACAAATTCATTAATCTATTCAGCCAATCCCACCTGGCTCGAGGTGAAAAGCGGGGTACACCATGAACAGCTCTCCAGTCCATTGCAGAGACCGAGCAGACAATCACACTGAAGAGTAATTCAGAATTGCCAGTTAGCGTAATGTGCATATCTTTGGACTGTGGAAGGAAACTGGAGTACTCGAAGGAAACCTAGGAAAGCACTGGGAAACTTCACAGAGGATTGCCGTCGCCGACCAGCCCAGGACCTTTTTGCTGTGAGGCGAGAGGGCGAACCACTACGCCACCATGGTTAGACAAATACACAGACAGACAGAGATGGGTACAGAAAATAGTGATAATCTAAGATAGAATTAAAGTTGGACGGATGGATACGGAACTGTGCATAAGTCTAGGGCACATATAAAAAAATACTACAGAACAAAGATGCCTTCAGAAATGTTTCTACATGTCAGTACATGGTCCGACAACCTTTGCTTTGCTTTAAAACAATAGCGTTTTCAGGTAGAACGCGTGTTGTCTTACAAGGAAACAGCTGTAAGTGTTACTGGGCCTCTTGTAGAACCAGTGTCAGTTTTTCAGGATGTTTTTGACTGTCGCACTCACTTATTATTCTTGCAGCAAAACTCAGCAGCTTTCTTTTTTTTTTTTTTTTGTCTGAAAAGTGATTTTTTTTGTGTGTGTGTGTGTTATATACTGCTCTCTACGGAAATTGAATTGAAGTCACTTGAGACAAAAAAAGAAAAAAAAAAAAAAGATCGGCTCAGGTTTTTTTCAATTAATGAGATACATCTTCATGGAAAAAACAAAATCAGCTCTGTTACTTTTACTGATACCGATTGGGGACTGGATCCAGCAACCATAGTATACTTCCTGAGAACTGGTCCAGGTGTTGAGACAACACATTACAGTGACCACAGATGTTTTATTTTCATGAAAAATTATCTTGTAAAATCCAAAAATTAAGACGCGATTTTTTTTAATGAAAAAAAAAATTCTCATTCATTTTCACTTTTTTTTTTCTTAAGTAAATGCAGTATACTTTAATATTTTCTTTGCTGATATACAAATAAATATATATTATAAATATATTTTTAAATAAATACATTTTTCTTTAACAATTAACACTTCCTGTGGAAAACTACATTTTGGAATGACTCCGTAATAATGAAGTCATAAAACAAAAATGTACACAAAAAGTTTACTTAAAAGGGGGGGTGGGGGCTTGGGTGCCCAACCCTTTCCACAGTACTATGGATGGATGGATGGCTATATGGGACCATTCTATATCAGACACTTTCTTTTACTTCAGTTACGGCTGATATAGTGAGCACTGTAGTGATAAAACCATGACTGCTATACCATAGTAACCATACTATGACAAAATCTTTATTTACGAGTCAATGGTAAGTCAGGAAGTCCTGGATTTTCAACCAAGAACATATCACTTGCCAAGATGTCTGGACAAAGTCCTGGGGAAAAAATTTAATCAGCAATACTCACACATTACATTACCCTGACGTGCTTCTGTAAGATAAAGTATGCGCTAAACACATTAACCTTGTGTTTTAACAATAACAGCCATTCATATGGAACTGATCAATCAGTGTGACAATTCTCTGCATTTTTCTGCACTTCTTTCTCTAACCAGCCTTGTCGAGCATTCTTTCTTCCCATCTGTCAGACTCACTGCCTTGTTCCCGGTATACACAGAACCCGAAGAACCCATCCTCCTGCAGCCTTGATCGCTTCAGGATTTAAATGTGCATGACACTTCAGCTCAATTCCACCTGCTTCATTAAGCCACCAGGAGAGAAGGAGCGGCGCGACGTATTTCACTAACGTCCCGTCACATCCATCTTGCTGACACCTTTAATGCTCCTCTCCACTTAATCTCACTGTAAACTCGGCGCCTGTTTTCACGCCGTCTCCCCAAATCATTTAAACACCGCTCTCCTACTGGCTGCAGTTCTGCGTGACGGTTCGAGGAGAGATGCTGCAGTTAAATACACGCTCGAAAAATGGTAATGGGCGTATACGCGATTAAACCGAGCACCGTTATTTGTTTTACGTGAAGATACTGCTGACAGTGTGATGTACGGTCATATGATGCTAATGATATTACATCTGTGAAAATGCCTCGGCTATTAAAAAGGACATATTTGAAAGGATATCAAGAGGATACATGTGATGGCAAAAGTATGCTGCCTTTTACTTTAACCTCAGGAGACGAGAGGAAAAAAAGAAAAAAGGCTTCAAAGCTTAACTGAGAACTGAGAAGCACTTTTTCAAACTGGCTTTGGCATGTAGCTAATTATCTCCTAACTGAAAGTAAGAGCAGTGTATATACTTAATATATTTATATTTAAAAATTATAGGTGGATTTTAGTTACTGTACTTATCTGCAGATTTTATCTATCTATCTATCCATCCATCTACATATATATATATATATATACATATATACATATACATATATATATATACACACA
>JBCNYH010000027.1:5638911-5655616 GCA_039654325.1 Tandanus tandanus
AGATAGATAGATAGATAGATAGATAAGAACTAAAATTATAATCCTAGATAGATAGTATAAATCTCTACGGATAGATAAATAGATAGATATATGGTATAATTATAATTCTCGATATATAGATAATAGAAACAGTAAAATTAGAATAATTTATAGACAGACAGACAGAGAGACAGGCAGACAGACAGATAGATAGATAGATAGATAGATAGATAGATAGATAGATAGATAAGAACTAAAATTATAATCCTAGATAGATAGTATAAATCTCTACGGATAGATAAATAGATAGATATATGGTATAATTATAATTCTCGATATATAGATAATAGAAACAGTAAAATTAGAATAATTTATAGACAGACAGACAGAGAGACAGGCAGACAGACAGATAGATAGACAGATAGACTCATGATTCCTTCCTTCTTAGTTGAAAGAAAAACTGCAGTAGGGGATGATGGGTAATTAGTCCATTACATCTCCAGACAGCTGTCGGACTGATTGCATGATTTCACAAACACAAAGCTGGAGAACGAAGCATATGAAAGTCTCTTGTTCTCTGTAAGACTTTAAGGAAACACAGCTTCCCAGGTCAATAAAACAGATGACTACATTTCCCAAAAAGGTCACTGAGAAGCCGGTGATCAGCAGGAATCAGTGATCAATCAGTAGAATTTGGCTTATCATGCAAATTTCACAGCTTCCAGCATGACGTTACACTTTGTAGCTCATTGAAAAGAATCTTCTCCACCTATTGTTATTGCTAACGTCCTTCATGGGCTGCAGGAAGTGATGATGCAGATTCGCCTGTGGTGAAAAGCTTTGCTTTTTTCCCTCCCTTCACATACAGAAAGTAGCAATCTACTGATACTATAAGAGAGATGAATAAAGATAAAGATGCTCACTCCGTTTTCCAGTTATTCAAGCCATCTGTTTCACACAGTATTATCCGGAGAGGTTTGTTTACTTGCGCAAACGACGAAGAGAATGAGAACTGAAATTGGATCATCTATTAACCACATCAGGATTTTAAAAAAAATAATAGTAGCTGCCTTTACATTGGAGGGTTCTTTATCGTTTCTATAGATAGACAGGAAGATAAATAGATAGACAGAAAGAAGACAGATAGATAAATAGATAGATACTATAATTATAATCACAGATAGATAGATAGATAGATAGACAGATAAACAAATAGATAGACATACAGATAGATCGATAGATAAAAATAGATACCATAATTATAATCCTAGATAGATAGATAGATAGCATACTTAGAATCCTACATAAATGGAGATAATATAATTATAATCCTAGATAGATAGATAGAGAGATAGATAGATAGAGAGAGAGCGAGAGACAGATACTATAATTAGAGTTCTAGACATATAGAGATACTACACTTATAATCCTAGACAGATAGATAAATAAAGATACTATATTTATAATCATAAAAAGATAGAGAGCAAGATAGACACTATAATTATAGTCCTAGACAGCTAGATAGATAGAGAGAGAGAAAGAGATAGACACCATAATTATAATCCTAGATAGATAGATAGATAGAGATACTATACTTAGAATCCTAGATAGATAGACAGATAGATAGATAGAGAGAAAGAGATAGATAGAAAGAGAGATAGATAGAAAGAGAGAAAGAGATAGAAAGAGAGACAGATAGATAGATAGATAGATAGATAGATAGATAGATAGATAGATAGTATAATTATAATAAGACAGACAGACAGATAGATAGATAGAAAGAGAGATAGATAGAAAGAGAGATAGAAAGAGAGATAGATAGAAAGAGAGAAAGAGATAGATAGAGAGAAAGAGACAGATAGAAAGAGAGATAGATAGATAGATAGATAGATAGTATAATTATAATCCAAGACAGACAGACAGATAGATAGATAGATAGAAAGAGAGATAGATAGATAGAGAGAAAGAGATAGATAGAGAGATAGATAGCATAATTATAATCCAAGACAGATAGATAGATAGATAGATAGAGATAATATACTTAGAATCCTAGATAGATAGAGATAGATAGATAGAGATAGATAGATAGATAGATAGATAGATAGATAGATAGATATAGATAGAAAGAGAGACAGATAGATAGATAGAGAAAGAGATAGAGAGATAGATAGTATAATTATAATCCAAGACAGATAGATAGAGATACTATACTTAGAATCCTAGACAGATAGATAGATACATAGACAGATAAAGATGCTATAATTATAATCCTAGATAGACAGATAGATAGATAGATAGATACATAGATAGACAGATAAAGATGCTATAATTATAATCCTAGATAGACAGATAGATAGATAGATAGATACATAGATAGACAGATAAAGATGCTATAATTATAATCCTAGACAGACCGACAGACAGATAGATATTTTTAAAGCATTGACCCTATAATAGACCGCTGACCCATTCAGGGTGCACCACGCTTCTCGCCCCAAATCAGCTGGGATTGCCTCCAGCTTCCCACGAACCTGACAGATAATCAGTAGACATGATGGATGGATGGATGGATGGACAGATGGATGTTTTCTTAAAACTGAGTTGTCAGATTATATTAAAGGCAGAAAAACATCTAATTAACAGATTGTCAATATTCTGCCACACAGTCATCATCAGACAGGTTTTCTCAGCTACATCCTGAATTTAGGATAAGGAGGACTAGTCATTGGTTTGTGAAGTCCAGAAAATGAAAGGCTTAATTATTCAATATGAAGACGGATCAATTATCTCCTTTACCCATCATGCCATTTGATTATTATCAGGCAGATAAGGAAATTGGACCAATACGAAACATATAAGTGGCACTAAAAAGAAACTGTATCAGTTCCCGACACCATATATTAACGACAGCCTGGACTTCTCTTCTCCTTCAGTCGGCCTTCCTACAACATTTAACTAGCATAAGATAAAACCAAGAGTTACGGAAATAATAATCTGCTCTGGAGATAATCATGGTGGCCTGGCTATTCTGGTTTCCTAATTGCTACGTTTAAACACTATACAGCTGCCGGGGAGGGACAGAAGATCAGCTGAAATTTTGTTATCTCACAACAACAAAAACCGCAACAACAACAACAACAACAATAAAACCATCCATAAAAGGTGATCAGTTATGTAAATACTAAATACTTGTAGACTGATGTATGCCATGTGTTTACATGTGACATGTGTCGCTGGCAACTGCCTGGAGAACCTCCCACAGAGTGACGGATAGGCCAGCGGATAATGATGAATTGACCCATGGGACAAAGGTTTGGAGTTTCCTCTGTGCAGAATTATAACAGTAAGAAGAACCAAAACACCTCCGTAACCTGAGTCACGCAACAGCATGGCACCACATCTGCTGTCCGACCAGTCACTCTAGCAGCATGTGATCCACTCGAGGACTCCAGCCTGACGAGGCAAGACTTATTCAAAGCATTCGGAGCATTCAGGATCAACCTGCTTCCCTATAGTGACTGTTTTCAAATTCTTAATTGAAAACAACAACAACAAAAAAAGCTCAAGTGCTGCAATCAACATCAATATGCGATTGTCTTTTTCCTTCGGGAAACAAACTGAAAAATCGGTACTGGAGCGGTAGGACTTCTGTAATTTTCAGTCTTGTAATTAAACATGATTACATGCACTGAGCTCCATCCATGCAACAGTATATTAATAATAATAATAATACATCCGACGGCGTTTTCTGACCCCTCGATATCTCGAAATAATTCTACTACACCTCCACAATCACAACAGGGTTAATAAGTGTGGCATACCAAGCAGCCCACTCAACACCAGAACTGAAAACATACATTCAAAAAACATTTTAAGCCAAACTGCTCTCAATATAAACCTAAATTTTGCTTTTAACCTCTTCCAGGGAAAACCTGACGCAGTGTTAGCGTTCTGAGGTACAATCCTGCACTCTACACCATCCCATAATATATAAAAACTTATTATTTTAAAACCATTAAATGATATAAATGGACATTCTAAACCCCTTCTTCCATTTTATCAGTCAACGAAATCGCTCACAGTGCAATATATCTTTAAATAACGCCACTTTTTTTGGTAGGAAACAGAAGCAGACGACCATCACGAGATGAGTTCCGTCCAGCTCTCTTTCTGAGGGCGGCATGATGGCGTAGTGATTAGCAAGCCACAGCAAGAAGGTCCTGGGTTCGATTCTCGGGCTCAGGTGTTTCTGTGTGGAGTTTGCATGTTCTCCCCACACTGGCGTGGGTTTCCTCCGGGTACTCTGGTTTCCTCCCACAGTTTAAAGACATGCGCTTTAGGCTAATTGGCTGCTCCGAATTCACTTTAGGTGTGAGTGTGAATGTGTGTGTGTTGCCCCACAATGATCTGGCTGTTCAGGGTGCACCCTGCCTTCGCCCAGAGTCGTCTGCGATAGGCACCAGCCTCCTTGCGACCCTAGTAGGATTAAGTGGTTCGGCAAATGACTGAGTGAGTAAGTAGTCATGCTGATGGATGTCATCTCCAGATCGCTTCATCTGTTTTTCGTGCTGGGCACCTTGAGTGCCATGTGATCCCAATCTGCCCCGAGCCAAAAGTGTGAGGATTTCATCAACCACCCAGGAAAATCTAGCAACAGGGGGAATCTATTTAACTGCTGGGAACAGTGGACTAATGACTAATAAAATCACTAATGATGGATGTTTGTTAAAGCTGCAAGGAATTTTTAAGTTTACAAAAAGAGACAACGAGCTGAAATGTGCCAGAGAACACTTGTCATGCTCAAGGCCTGCAGACTGAACGCGGTCTTCAGTCTGTCAGCACAAAACACGTAGAAAAGGAAAAATAGACTGAAATGGCCCGTTGTGCTCCACTACTCAACATTTCCACACCATCTAGAATTCACACCCGTAAGACTTCTGATCTTCACTGTTGCTTCTGCTGCTTTCAAGCTATCCTGCAACTAATTTCTTGGGACTGCTAGCTTCTCTCCTACCTTCTTTATCAGTAGTCTGGGGGTGTGTTGTGAGATCTGCCCGGAGATGATTAGTTGTGGTTCCATGAACTTTCCACCTGCATATTATCGCACCAGGAACGTTGAAGGCTCCTTAATGACTAAAATCATTCCAAGCAGTGGCATGATAGCAACAGACTTTACCTAGATATCTATCCATTTATATAAGAATATAATTTTCTGTGACCATAAAAAAGTCTTGTAACCTTAACCTCAAGTACAAAATGTAAATTTGATGTGGTTACACTGCAGGTACACTTAGAGCGGTCAGCTAATCCACCAGGGGTGTAGTAAATAACTGTGTGTTATTAGGCGGAAAGCAGACAGTCAGTTATTGAACTTGATGTGTTGGAGGCAGGAAAAATGAGCAAGCTTAAGGATCTGAGTGACTTTAAAAAAAGGGCAACATTATGATGGCTAAACTACTAGACCTATTCTACTAGACTGGATCTAGTGGGGTGTTTCTGGTAGGCAGTGGCGAGTACCTACCAAAGGTGGTGCTAGAAAGAGCAAGAGCGTGATGGGTGCCGTATGTGCATGATCCCACCGAAGAGCAAACCGCTGAAACTATGATAGAAAGGAGTCAGAACACACAACGCTTGCAACTTGCGGTGTATGAGGCTGCTTAGTCCCAGACCACTCAGGTGGTTTTAATGTTATGGCTAACTACTGTAATTATATAATATAACTAAACAACAATACAAAATAAATATTTCCCCTGAATTTTTTTTTTACATGAATATATTAGTAATAAATATTATTAAATTACACAAATAGAGCATCCAGTTTTCCTGAAATGTCATATTCTGCTTTCAGAGCCTGGATTTCTGATACCAACTGATAGAATGGATAATGTATTTATTATATAATGAATAGCATTACATTATGGCCCATCAAGGTTGAGTGAAATGCATGATGAAATGCCCAGGCAGAATTTGTGTTTGTGCCAGAAAGTGCAATTTATTCCAATAGAAATCTGGTGCTGATCCGCAATTTCCAGCTGACCTGAGATTTGAAATGGCTAGAGAAGAATGAATTGGAGTGAGAGACAGAGAGAGAGAGAGAGAGAGAGAGAGAGAGATAGAGAGAGAGAGAGAAATCATATAGCCCAGAGGCTGCAGCTTCTAAAACAATCGAGAAATTTCGAGCAGCACAGTTTGTGAACTATTGATTGTCAGGTTTGGAGCGGTTTTGCCAAGTAATTTGAAAAAAAAAAAAAAAGAGAGAAAGAAAGAAAAGGGAAAAGAAAAAATTCGAGTGTACTTCCACATCTAATGGTTAAACAATAAGGCATTAAAGAAAAACAGGCTGTTCAAACTGCAAGATTATTACACTGATGCAAACTAGTACTGTAATTAAAGCTTTGTTTTTGAAGAACATGCAGCAAAATGTTCTTTTCCTATCAGGAACCCTTCGTTCAATCTGATAACCTTCACTTTTATAATACAAACTAATCAAGCTGTAAACCTCTCACTCACTCATTTATTTGCCGAACCGCTTAATCCTACTACTAGGGTCGGGCGGAGCCTATCTCATCAAACACTGGGGGAAGGTGGAGTACCCCCTGAACAGATTGCCATCGCAAGGCCAACACACACACACAACCATTCACTCTCACACCTAAGGACAATTTGGAACAGCCAATTAGCCTAATGTGCATGTCTTTGGGCTGTGGGAGGAAACCAGAGTACCCAGAGGAAATCCAGGCAAGCACAAGGAGAACATGCAAGCTACACATAGAAATGTCCTAGCCCAGGACTCGAACCCAGGACCTTCTTGGTGTGAGGTGGATGTGCTAACCACTACGTCATCATTACATCCATGTTATATTTTTAAATACAAATGTACCCAAACTCTTTGTTATTCAGTGACGATCAGTAGGAACATCGACATTACTATCTCAGGAGGAATAAGTACCAAGTAGACATGCATGAGTTGTGAGAGTGAGAGTGCATCAGTATTGATCTGTGCCCGTTCATTGGAAAACAACTTAATGGACATTCACATGGCCTTCACACAAAGCATCAACTTGTTTCATGCTGATAAGTGATTCTCAGGTGTGAGCCGTCAAAAAAAAAAGAAAAAAAAGAAAAAAAAAGAAAAAAAGAAAACATGCCTGAGAGAGGCCCGAGGCGGCTTGATTGATTTATTGAGCCTGTGTTCTTGATAACTGATGCGGAGATGATGATGTTGTAAGTGGCCATGAGATCAGAAGGGCCCTGAGAGGAGAAAAACGATCGCTGAAGGGCATGGCACCTATTTCAGGCCAGGCTGATCTTCACTGCTTTCCAGTTGTGGTATTGACCAGCGTGCTAGCCCTGACTGGCCGGTCCTGATTCCTATTTCATTGTTAATGGATCTCAGAGCCTCAAAATCATTAAGTCAAACTACACAACATAGTAACACTAGGGAAAAAGACAATTACACAAAGATGTAGTGAACATTGATATTATTATTATTATTATTATTATTATTATTATTATTATTATTAATAGGGTATTATAGATAAATCGGTATATAGATATATAGATATAGACAAAAATAGATATGATCATTGTTGTTATAATTATTATTGGTAATATTGTTAATGTTGTTGTTGTTGCTGTTATTAATATTATTATTAGTAGTAGTACTACTATCATTGTTGTTGCTATTACTCTCCTTAAATTATAATTATTATTATTATTATTAATGTTGTTAATAATAACTATTATAACTACATTATTAAAAATAACATTAAAGGGTTAACTGCTTTACGGGTATGTGAGGGGCGACAGAGAGCAAGCGTGTGTGTGTGTGTGTGTGTGTGTGTGTGTGTGTGTGTGTGTGTGTGTGTGTGTGGGAGAGAGACAGACAGGAGAAGACGTGTCGCTCCAAGCAGACACATAAAACACTTCTCTATCCATTCAGTGTTAAACCGCCTGTTTTACCAATCAGTCTCTCATTTTTTTAAAGTAGAAAGAGACATTTTGTACAAGTTTCCGGGCCACTGTGCGAGCTATAAGATGAGTATGTGCTGGAAGAGCGCGCTTTTTAAAGTGCCAGCACGCTGCATGTGTGTGCATGTGTGTGTGTGTGTGTGTGCGCCCGCGCATGACCTGCGCATGCACAGACATTAAACTGGCAGTTACTTACATTTTTAAACTGCCTTTTAAACTGAAGTAATGTCATAGGCACACGTTAGGAAACATGGTTAGAAAAAGCATGAAAGGTAGCAAAAAAACGTTTTGACCATTGAAACCGTCTAAAACTTCACTGTCTACGTTTTAAAAGTTCAACCAAGTTTCTATGTGAAAGTATGGCTTCTTGGCGTTTGTCGACCTCTCCCCATTCATTTAAATGGGATTTTTGGAGTGGTTTTTGGCTAATTGTGTCGCCATGGTAACGCAAAACGCCAATAAAAAAAAGTTATAGCACACTTCATGGCACTGAGATCCACGTTTTGATATATGGCTCATTATTTGGTCTTGGGTACATTCTGGCAGACATGTATTCAAATTTTTAAAACCATTAAAACCATGAAAAATTCTTTTCAATTTACAAAGTTAGGACTCAAAAAAACAATGTTCATTAAAAAATAATATTACCCACAGAATTAATTCTAAAGCTACTTTAAATTAATGTCACGTAACATTGACGGACACATCATGTCACCTGTGGCTAAAATCAAGGGAGTTGGAAAAGTGTCCACTGAGCATGTCCAGAAGTAATAAATATTCATGAGACTCGGTCTTGGCTTCAGGAGTTTTTTTTCCACTGACGTGTGAACCAATTTATAAATGAACTTAACATGTAATTGGTTTGACAGACATTTCACCTGAGATTTATTCATGTTGATAGAACTACCTGTATGGATTTTTTAGGAAAATTCTTTTTTTTTTTTTACTGAGTGCAACCAATGCTGCCTTCTTCCCAGTTTACTAAAACCAAGTACAGATATTTGCCGGTATGTACATCATATGGACCAACATATGAAATATATGGTTCCTGACAGAAGTTATGTTCAGAGGTCCATCTCATTAAAAATATGTGTCAAAATTAGCAAAACCACACATTAAACATCCTTTTCACACTCCAAAATATTTTGTTTGTAATCAGAAACAGTAGTACGAATTTGTAATATTTATTTGTGAAGCCGGTAACTGAACTTGACCAGATATGTACGACTTTCATGCCGGAAAATCGGCAATTTTAGTATGAATAAAGTTAAAAAAGAAAGCGCCGGCGCTTTGTAATATACTGAAATTGTCTTTACTATTATTTTATCTTACACTTTAAACAGTTATTAAGTTGGACATTCTATTGCATGGAAATATTAAAAAAATTTAGATTATTAATATTACAATAGCAAATACAGAGCCATATACATTGCGCGGGTGCACTTTGCCGTTTGGGCCGCATTAAGTGCGACGGAAGAAGAAAAAGAAGAAAAACCATTTTTCTGGAAGAATAGTAATATTGTGTTTGCTCTTAAGCACAGCCACATAATAATAATAATAATAATAATAATAATAATAATAATTCTTAATATCAATTGTAGTAGTAGAGGTATCATTGATGTTGCTATTACTATTATTTTCTTTTAATTATTATTATTAATGTTATCAATGTTATTATTATTAGTAGTAGTAGAAGTAATACTACTACTATCATAATTGTTGTTGTTGTTATTACTATTATTATTACCAATCGTAGTAGTAGAGGTATCATTGATGTTGCTATTACTATTATTTTTTTTAATTATTATTATTAATGTTATCAATGTTATTATTATTATTATTATTAGTAGTAGTAGTAGTAGTAGAAGTAGTTGAAGTAATACTACTGCTACTACTACTATCATAATTGTTATTATTAGTATTATCATTATTATTATTATTATTATTATTATTATTATTATTATCAATTGTAGTAGTAGTGGTATAATTGATGTTGCTATTACTATTATTTTATTTTAATTATTATTAATAATGTTATCCATGTTATTGTTATTATTATTATTATTATCATTAGTAGTAGTAGTTGTAGTAGAAGTAATACTACTGCTACTACTACTACTACTATCATAATTGTTGTTGTTGTTATTATTATTATTATTAAAAATAAAGCACTCACAAATTATCTATATTTTTTTTTCTAGTTTTTATGCATAACCCGGTCACATTGATAGAGAACTCTTGGGTTTTTAATAATATAGATACTTTGAGAATTTAATCTGCCTTTAACTCACAAAAGCCTCTCTCTCTCTCTTTGCCCGGGGAGGGCTTCAGCTTTCTTCCAAAGTACAGTTTGTCCCAGTTTCTGCACCAGATGGGTCTGTATTCAGCACCCAGTGGAATCATGGGCAGAGGAAGAATTAAATAAATGTTTTAAAGTTGTATTGGTCTTCCTCTCCATTTATTTCTCCCTACAGAAAACACAAGCCTCTAGATTATAATTTGCCATATTTTCGAATGGGTACAAACACCAATAAATAGAGGGAAAGATGAGAGCATACGAATTGGGTGTCTTTAATGAAACAGCCTCTGACTTGTGTCGCAGCGGAACACTATAGGCCCATCAAACAAACATCTGTTGCCTCCCATTAAAACATGTTGAAGGTAAAGTGATGATTTAAAATGTGTAACATTTACAGCACACACCGGAGGTCTATAATTGTTTATAGCAGTATATCCAGACATTCAGGCATACCCACACCCACAAAACCCCCACACAGCACTTTATATTGTGCACGCTACATGGACTACATAGAAGTGTAATTTCACAGTATAAACCACAGATTGTAATTTGAGCCAGGATTTACTGAACAGGATATTAATTTTAGTAAAGTGCCACTCAGTTCCTGCTATTCAGTGCTTCTGGAGTGATCATTAAACTCTTCATTTCAGTTTACGCAATATCAGTGGGATGAATTAAGAATCGTGTCACTGATGTTTCAGGGGAAAAAATGATTATTACACAATGATATATGTTCAAATAAACTCAAGGCTGTATGAAGATTTTTTAAATTGGGTTTTCAATAAATACAACCCGAGAGCTGCATATTGACTAAATGGGATTACACCCTGTATATATTATATTCCTGATTGCTGGATAAAATTGCTGGTCTAATGATGGAGAGGTAACAGGCAGCACAGTGGCAGCACATCCGTCTCACAGGTCCTAGGTTCGAGTCCCGTCCTCAGGCGTTTCTGTGTGGAGTTCGTATGCTATCCCCATGCTTGCGTGGGTTTTCTCCGGGTACTCCGGTTTCCTCCCACAGTCCAAAGACATGCGCTTTAGGCTAACTGGCTGTTTTAAGTTGCCCATAGGTGTGAGTGTGAATGTGTGTGTGGGTCTGAAGAGCTGTTCAAGGTGTACCCTGCCTCCACCCTGTGTCGGCTGAGATAGGTTCCAGCCTCCCCACGATCCTAGTAGGATCAAGAGGTTTGGGAAACGAGTGAGTGAGATTGAGGTGTGCTTGGTGCGCCACTATCCGTATCGAGATTTAAATGTAAGTGGGCGTGGCTTAAACCATAGTGTTACTCAACCTCAGCTGCATCACTCGAGTTTGTAATAGATTGCAACAACATTTTGGGAATCATGTTCATACATTTAATTTCCAATAAATTTATTCCCAAAACACAGTATATCCGAAACAGCCTAAGTGCAACCCTGATCAGCCAATACAGGCAGGATGCTGTAACTCTTGCATCACCTGAACCAGAGTGAGGTCCCCCCCCCCCTTTTTTTTTTTTTTAGTTTCTATAACTGTTTGCAATGTTTTCTGACTTTCTACATTCAGCTATCATGAGGCTATTTGAGATTCCCTGTTTAACACTCTGTGCTGAAGAGAGGTACGCTGTGTACTAAGTGGTGTTTTAGATTATTTATTTATTTATTTATTTTTTACATGCCTTCAACTGTTTTTCCCCGAAAAGCAACTCTGGCAGAATTAAAAAAAAAAAAAAAAAAAACGTGCTCGGAGCTCAGCACTTGAAGTTGTAAGACCTTTCTCAAGGACTCAATAGTGCCTCACTGGCAACACTACCTTTTTGATCACGAGCTCAGCACCCCTGAGCGCCCAATAAATGATTATTAGTGGGGGTTTTTTTGTTGTTTTTTTAACTAAAAGCTTAGGTAAAGTCCATTTTCAATATCCACTCACTGCTATTTAAGCCCTTTTAAATTGCGTTTCTTTTTTATAATTGTTACATGCTTGTCTACATGGCTTAAACAAAGGTCTAAAGAAATATTTAAAAAGAAAAAAAAAAAAAAAGAAAAGAGAAGAAAAGAAAAGTGAGTGCTCTGCCAAGTTCCCTGGCAGGCTGTGGAGAAAGCTGAGATGGGCTTTGGTGCTGTAAAACAGCCCAATGAAGTGATACTGAAGCGCAAATCCAACGATAGCACCCCTCTGGTAAAACCTTCCCCGACGGATTAAAGAGCTACTCCGTCACAAACTCTTATCAACACACAAAAGCACAGCTGAAGGAGAAGAAGGAAGGCCGTACAGGGGATTGCCACTTTTCAAAGGCGGTGTGCCTTTTTTTTTTTCTTTCTTTCTTCCATGGAGAGAAAAACAAAGTAATTTGAAATCCTAACATGTGGCGGCTCCAGATATCTGAAGCTGAGGAACGCATGACTGCGTGTGTACGTGCCTGTGCGAGGGAGAAAGTGTTGTGGTAAATACGCTCTCGTAATGTTCTCACTTATTCAACAAGCTGAATATCTTCACTCACGTCTCTGTGACAGCTTATAACCTACAAAGAGAGCTCTGTCTAGGTCTGTTGTCCAGGTCACTGAACTGTCTACAGTCATCAGCAGGAAGTTAGCAGTTAGCATCTTATACACACGTTACAATCGCTTAAATCACTTTAAACGCTAATATGTATTTGCGCTGCTTGTCCAGTTTGTCATCCACTCAGTTGAATGAAGGCTAGAAGCGTATTTAAAAACTTATAGTATTGCTTTAAGACTTAGCAACACCACACGACTGAGAATTAGCTTGAGTTTTTCCCAATACAGACAGAAGGTTTATCTACATGTTTATGCTAGAAAATAAGTACCGAGCTCCAAACAACTGTCAATACATGATCGCAGTTCAAGACTAGTAAGAAAACATGTGCGATAACATCCAAGATGATGTTGAAGTAGATTCCTGATGAGTAAAACCTCATAAGGTAACGCAAGATTCTCTAATCTGATTGGTCAGAAGGTGTTGATTCAGTTTAATGTAGCTGCTATAGTAACAACTCCTTCAGATGGACTAGAATAGCATATAATGTAAAGCTGGGTGGTACGATGGCGTCCACCTCACAGCAAGAAGGTCCTGGGTTTGAGTCCTGGGCTGTGTGGTGTTGGCATGTTCCCCCCGTCGTTGTGTGGGTTTCCTCTGGGTACTCCGGTTTCTTCAAAACTCGGACGAAACAACATTTCGTTCTACTACATGCCCTGTACGTAAATGAATGCCAATAACGTTAAGCTTGATTAGGTTAATTCGCTGTTCCAAATTGCCCCTAGGCGCGAGTGTGAATTGTTGTGTGTACGTTGGCCCTGCGATGGACTGGTGAGCTGTTCAGGGTGTACCGCGCCTTCACCCAAGGGCGTCTGAGATGGGCTCCAGCCTCCCCACAACCCTAATACGACGAAGCTGTTTGGCAAATGAAGCAGTGAATCAATAACCTAATGCGAATAATAAATATGGAGGAATTTATTCATCCCTGATGGAAGTTTATAGTGTCACTGCTTTGCTGATGATAATTTTACCCCGTAACAGCATATCTCAAAGTGTTTAGCTCCTCATTTACTGCGCGGGCACTGAAGTGGAGATCGAAAACGTCTTAAACACATCCAGCATAAAAACTTTCACTCATTCCGAAGAAACACACTCGAATCAACAGACTCATTTCCAGTCTGGGCATCTCATCTGGAGCGAATCTCACACCCATTACTCCAATGCAAAGACTCAATTTAACACCTTTATCTGCAATGTTTCACAGACACACTATCACAAGGAACAACACAAGATTAAACCAATCTCTGAAAGAGACGCTTGTTTTTAAATCTGGAAAGCTAAGCAGTAATACTTTATATGCCATCGATTGCATTGTGTAACGTTGAAGTCCATTTAAAGCAGCTGCATTCAATTAATTCGTCACGAATATGACAAGCGTCCGTGTGTAAAGCAGGACACAGGCTAAGTTAGCGGAAATGAGAGAAAGGGGCAGCATGTGCTGGAACAATTAGACCGAGGAACACCTTGCATAATTGTCTAATTCTATGCATGCACATCTGCCTGGCTAATGGTGATTATTCAATTACTTGATCTATTTCAATTATAGCCTTATTTACTCAGAACGAATTTGCATGTGCAAGGCCTTTTTTGGACTTCCTATTCATCATGCGCGGAGACAGCTCACAAATTACATACTGCCTATTCATAAGTCTCTGTCTCCGTCTCACTCTCTCTAGAGGACGCTGTTGTTGACTAGTGCTTCAGCTGGTTTGTCCTCCTCAAAGCATTTCATCTTTCTGCTTTGTTTTTAATTGTCTGTCATTTTGACAACGTGGCCAAGGTTTTTTTTCTTTCTTTTTCCCTCTCCACCCCTTATTTCCCTCAATACCCATGGCAACAAATCGATCAGCGAGTGGCAGCTCAGTTGATGCGGATTTCCAGTTATTATAAACTACCCCCGCCCCCCCCTCTCTCTCGCTGCCTGTGTGTCAGTGTAAACACTCTCGTCTTCACTAAGCTATCCTATTCCTCTGTAAAAATAAGCAATATATGGCACTTCTGTTCATAAAAGAGACATTTTTACCTCCACCTAGGAGGTTATGTTTTACCCTGAGTTTGTGTCTGTTTGTTTGTAAGCAGGATTACGCAACAATCTATCTACAGACGTTCGTGAAATTTGGACCAGAGTTGTGGCTTTGGACAAGGAAGACATTTTTGGGGAAGGAATTACATTTAGGAGATGATCCGAATCAAATTCGGGATTCCGGAATTTTTTTAAGGATTCTTTAACATTGTTAAAGACAAGGGTTTTTTTTTTGGAAGAGTCCTGTTACAGCAGGCCCAGCAATGGGTGCTGTGTACTTTCTGCTCTTTGCAAAAACCTTTGCGTGGATGTCTTTAAAGAAACTTCTACCAGAGGTTGGGCTTCAAACATGGAAGACTCCATTAGATTCTGAAGACGACACGGATCAAATTGTGCATCCAGGAATTTTTTTCTACAGGATTTTTTGTTTTACAGGCCCTCATCAAACTATAGAAAGACCTAAGAACAAAGTGTAAACTCCTCTGTCTTGAAGACTAACACTGGAGAATCCTTCCTTAAACATCAAAAAAAACCCTTTCTTACAGAAAACATCCCCATATAACCAACCACACGTGTTTCTATGGAGAGTTGGCCATGCAACACCTTGTCCAAGTTGTCATGATGGAAACAATGCTTACTGTCACAGTTGACCAATCAACACTGAGTACTTGACCAGAACTGATCATAAGAATTCGTGGCACTGAAGTGTTCTTGTATTAACACCACAGTGCACATAGCACTAATCAATAGCATCTAGACTCTACAGGATGCCACTCTGATTGTCATCTCTTCCTGACTGATGTAAACAGACAGCTGACATGGAGCTCCGTGCACTCAATAATTAGTGCTCGGAAACCTGTCACATCAAATACTGATATGCCCAAAACAATATCTCCATATACCAGAGGTGTAACCTCATACAGTAACTAAAAACCTTGTTAAGCTTCATTTGGTTCACAGCACCAATAAATTGAAATAAATGCTGAGATACGACACATGCTAAGCTAAACTAAGTCCAGTTCAAGTCATGTTTGCTCCAAGCTGCTTGTCGTTTTCAAACTGTGGCCTGAGCAGCTGACGCGGCGGTGTAAATTTGCTGTTTAATTCTGAAGAGAGAATAAGATTAAAGGAAGGAAAGGAGGGACAGCACTAAAGCTCATATCCTGCTGTCATGCTGAGACAAAACAGATGGATGAGAGGGAAAGTGGGCACCGATTTATGCTTGATGCACATTTGAAAGTTTAAACAACAGCTTCTATTAATGAAATAAAAATATGCCTGTGTGAGAATGATGACAATACCTGAAAAGGAACATCAGTAACCTCTTATTTATTTCACATTAGTCAGTAGCTGAGAATTAAATCAAGAGCAAAATCCTTCAAAGCTCTTATATAGCTATAGTACCGCCTTTAAGACTGAATTTCACTATACACCGATCAGCCGTAACATTAAAAACATTATGATCACCGACAATTGAAGTGAATAGCATCGATTATCCCCTTATAGTGGAACCTGGCAAGAAGTGGGATGTATGTGGCAATCAATGAACAGTAAGTGCTCGAAGTTGATGTGTTGGAAGCAGGAAAAATGAGCAGGCATAGAGATCAGAGTGACTTTCACAACCTCCACATTGTGATGGCTAAATGACTGGGTCCATTCATCTCTCCAAACCAGCAGGTCCTTTGTGGTGTTCCTGGTATGCAGTGCGAAGTACCTACCAAAGGTGGTCCAGGGAAGGATAACCAAAGAACTGCCAAGAGTGTCATGGGTCCCCAAGGCTCAGTGATGCACGTGGATTGATGAGCAAAGGCTAGTACATCTGGTCTGATCCCACATGAGCTACTGCTCATGCTGGCTATGGTAGAAAGGTGGCAGGACACAGCATTGATGTTTATGT
>JBCNYH010000027.1:5676853-5691169 GCA_039654325.1 Tandanus tandanus
TGTGTGTGTGAGAGAGAGAGAGAGAGAGAGAGAGAGAGAGAGAGAGAGAGAGAGAGAGAGAGAGAGAGAAAGGACAGTGAAAAAAGATAGAGCAAGAAGTAGTAAGAGAGAGGGGGGAGAGAGAGAACAGTGAAAAGAGATGGAGAGAGATATTAAGAGGGGGGAGACAGAGAGAGAGAGGAAAGTGAAAAAAGATAGAGCAAGAAGTAGTAAGAGAGAGGGAGAGAGGACAGTGAAAAGAGATTGAGAGAGATAGTAAAAGAGGGGGAGAGAGAGAGAGAGAGATAGTGAGTAAGAGATAAGAGAGGAAGGGAGGGAGAGAGATGACAGTAAAGACACAGAAATGTTAAGAGTGAGGGAGAGAGAGAGATAGTAAGTAAGAGATAAGAGAGGGAGGGAGGAAGAGAGAGAGGGAGGGGGCAGTAAAAAGAGAGAGAGTGAGAGATAGGGAGTGAGAGAATGACAGTGAAAAGAGAGTGAGAGAGATAGTAAGAGAGAGGGAGGGGGCAGTAAAAAGAGATAGAATGAGAGAACGACAGTGAAAACAGTGAGAGATAGTGAGTGAGAGAGAAAGAGATAGTAACTGTGTGAGTGAGTGAGTGAGAGCGAGAGAGAGCGCGCGAGAGCAGCCTCACACTCATTCGTATTTAACATGTTGAGGATATCAGTGCTGAGGAGAAGGAGGAGGAGAAAAGAGAGGGATGGGTGTATGGAGGGGGATCATTAACATCGACATGACCATCTCTGACAGAGCACCATCACACCATAATTACTGCTGCGCTCAATACTCCTTCTGTCTCCAGATCTCGGTGAGAAAAAAACGAGGGACAGCAGGAACGGCCGAGGCAGAAAGGCAGCGTCGCCGCCTGCGTGCACGTGAGTGTGAGTCAGTGGTCATGCCTTCGCTTATTTCAGTTCAGCTCGGGCACCTTTGTCCCTAACTCCACCCACACACAGATAGGAACAGCTCCCAAAGCCTACCTGACTTCTACTGTCTATCATTTTTCTGAAGCAGGGCACCATTAGCTACATGCCAAAAATATATAATTGAAAGAAAAGTGATCCTAGTTGTTTATTTTGAGTCACGGTATGATACAAGAAAAAAAAAAAGAATACAACTAACAATAAAGGCAACAGGAACAGGAACGGAAAGTGTCCTAAAGCCGTCCACGGTGAATAATGCTTCCCGCCAAACAAAGAAATCCCCCGAATGAGCTAAAGCTAAATGTACCGACGACAAACGCAATCTTCGAAAAGAACAACAATGATCGCTAAAGGCATGGGGAGAAGACGGGATCGATGAACATCTCTCAGGATCGATCCCCCGAACCATGACTTCGGATTGATCACGCCACGGCCAGAGACGATTCCTGGCTTAAATCATGCTGCGCGCTGATTAAAAAGGATTAGCACGCTCTTGTCAGCGCGAGTGGTGTGAAGCACAAAATTCCACAAAAAGCACTTAATTGGCTTAAGATGGAATACTCGTTAAACCCACGATTGGTGCTTTAATCTTTCTCATTTCAAAAATTCGGGTTTGTATTATTATTGCATGTGAAATAAACACAAAAATGCCAAAGGATTTCTCGAAGCGGCAAAGAAACCGAATAGCATGCGAAACATACATCTGGTTTATTTATACATCATGAAGTACTGCTCACGCTGGATCATAGGGAAGGAAGTGTAACACACACAAAGGAAAATGCTATCCGCCCTCTACTACATACATACATCTCCTGTCAATCACAGCAACCATTTTCTGCAAATGGTTGTTGTGAGGGACAGGGGGGGGAGAGAGAGAGAGAGAGAGAGAGAGAGAGAGAGAGAGAGAGAGAGAGAGAGAGAGAGAATCCCTCCCACCCAGTGAGCAAGACCAATTTTGGTGATGTAACATTAGATGCCCCATTCAGGAGTCCATGTCTGGCACAAATACTGAACTCACACACATGGATATTCATGCCTCCTACGAATCTCACGTCTCAAGTGTGTCTCTTGTGTTTGACAGAAATACAATACGTCATAATGAAATCCATGGCTTGGGTTGTAATTACACTCCAAACTATTAGGTGCATAAACATAGCACAGAAGCGGAGTTGCACATGATTTGACCTACTTTCGGTTTCCAAGAGAAACAGTGCGGCTGCATCCGAGCTTTCGCATGTGCATGCAGCGCTATTGCAATTATCCTGCTTTCTCGTTTCCAGTCAAATAAATGTTGCATGCACGAAAGCGAACTGTCTTTCAAATCTGATTTTTAGAAATATCATTTAATCACGGGCGGCACGGTGGTGTAATGCTTAGCACGGCCGCCTCACGCCAAAAAGGTCCTGGGTTCGAGTCCCGGGCGCAGGCATTTCTGCATGGGTTTCCTCTGGGTACTCCAGCTTCCTCCCACAGTCCAAAAACATGCACAGTAAGCTAACTGGCTGTTCCAAATTGTGTGAATGTGTGAATTGTTGAGAGTGTGTTGCCCTGTGATGGTCTGGTGAGATGTTCAGGGTGTACCCTGCTAGGCTTAGCCTCCGCGCGACCCTCACAGTAGGATTAAGTGGTTCGGTAAATGAGTAAGCGAGTGAGTGAGGGGTCAGTGAACTTTACTCACAGATCATTTTTGTATTTAATGGGTAATCAAGTCCCTAACCAATGTTTCTTAATTTTTTTGTTTTGCAGAATCACGAAAGCTTATAAGGTGACAGATATTTGTATCTTTGAGAAACATGCTCTCTCACTCAGTCATTTTCCAAACCGCTTAATCCTTCTAGGGTCGCTGGGGACACTGGGCGAAGGCGGAGTACACCTCGAACAGCTCACCTGACCAACACACACGCACATACACCCATTCAGACTGCCACTCATAACAACGGTCAATTTGGAACAGCCAATAAGCCTATGCATGCACGTGTTTGGACGGTAGGAAGAAACCAGAGTACCCAAAGAAAACCCACACAAGCACGGGGAGAAAATGCAAACTGCACACAGAAATGCCGGAGCCTGGGAATCGAACCCAGAACCTTCTTGCTGTGAGGCGGCTGTGCTAACCACTACGCCACCCCTTTGAGAAACACCCATAGTCTAATAAAAAACTTTTATTAAAAAAGTACACAAGAAAAAAAAACAAGCTTATATACATGGCACTTGGGGAATCTTTCGTGATTAATACTAATTTATCAATTAATATTTTTTTCCCCTTTAGATGGTGCTCTGTGCACGGGGTTACCATACCAAACTAAAGTTACCAAATGATCATCACCATCCTACCTTTCTTTTCCCAAAGTAGGTCTATGTAAAAAATTCATTCATTTCTGAAATGTTTCTGGGTTTTAAAACCAATAAAAATGTGATCATTTGTACCTGCAGTGCCTTACAAACGAAGAAAACACCCGAGGATATGTCTTATCCGTGCAATAGCGCGACCCAAAAAGCTTGTGTGCAGTCACCTGACTAGCAGCTGTCCTGGGTCAAGTTCAAGGGTGCGTACAAGTGAGCTAGTCATGATACTGTTGCTATACAGTACATAGAGAGTTAGCAGATTAGGGCTTCAATGGCATGACCTTAATTTAGTGTCTCATTCAACATTAAATTATGTTTAGCATTACAATCAGTGCACAGTAATAAAAAAATAAGAGAATATATATATATTTTCTTTTCATGGCATCTACAGTCACTTGCTGCAGCAGAAGACAAGATCTGTGGTTATTTGGAGTGCAACTCAAAACTAAAACTAAAAGATAGGTTGGATTGGATTATATTTATAAGCTGCTGAAGGATGAGGATGGAAGCCATATTATTTTAAGAGAAAGCTGCAATGATCAATGTGATAATAACAATTAGGACTATCTTTCAGGAATCGTAGCAATGCTCTGGACTCATAACAGCAGTTTACTTGCCTTCTTTTCATTTATACACCATCGTGTTTCATTTTTATGATGGCAAAGGGGACCTGGGTTTTATTGAAACATCTCATCTTGGATGAGACACTTAAAATATCCCGTTTCAGTCATCCTTATTCAACAAATATCTGGCAATAACAGAGGCTAAGCAAAAGTAGTTTGAATAAAACGAATGGGTCGCACAATAGAAAATAATAATAATAATAATAATAAAATATTGCATGGAGATTGTCCTAACTTCTGAATTTCAGTCAGGCTTCTCAGTTTTTCATCACGGGTAGGCCATTCTTTTTTTTTTTATTCCGTGTTTGGTGGATTTCTATGTAAACCCAAGACAGGAGACAAGAAAAAAATAATTTTAACAATAGGTATTTCATTTTTTCTTTAACAACATAACAGAACAAGAACACAAGAAAGGATATTATATATAAAGTTTAATTTTGCCCTCTCTTGTTTTCTTAAAGAATTCCAAACCAGTGCTTTGATTTAAACATTTAATAATTTGAATACAGTAGTCTGTCCTGAGCTGATGGCGTACATGTAGTACATTCATACTCTGTATATTCGGTTGAAACTCCTGCTTTAAACGGATCAGGTGACACATACTGTCACAATGTTTTCCATAACATTCAAAAAGAAGGCTGCCCTAAAAATACTATCATAGACCTCCCCTTTGACCTTGACTCTGGGGGTGAGATTAAAAGCTTTCGCTATCTGCATGTAGAATCAAATCTGAAGACTTCCCAAAAAAAAACAAAAAAAAAAAACAAACAAACAAAAAAAAAAACCCTGTATTGACCAGTTCGGTCACACATGTCAATAGCATCACTTCCGATAGTCTTGCGCACCAGACGTTTGCACGTGTGTAAGGTGTATGTCGCTAGATTCGAAACAGCGGCTAGGAGCGGCGACACTTCCAACAACAGCTGCCGTGAGAGGGCGGTGGAAGGACCAGCTTGGCGCAAAAAAGTTCCGGTTTTAAAATTAATCGAGCACTCAGCTAGTTAAAACCGGCGGGAATTAAAAAAGATGCTTTCCTCAATTATTATTATTATTTTTTTTAGAAATCGCAAAAATTAACATCGGCGTATCTGCAAAACAAGGAGTAAAATAAGAACGGCCCAATTCTACCAAAAGTATAAAACAGACCCGGATCAGATTATTCCCTGAACAGAGAGTTCATTCCTGACCCTGCTCGGCACTTTCTTCTGCTTTATTGATCTGTATGTAGATTAGTTTTCATCCATCAGATCACCTGATGAATAACATGAGCAGCTAGTTGGTTCTGGGACCGCACCGTCTGTCTGCGAGTCTCAGGAGATTAAACTCAAAGCCATTTTTAAACTTGAAACTTTGTCACAACATGACCTCAATAAAAAATTCAAATAACCTCTGAGGAAGTTGCTACCTGCTGCCAAATAATTACCATGGACTTATCAAGCCACATTGAGCAATGTCACCTCTGACTCCCAACGGCATCGCCGCATTATTTTGGACACCGTACTCTTCCATGCTTCTCTCAGAGACAAAGAGCCAGTGTCAGCCATGATTGACAGTCTAATTAATCTGCCACTTTTTAATCTGAAGCAGGAGTCATGGGGGTGTAATCATACAGGCGCAGATATTCCCTAAAAACACCCCGGCACCCTCCAACCAACCCTACTTCCCCTGGTTATTCGCCAAGCTCTTCAACATGTACACGTATGGAAGAGTTTCTGAAAATGTAAGTCAAAAAAAATTTCAAATAATGAATGAGTAAAATGCTTGCACTGGCTGGACAACACTACTGATGAGATGATTGCATTAATAGCATGATTTCTCTGGAATGTGGAGGTGAGGTTAATATACCATTCAGGGCAGCCATTTAAAAGGAAATAAAAAGCATACTGTGTTTTATTAATCCCGAGAGAGCCGTTTAATGTTCACATTTTTTGTCAGTTATTCAGTGATTACTGGCTGCCTGTTAAGGATTTAAGCTAAGAATGGCTAGACCGGTACAATCTGACAGGATAGTCACCATAATGCAAATTGAAACCACTCTTAAAACCACCGTGAACAGAAAAGCATTGATTAACTCACAAAATGTTGCATCCTGACACTACCACAGCATCTGGACTTTTCCACAATATTTAATTTTGGAAGAAGGGGCAGCCACAGCTTAATGGTTAGAGAAGCAGGTTTGGGACTGAAAGGTCGCTGGTTCGATTCCCGGACCAGCAGGAAAAACGTGTGCAGGTGATGGACCCCTCCCTCCACCTTCATGGCTGAAGTGCCCTTGAGCAAGGCACCTAAGGCTGGATAAAAAAAGAATTCCTGGTTTCTTGTCAGAACTTTTTGAAAAGATAAATGCAGCACGTGCTTTATTTCTTTCTTTTTTTTTTAAATAAAGAAATGAGGTGACTGTGGAAGCCCAAAAGCCTTTAAAACTAAATGTAGGTAAAGTGACTGAAGCTGGGAACTGGAGATGACTTCCAGCAATTTTTTTGAGGAGATTTTTGAATAAATAGACAAGAATAAATAACAAGAACCTTTTAGAAGGACTTGTTTAAATTTTCTGCCTCAGAATACACCCTAGATGACCAGTCTTTTACATGTACTTGTATATTTAACATGGATTTAACTCTGAACAACTGTTTAGAGAACAGTAGCCTTGCAGTTCCAAGAACCTTTAGAAAATATAACTATTTCAAAAAGAAATAAACCGATCTCACAATCACGGCATCTAACATGGAATCGCCTTCTGTGTATGTCTGAGGCGTTCTCCGAGGTTTTCAGTGTGGTTTTTAAGAGAAAAAAAAAAAAAGATGCAGCGCTGTTTTCCGGGTGCGGGCGCTGATGAGAAACTGGGAAATTTTTTAGGCTAGCCTAACCCCCAACTGCTCTCTGGGTGCCGCAATGTCCTGTGTCTGTGCTCACTGTTTATGTGTGTGTGTGTGTGTGTGTTCACTTTGGGTGGGTTAAGTGCAAAGCTAAATTTCTTTCGCTAGACCAGAAAATAAGAAAATAAAACAAAAATAAAAAATCTCATCCCATTTTCTGAACCCATACCAGTCAATTTGGGCAAAGGAAGCTTATACACCATGAACAGCTTGACCGACCATCACATACAACCATTTACATTCAAATTCAGACCCCGGGCAATTTGAGATCTAATTAGCCGAATGTGCATGGCTTTGGATTGTGGAAGGAAACTGGAGCACCCCCAGAGGAAACCCACACAAGCATGGGGAATGCATGCAAATATATAGGTATGCAAGTCTAAGATTGTCCTTCGAGGCTTCCCCAGTGTTATTGCACATATATAAAACTGCATATCCTTCGAGCGCTTTCCATTGTTTTAGCAAAGGAGACAGAGAATGGGAAAAAAACAACCTCTCAAAGGCACAGTTGGGGGGGGGGAGGACTCACTCTAACGTTTGGCCCTCTCCGATCACAAATCTTCACCTGATGCAGATTCAAAAATGAGGGAGGGGGCAAAAAGTGGAGGGGGGGGGGGGGGGGGAGAGAAAGGTCTGGGAATGTGATTGAACTGCCATGAATAATTAGCATCACTTTGCCCCTCTATCACCTACACGAACATGGGTTTTCTTTCTTTCTTTCTTTCAAATGCATCATTTCAGAAGCATGAGATGTTATGTGGGGTATAAAATATGAATAATAGACAGTATGACAGCTTTAGGGGTATAAGAGTGGGGGGTAATAACGGGTACCAAAGCCATAGTGATGTAAGGCTCATATGAGGATGGATAGCAGAGGAGTAAACTTCAACAGAAATTTTATTACGAAGCCCTTTGCAGTAGATTCCCTTATACATGCAGAAAGAAAAAGTGAATCATCTCCAGACACCTCGGTGTGTATGTGTTTGTGTGTGAAAAAGGAGATGACCAGACTCCTATATATAGTCTCCTGCAGGCGTGTGCGCACACACACACACACACACACACACACACACACACACACACACACACACACACACACACACACACACACACACACGCCATGTGTGCTGTATAAAACAAAAAACGAAGGCCATGCAAGAGAACTTTAATGTGTCTTTTATTTAAAGCCCGCACGTCCACAAAAGCAGATGGCTGCTTTTTACTCGCTTGCTGCCTCGACGGGGAACGCGCTAAATGTTTCAGAGGCCACTAATTGACATGCTTTGATGCCTGGGCTCTCGGTGTGTTTATGATTCGAATTCGATTACACCAGTATGGTTTGATTGGCAGGAGACCCCTTTCAGTATAAACTGAGGTGAAAGAAAGATAAATCCATGAGACGTACAGTATATCCGAAACTCTTGCTCTCTCCGTCTTCCTGTTTGGCTCAATTTACAAGCGTGCTCTCAGAGACTGGATTTCAATTAGAAGCAGGATCTCAATTATTTCTGAATATTACACCAGGCATGGTTTTCCAGACCACACTCTCTAATCCAAGTCGGCTCTAATGCTCCGGATGGAAACCAATTACGTTAAAGACGTCAGATCATTTAACCATTCGCAACATTTAATTATGAAAAGGAAGCAGGGTTGCCAGGTCCATGTGCTTAATCTTTAAAATTAATGGTTCCAAATCCAAACCTAGAAGGGGGTGGTGGGGGTAGCGTGAGGTGGTGGGGTTGTGTGTATAAAATAGTATGAAATAGCTTATACATCAGTCTCAACTGACCAGACAGGGGAAATATGTATTGTGCATTATGTATTTCTTTTTTAAGTAAGTGCTTTCTAGCTATGAACACCTTTTGGCCACTTAAGTACATTTATATAAGTTAGCGAAGACTTCAGATAAATAAACTGGAAAAGGTTGTTTGATACTATAAGTCTTAAAGCAGTATTGAATTTCACTTATTACAGTTTTTGTTCGATTCTTTGATTTTCCCCCGGGGTTTCATTCAGGTCTGGAAAAAATCCATGGTGGTCTTGTTCGAGCTTATCAAAAGCTTATCACAAGCACTGCACTGAACACATCGGTCTCGTGTGCAAAACACCCAACCCTCATCCTCAGGTTTAAAAATAAACAAACAAACAAATAAATTAATTAATTAATTAAGTAAATCAGCAGGTTATTTCGTGCTGGAAATCCTCAGGCCTGGCAACACAGAGGAAGCATGCATATCAGAATTTGAAAGAATTTAAAACTTTATATCTATCATTCACCAAAACCCAAATAACCTATGTTGAATTATATTCAAAGATGACTCGTATTGTGGATCACGAATCTAGACACCTCTGCTACAATTGCAGCATTTTGTGATGGATAGACAGACAGACAGACCAACCAAGAGCATATCTTTTTTTTGTCTCCCCTCCAAAATTCAGGTTACACAAAAGTGTTTGAGAGGGGGGAAAAAACTAGAACAAGTCCACGGTACACAAATACCCCTGCCATGAGCTGAAGTGTAACACAATGCTTATGTATTCCGACTGTATTAAATTAGAATAAAATCCAACATTTCTTTAAAAATATATTGACCAGACACGATGAACTCCATCCAGATCCTTCTGAATGCACAACATGACTGTCCTTCCCTCATAATTCAAAAATTGGTATTCGCTGGCGTTGTATATCAGGAGATATTCTGCGGAGAAGCATTTACTATGTTGGAGGTCAAAGGTCAAGGTCAACATCACAAGGATATAAAACAGGTACGTGACACTCTGCCATCCCCAGATGTATTCACACACCAAGTTTTGTATTCATAGGTGTTGTAGTTCTGGAGAAATGCCACGGATAGGACAACACTATATGCCTCAGCCAACTTTTGCTGGTGGCGTTAAAAAAATGGTCTGATGAGATGTCTGGGCATAATTTTAAAAGATATGTTTGGCAGAAAAACACGAATACTCAACACCCAAAGTACACCATGCATGTGGTGAAACGTGGTGGTGGCAGCATCATGCTACACAGTTGCTTCTCATCAGCTTGAACTGGGGCTCTATTCAAGATACAGCGAATAGTCCCGAATACCAATCTATTTTGACACAAGACCCACAGGCCTCTGCGATACAGCTGAAGATGAAGAAAAATTGCACCATCCAGCACAACAGTGAGCCACAGCGCAAATCCAGGTTAACCAAAGAATGGCTCCACAGAAGATGATCAGAGTTTTGGAATGGCCAAGTCAGAGCCTGCATCGAAATCCGATCAAAAACCTGCGGAAGGATTTAAAGAGGGCTGTGCACGGGAAATCGCCTCGCAGTTCAACACATCTGGAGTGGGATAAAAGTGCTGCATTAAAAACATAGGGTACTTTAACAAAGAATTAATTCATTCATTTATTCATTTTCATTTCATAAATTGGACAACATCCGACTCCAGCGAACTACACGGCGTGAGTACAGGGACTGCTGCGTCTTTGTTTTTGCGGAGACGTGGCTCAACGACAGAGTTCCGGGCACCGCCATTCAGCTAGATGGGCTAACCGTGTTTCGTGCCACACAAACCCTCTTTCGCCTGTGTGGACACACACAACTTATTGTTCACTATTTATTGCACTACCTCAACCCTGTTATTATTTCATTACGCTGCTATGTTTATATTTATCTCTATTTATGCTACTCTGAACATCATTTCATTTTTTTATTCCATCTCATCTTTTTCTTTCTTTCGGCATTAAGTGTCTTATTCTTGTGTTGTCTTTTTCATCTTGTACTGTTTGCACCTAGTTGCACACTTTGCACTTTATGCGGCTAGGACAAAAACCATGATCCTAGCTCTGTGGTGGTGTTTTTTTTTTTTTTTGTTTGCTTGTTTTTTTTCCAAATTTGATCTTTATTGTATGTTTATGTAGCACCTGGTCCTGGAGAAACGTTGTTTCGTTTCACTATGTACTGCGTCAGCTATATGTGGTTGAAATGACAATAAAGCTTCCTGAATCTTGAATTTTCCAAGTTGCTAAACCCTAATTAAGGTTTTCTTATCAATTTTAAGATTCACCTGACATTTGCCTGGTATTTAACCAGGAGTTGGCAAAAGATCACAAGCGTTCCCAAACAGTAGCAAAACAGTGAAAAATAGTTGCTAATCATCACAAAAACCCTGTTGCTAACATTCACGCAAACGTTGTAAATTGTCGCTAAACATCAGAAAATTTCGCAAAATAACGGGCGGACCCTGATATTTGTCTACATTTGTCAGAAAGGTTGGCAAATCCAAATTTCGCTACGTTCATCAGCATTCACCTCTGTCTTACACTGGGTCACGATGTCAGCGATCTCCACAATTTGAGAGAATCATGAGTGATCATGAGGAGTGTGCGTGGGGGTGTTGTGGGGGTGGGGCTCTTGGGATCGAATCATGATGATCTCGAGGACTTGGTGGATTCGTCATGATCGTCATGATCGTGTCAAAATTTTTGACAGTCCACAATTCCGCCGCGCTTTTATTATGATGTATAACGATTTGACGCCAATTGTGATAGAACGTGGGGAATTGTAGCAGAGCGCAGCCTAGAGCTTGATGAACTTGGAAACACGATTCCTTTAAGTTTCATCTCTTGGATGCTCCCTGCCTCCTTTTTATACCCCGTTCGTGCTCCAAGCACGCTCATAAATCGTGGAGCTCCACGATTTTTTGAATCGCAGACATCGCGGACATCGTGCCCCAGTGTAAACCCAGGATAAGAGTATAACAGTCAGAGCTATTGTATGAGATGATATACTACCTAGTGTAGCATGACATGTACTATTAGACACCAATTCAGAGCTCTAAAGAAGATTAGATGAGTTTAATGCTTTTAAGAATTTTATACAGAATTAATCAAAGAATGCAAATTAGCAATAGCAACACACACACACACACACACACACACACACACACACACCATGGCCTCCAGCCCTTTAGTCTTTAATATTACAGGGATGTAAATGCATCTGGAAACCTTTCTTCAGTCACAAATCCCTCATTATCCCCTCCGTCTCTCGCCTGCCACAAAATGTCATTCGATCTATAAAGTATACACAGTGATGCTTAAACAATTATGCTCCTCTCCACATTCATCATCATCATCACTGAAATCATTTAGTCTTATAAGCATGTTAAATATATTCTTCCAGCATTGCTGCAGGAAATGCAATAATAGCAGTCAAAACGATATAAAGACTCTGCAAATTAAAAATGCTAATAACTTTGGCTTTGAAGTCGCCTCATTTACATTACAAACATTTTTTATTTATTTATTTATTTATCTTTTAGTGCCCAAAACACAACTTCAGTTTTGTGGTTCAGACGCGTGGACTGTGTCAAATGTGTTTACAAAGAAATTGTCATCAAACAACACAGCAGTGGCTCTGGTCCATGCCTCAACTCCTCACATCATTCAACAGCAGCACAATGAGGTTCTGAAAAGATCTTTGTTTTATTCTTTGCTCTGCTCCCCTATGATGATGTTGCTCCAGCTGTACAAAAGAGAGGAATTTTATCCACTGAGTGGACCATCAATATTCAACAGGTGCATTTCTGTTTCATGGCCACAGGCCCGCCACAGCCTGGAAAATCCCTAATCTGTAGTGCCATACAGGCTACTATGAGATGGGGTGCTGGAAAAAAAAAAGCAGGGGTGAATAAATCAATCACTAATATCTCTCCACCATCCCATTCCACTTGTGCCTTGTGTTATCCCACTAACTCTTTCCTTTACATACATCACTTTTTCCCCAGTGTTCGGAGAGTTTCTAAAATAAAAAAGTCTGTCAAAACAAAAAGCAAATCAAATAAAACATGAAAAAGAAAAAAACAAAGTGAACCAAAACAGTGGGGGAAACAAACAAAACAAGACAAGAAAAAAGGACAAAGCAAACCAATACAAGAAGTAAAAAAAAAAATAAAAAAATCATCAATTGAACATAAACACGAAAAACAAAACACAAAGCAAACCAAAACAACAAGGGGAAAGAAACACAAAAGCAAAATGAGACAAAAAAGAAAAAACATCAAGCGAACCAAAACCCTCAAAGTAAATCTAAAGAGAAAAAAAAAAGGATTAAACCAAAACTAGGTGGAAAAAAAAGAAAAGAAAAGTAAACTAATTAAAAAAAAAAAAAACAAGCAAAAAAAACAAAAACTAAAAAAAGAAAAAAAAACCTGATAATAAAACAAAAAAACCCCATTTAAAAAACCCACTAAGAAAAAAAATTAAAACCCCCACAAAATTACAAATTAAGTTAAAAAAGAAAGAAATAAGAAAAAAACAAAAGGGAAAAGAAATAAAAAATAAAAAAACAAGAAAAGACTAAGAAAAAAACAGAAAATAAATAAAATAAAAAACCAAAACAAAAAAACAAGAAAAAAAATTCAAAACAAGAAAAAACCTAAAAACCAAAAAAGAACAAGAAAACTCCCCACAAATTAAACCAAAACAAGAAAAAAAAAATACCCCCCAACCCCCCCCCCCCAAAAAAAAAAACAAGAAAAAAAGCTGAAAAAGTTCACGACCACAACAAAAAAGAAAAGTAAAAAAACTAAAACAAAATAAAACAAAAATTGACAGATAAAAGCAAAGTAAAAGCCAAACCAAGATAAAATAAAATGCCATCCAAAAGTTTGAACAGATATACTTTAATTAAAGCAAGTAGATGTGTCCAGACTTTTGACTCGATTAAAGTGGGTTTTTTTCCTTGCCATGACAGCAACAAAACAGAAAAATATTCCAGAGAACTGACAGACATGACTTCATTCCCATGTTTCAATAAGCCAAAGTAAGAAAGGAGAAGGTTGGCTTTTCCTCTCCAGTCTCAGAAGACGATATAACTGTGTCGGTACATCGGCCCTGAAGACGTCGCCCCAGACAAGTGAGCTCGCGGTACACGTCAGACACGTCCACCCTTCAGCTTTTCTCCTACGTTCTCTCTGCAGTAGTGTCCATCAGTTAGTGCACATCTAATCTACAGGGAGGAATAATACCCCACCAAACAGTAAAAGCAAGACGTAAACACAAAGTGCGCCACTCAGTGCAAGTCCGAGCTGCATGCAATTATAATAAACACAGTGAATCCATGGGATTTCATCTCTAATGGGAGACATATGACATTATTCTCCTTGGACATTCAGGGCAATTGTGATAAACACTGTGGAGGATTTACCCTTTCCAAATGGAGCCATGTGACTTTATGTCTTTCCAAAACCGGCCTCATCTCCAGCTGTTTCAGGTTCCGTAAACATCCTTGACTCTAAATCCGCCGCAATTTCGACGTGCAATTGAGTGGAGAGGTGAATCTGATTGGTTTAAACAATGGCATCATGCAATCATTATAGAATTAATTTTCGACTGCATAAGACTATAACCGAAATGAAATACCAGACCATAATTATCCATCATCAAGCTAGCTAGCAACAGACAAAGGTAAAAATAAAAACTATTAGCAGAATTTCCTTTTGCATGCAATATATATATATATATATATATATATATATATATATGTATGTGAGA
>JBCNYH010000027.1:5691269-5703769 GCA_039654325.1 Tandanus tandanus
CCTGTAGGAGTACCAGAGGTTTATTTTAATGCTTCCTTTGTATGACATGCACATACAGCATGTGGGGAGGATGAAAAAAAAAAAAAAAAAAAAAACCTGATTGGACACGTGAATACAAGCTGATTCTCTCACCCTAAGTGATGTGAGCACACGGATGGTGGAGGCTCCACAGTTCTGGATTAGAGTGCGAGGGATGACCTCGAGGGCCTGGGCAACAGCACGGTATGGCCACTGCTCGACGCCAGTGAGGGCTCGTGATCGCTCCATCAGCCTGTGAGACACAGACATCTCTACAGCGCCACCACCTGGCAGCAGAAAAGGCTCCAGCAGCACATTACGGCACACCTGCATAGCGTCATGCAGGTTACGCTCCACCTCCTAGGACACAAAGCACATGTATTATAGAACAACATGCCTTATAATGGGGAGCTGTATTTTTCAGTGCATGATTTATTTTTTAAATTCTAAATCAGATTTGTGGGGAGAAGAATCTGTGCTGATGCAACACCAACATCTTTATCAGACAAGGAAAGTATAAATAACCATTACTGCATTCCATTGTTTAAATTATATTTAATTTCCGAATAAACTACCCAAGACCAGTTTTGATTAAACATTACATCATCAAGTCTGTCTTTTACAAGTACATGGCTAACATTCTGCCTACTCTCTGGAAGACATTTAGATGCACCAGAAGCTACCCACTCAGCATCTCTGACCAACAGATTGACAGTGTGCATGGACAAGCACACAAGTGCCTTTTCTAAAATGTCTCTCACCGCCAGGATCTCCTTGCTGGCTCCTCTCAGCAGGATAGTGCAAGCCTTGGGATCTTTGCACTCTGTGACAAAGGTGAAATACTCATCACCGATTTTTTTCACCTCAAACAGGCCGGCCCCTGTTCCCACATCCTCCTCACGTAACTCATCTGTCCTGCTGGCGATGCGCGCTCCACAGGCTCTGAGGGACAAAGTAAAAAAAAATAAAAAATGTTGTAGGATGACAAATTCAGAAGAAAGATTTCTTAGCCTGCAAGCAGCGATTCTCGGGGTCCAAGCGAAGAGACTAATGAAGAGCAGAGGCAGTGATGACGAGGAGTGATGGAGAGAAAGAGGGGTGGTGATGAATATGAGTGATGCTTGGACCCCTAATAACAGAGGGAAAGCCCAATACTTTTGAATTCCATGCTTACCTGGCAATACGGTTGTTGTCTGTTTTACGGACGCGACGGATTGCAGTGATGTTTGCTTTCATCAGATAATGCTGAGCAAGATCTATGGCAAGAAAGGTACTTAGGAGAAATGACACGAAAGTACAATGGATCACAGCATGTAATAGTTCTATCTATGTGCACTGAAGGACATGCGTGTGTTTTTCTATATACCAGAGATTCCTTTCTCAGTAAAGACCAGGTCAGGTTTGAGACGGATAATATCTTCACAGATCTGCTGGATGTAATCTTCTTCCATCTGCAGGATTCTGGCAAAGTCTTCCTCACGAGTAATTTCTATATCAGTCTGGAGAAAGTAAAAAGGTTTCAATGGAGTTTGCTAGAGTTGTGTAAGGCAGAATATCCGAGTGTATATTATTTTTGCTCTACTGACGTACCTGACTCTCGCCCTTCTTGTACTCCAGGGAGCAGTCGAGGAGCACGATACGAGGGTTTTTGATGAGACGGCGCATGCGGGGGTGTGTTACATCTTTATTTACCATCACCCCCTTCAGCACACATGAGTCTTCAATGATCCCACCAGGCACCTACAGAGCCAGAAAGCCTTTGAATAATCGCCTTCCCTGTAGTTTATGCTGAGTCACTGTACTGGCATAAAGCCTACTCTCTTTTAAGGCTTTGTTTACACAACGACTATCCAGAAGAGTTTTATTATTTTTAATAGAGTTATTTTAAGAGGGAAAAGCCAGCACAAGCAACTAGCTGACTTCAGAAATTGTATATCTTGAGAAACAACTGTAGACAAACAAAAGTTAGAATAAAGCACAAACCATGCAACCATATAATTACCTTTTCCACCTTGGCATACTTTTTAATATCAATCTCCTTGCGGCCATTCTCCTCCAGCTCCACGGTGCGCACCGCATCCAGTGCAATGTTACAAGCCAAGCTTGACCAGCGACTCAGTGCCTTGGTGTTGATGGCCGACTTAATGATCTTCAGCATCATATCCCGATCATTTGGGTCGACTGGAGTGCTGTGGGTAAAAAGAAACACTGCTATATGTGTCATCACCCAAAGCCTGAGTGCGAGTGTGAATCATGTGGCTTGACATTTGTGATACCATGCAAGCAAACTTTCAAAATGTTTCACATAAATGAACAATTCCTCTGACACTTTCATCAGCCTGAGGAAACTGAGCATGTGTGCTGGGAGACACTACCTGATCTCTTTCAGCATGTTGAGCATGTCATCCAGAGCCTGCCTGTAAGCACTGATTACCACAGTGGGATGCATCTGCTGCTCCAGAAACTGCTCTGCCACTGACAGCATCTCTCCAGCTACACACAGATTCAGATTCTTATTATACCGTGACTACTGGCATCATTCAAAACAATACTTTCAAGTCATTTCATATAAAAAAAACAAAACAAAACCCTGTAATATTCTCCACCAGCAAACTTCCAAAGTATTAAAAGAACTCGTGAAAGCTGGAAGAAAATCCCACTCACCCAAGATAATGACAGATGTAGTGCCATCTCCCACCTCCTCATCCTGAGTGCGGCTGATCTCGATCATGGACTTGGCAGCAGGATGCTGCACCTGAATCTACAGGAAAAAGTCAGTGATAAACAAAGCACATCCAGAATGCACAAAGAACAGAATTCTAGAAATGTTTTAGTACCTCTCTCAGAATGGCGTTGCCATCATTGGTCATGACGATTCCTCCCATAGGGTCCAGCAGCATCTACTCCCCAAAATAGAAAAACCTTAATTTGATTAAAATCGGGTAACACTGGGTAGACAAGATCAGTAACTCATTATGTGGTCGTTCATTGCTGTCCATCAAGATGCACTGGACCCGTAGTAGACAACTGTGATAAGATCACTACAAATGTATGATACCAATGCCTTAGTCCTGCACTGCAGTAAAACTTCGTAATGGGTGTGTGTGGTGACATGTGTCTGATTTTTAAAGTAATCGAACATTTCTATTCGGCTTGGAACAAAGTGATGTAACGTTGAAGGGTGTGGTCCCTGGCTACAAGTCTACAGCAAAATCCCAGCAATTGGACAGCATGCAGCAGATGCTAAGGCCATGTTAACCATTACACACCTTCATCATAGCTCTTGGGCCCAGACATGTCCTGATTACATCTGCTATGGTCTGAAAAACAAAAGGAAAACATCTCAGTCTACAGAATACAGATATGTAAAGCAAGAGTGTACAAACCTATTACAGATGAATGACTTACCTTAGCTGCATTGATATTTCCAGTCTGGACCTTCCTGCCAGACTCTCGTTTCATATTCTGGCCTAAAATAAAGATGGAAATTTAAGTGCAATGCAGAGAGAAGTACATGTTCTGTCAGAAATCAGACCCACCATTCATAAACCCTTTGGATAGTCTATCCTTGTTATTCAAACTAAACTTGAATAATATCACCACCTCACACAGCTAATGCCAAAACCTGCTGGTTAGGTACAGTTCCCTAATACAGAATATAATGCACTGTAATGCTACATTCGGTTACTAGGAAATCATTACAAACTGCACATTATAACATTAGTTAAAGTTCTGCAACCACCAAAACACCAACATGCTCAATATCCACCTCTTTCCCGATTACAGAAAGGATATATTTATATTTTATACACATACACACACGAGGCTGACCACAGACTGATAAGTAAGCTAAGCTAAGCTAGGCTAGGCTAGGCTAGGCGAGGCAAGGCAAGGCTAGGCTAGGCTTAGCTAATATCCAGTACTGTAGCATCTGTAGCAAGCTAGGCCCCTGCCATGCCCGTTAGCCTCCCGTCTATTACTAAGAGAATAATAATAAAAACAGCCGTTTCGCCAGTACAGCAGCCTTCAAGGACGATATTAAAACACACAGAAATAAAAGAGTCTCACTAAGCACGAGAACCGGTCTCCCCATCATCTTTGCGGCGTGGTTCGTTAGCCGGCACAGAGATCCGCACGCAGTGTGAAGAAGAAAGGAAGACTGAGGCGTGTCCGGAGACTCACTGAAAGCTATTCACCAATGAACGATCAGGAAATTGTGATCGACAGTATTCGTTGCCAATAACAGCGGCTAATTTGTCGTTATAGGCGGGACAGAGCAGACCAAAGCCAGAGAATGACATGTGTTGGGGCGGGTTTTAGCTGAACGTGCCAGAAGCTTCCTTCTGATGGACTGTCGAACGGTCCATATAAAGACTTTAGTGACCAGTGACGTGTATATAGACGTCATTGCTAATGACAGTGAATAATAGTAAACTTTGCTCTGGTCGGATAAGACAAATCGAAGCGGGGATTAGAACTATTCAGTTTAAGAAGGCTATAAAGGTTTTTTTTTTTATTTCAGGGTCTTCTTCTTTATAGGTCTACCAGTACAGCTGAGAACTTAATGATACAACAGGTAAGACAAGCCTCACTAAGCATGAGCCCCGCTCTCCCCATCACTTCTGCAGTGTGGAGGTGTCACAATGTCACAGTAGGAAAACAGTACTGGTCCTTTTTATGAGATCACAACAAAGCAGCACACTATTAACAAAAAGGTCCAGAAGTAACCACTACATGATTAAAATGAGATCACAATAAACTCTCATTTTCTCTGTCCCACATGACCAGATGGCCTTTTCAACAGATAGGGTTTTCAAATAATACGCAATATAATAATAATACAACATGAATTAGAACATAAATGAGATTCACACTGCTTACAATATTTTTTATATTTTTATTTACATTCATTGGTTAAATTAATTGAATTGTCTCCAAATATAGACTTTTTCTATAGTTTTTCTCTTTCTTTTTATTACCTCCAATTTTATCCCAACTGATGATGTTACACTATCTGCTTCAGGGTGGACATCATTTTGATTTTATGTATGTTTTCTGACTTTGACTACATAAGGTAATCTACATCCTTTTATTAATTTAACCGCTGACTTGAAGCCAAATACACACACGGTGTGTAAAGAGGTAGTGCTGCACGAGCAAATTCATGTATGTGCAAGCGCCACCAAAAATGATGGAATCACAACTCTCCACTGGACAAGGAATTGATGCTGGAATTTTTGCCTAGTGAAACAAAGATGACTACCTGAAACAACTTATGATAAAAGGTTACATGTCAGGTAAGGGACCAGGGGAGATGGCTACATGTCACTACACAGGTGTAAATTGACATTTCAGCCACTTTTCCCATTAATTCAATAGGTTTGCTTATAATGACAAACAGAGAAAAGAAAAAATACTTTTCTTTTTTACTTTTTTTTTTTTTTTAAAGTTGCAAACAAACTAAATCTAAAGTAATTTTTCAGAAAGGCAAATGTATCTTGGGGCAGCATGGTGGCACTTTCAGATATAAACTATCTCACTCTGATAGAGTGGGGGGGGGGAAATGGTCCATGACAAGGCTCCATCCTGCAAAGTGATTTGTCAATTGTGAAAGTTTTGAGAAGAGAATTGTGAAAGTTGGAACCAGGTAGATGGAGAAAAATTTTCACTAAAGAAATCCATGTCTTGAAGAATTCAGTCCCAAAGAAGAGCAACAAAGCAGTAATTGCATTTTTTTTTTGATGATTCTGTAATTATTTCCATAAAATTAATTCCATAATTTATTGCTCTATTAACACAAGACCAATGACGTTAACTAAATGTATTTGTGAGAGGTATGTTTCAAGAGGCCAAAATTTTCAACTGTTATACAAAATAGTTCTGTCATACTGTGAGTTGTTTATTTGAAATGAAATAAAACAGGGTAAAAATCCTCATCATGATTCCATAATATTCGCCAGGGGTTGTAATCATTTCCACATGGTTCCAAGGTACAGTTTTCACTTGATCAGCGTGGTCCTTTAAAAGAGACTTCTTCAAAATTTAAACAAACTGTTAATGCCCTGTACAGTAGTTTTACTGATCTTTTTGTCTGCTTAAAAATTAGTTCTGCATAGGTTGAACAACATTAAATACATAAACCTATAAAAACATAGAATTGTCTTAACTGAGGTTCAGGATATAAACTACCAAACAGAATACGGCAACACATTAATAAAGCACTCAGCATAATTCAGGAAAAGACATTTAACTGTTTGCTTAAATGTTTGTCTAGACATAGTCTAAACAATATATTGTGTTGACTTTTTATAAGCTCCAGTGAAAACTGCAAAAAAAAAAAAAAAAAAAGGTCAGATAAATGAAGGACAGTACTTTCCTGTCACATATTCACTGAATTTCATTATTAACTACAGGACATGCCACAATTGCACTTTAACAGCAGAATGATCAGTATATGCTGGTTTTATCTAATTAATTTATCTAAATCTAGACTGAATTTAAAAATATAAAATAAAAAGAAAGAATTATAAATAAAAATTGAGTTAGCCAAAATCTGTAATCTCTAACATTTTACATTGTTTCAAGATCAAATACTACATCTAAAAATCTGATTAGATATTCTGTGTCATTAAATAGAAGCATATAGATGGGTCGTAATACACGTCACAGCCCGGAACCAAAATGAGGCTACTGCACTGCCGCCATTAATTTGGCCAAACTGAAGCATGTTATGATGATCTACGGGAGAGAAGAAAATGCCAAGTAAATGTGCCATAATAGGTAGTTCTAATCTGACAGGAAAAAAAGACAAGAGGTTGTATCAAGTTCTGTTAATTATTAAAACCCAGGGCCTATGTGCAAAAAGAACTGTCCAGGCAAGCCAAATTATTTAGTAATATATCCAGAGCAGATTTGGAAAAAACTGGATAGAGACCTCTGTTTTCAGCGATCATTTTATAACCGGTCAGTATACATGTAAAAGTCTTATTTTTTGTCTGTTGTTTTGTTTATATTCATGAGACTTGTACTCATAAATGATTATAGCGCAAGCAAGTTACAGACTGAGAGGAAGTTTCAGAAACAGGGCATTTGAATCATGTTACACTCTACATTTCAGAAATACTGTACTCATATATAAATCACCTTTCTATGGCTGTAACCACAATTTGAATACTGAAAATTAAATTTTTAGCTTCATTGGACTGGAGTGTTGCTGCGCCACACACAGATCAGGCCTACACATCGACATCACCATTTGCATGCCAGTGTTGAAGTAAAACGGAAAAATTACCCATCACATGAGAAGAACCCTTTCATTTTGCCAAGAATGCACCATTAGTTCTTGCACCCATCCACTGACGAAATAATTTTATGATTCTACAGATGAAACTCTCCAACGAAACAGCGTTTGCAGTTAATACCAGGTAGTTTACAATATCTGCAAATTGTACACTCACTGTAAGGGTCTATCCCATCACACTAAACTATTTATTCTTCAAATTTTAGGACAGTCGTAACAAGCATTTCACTACATATTGTATTGTGTATGAGCTTGTACGTGACAAATTTGAATTTGAATTATTTTATCATGGTATCTCTGCTATGCAGAGACGGGTAGAGTGTGAAAATATTGTGAATGGAACATCGAGTTGTCTGCATTTATCACCGGGGTGATCTTGTCGTTTGGCCTCATTAATGACTGAAAGCTTTTGTATCCAGGGTTGACACCTTGTCACATGCCTATTGCAACACACCAATAGTAACCCAATATATTTATATAGAACAAATAGACCTTTTGTTGTTTTGTTTTCGTGTTTTTCTCTGAAGTGTTAAAATCGTGCCCCTGAATATCTCAAAGCAAATAATATATTGGCCTCCAGTAAAAAACTTGCTTTGTAACAAAAACTGCAAAAAACGTCCATGTGTGCAATAGTGGAGAAGCTTCATGTGACCCATTTTGTTAATATAGACGGATGTACACAGTGCCAAGTTGGGGACAAAATTACACTTTTTCCTCAAATGGATATCGTCTGCTGGACCTCTCATTATCAGGGTAAATTCACAGGTCATCCTTTAGATTGCCAAAGACCAGAGGATTCGTAGCTTCTTTCTTCAGGTAGCTGATGAAGTCATTGACCTCACGTCCACCCTAAGGGTAAAATATTAACTCATAAAATAAAAATTTAACTTGTGTTGTGAAATTCCTTATATTGCTGATTACCTGTTCATTATACAGACCCTTAATTAGCCCAGCAAAGAAATTGTAACATATAAAACATACATAGGAACACCCAAGTTATTTAAACATTCCTAAAAGACAGTGAAGCAAACTCTGTGGATTTAAACAGCTCTCATGTTTAACTTTTTATAACACGTACCTTATAAAGCCTTGGTCGATCTTTTTGTCCAGCAGGAGCAAAGTAAATTGTAGGGAAGCTAAAGCACAAAAGTGATATTCACATTCAGCACAATGTAACAGGGCAATTCAGAAAGTATCCACAGTGTAAAAACTTGTTCTTCAAGTTCAAGCTCAAAGATTTCGGCTTTACCCTTGCACATCATAATTCGGAGGAATATCGTTGGCAGTGGCATCCATTTTTGCGATGACAATGTGGGAATCACCAGACAGCTGAAATATTAGATGACAGACTATTATTCACCGATCAGTGAGATGACATTCAGTGTCAGTCTTAAAATTCCACATACCTTTTCTCCAAGCTCACTATATACAGGCTCCAGTTTTTTACAATGACCGCACCACGGAGCATAAAACTCAACCAGTACATCTTTCTCTGGATTGTTCACAATCTCATCAAAAGTGTCAGCCACCACAACCTGCGTTTAAGGAAAGCCTGGTAATCTGACTTGCATCAAAAACATTTCAAATCAAATGATGAGCAACAGAATATAACTAATGATATGCACAAGAGCCCTGTGTACACACCTTGACACGACCATCATTTGTCTCTGGCACAGGCTCAGATTTAACGTATCTATTTAAACGATTGGCAAAATAATCCTCCAGGAATCTCTGCAAAGATTTACCATCTCTCCTTTGACAAAAATACACCAAGTCACAAACATGAGCGCTGTAAAAGCAATGGCGTCTCACTAGCTTAACACACACTGCCATCTGGTGGCTGTAGTGTGCAAAACAGCACACTCATTTTCACTACTAGTTTTTATTGAGATAGTTGATAGTTTGTTGATTGAGGCATCCTTTGTATAAAAAACAAACAAACAAAAAGATTCAAATATGCAAAGCATGGGGTGCCAGAACTGAAATTCAGAAACATAGGAAAAGCACTTATATACTATAACAATCAAGATTAAAAAAAAGTACTTTTAAGCCAACTTACGTGAACTCCTCCCGCATGATGTACTTGTGTCCTGCTCTGGTCCTAATAGCGATAACAGGCATCTCTACTACATCAGACAAGTGTAGTCCAAACTCATCTTCCAGCTCATCCTGAAACTCGTCCCGGTCAGCCACAACAAAACTCAGCCCATGAGACTGGAACTGACTCACCACCTTCATCACCCTGAAGAAAAGACGCAAATTTTTACCAGCAAAAAAAACCCCCAAAAAAACAAAACACCCCAATAACACAAATGTCACAAAGCTTAAAACCCACTCAATATCACAAACAAGCGCACTTCACCTGTTTCGCCAGTAATTTGTACCCTTTGGATTTAGCACGTAATCGACATCATAATAGGCTATAAGCAGATCTCTCAAGGTGAGGCGATCTCTGTTCTCCGAGTTCAGATGTGGACAAAGACCAAAACTGAAAAGGGAAAAGAGAACAAATCATCAGAAACACTAAAGCAGTTGAGAGAGAGAGAGACATGTATTAAAGTAGAGGCTTCATCGCAAACTGATACAGGGGACATTCCTAACATTTTACTTAAAAAAAAGAAAAAAAAGAATTACAGTTCTCTCAAGCTTTGACACTGAAAAAAAAGCTAAATTCATTAAATGTGGACTGGAACAAGAAGAGCAAAAGGAACAGACATGTTGTCCCTGAGGAATGTGCGCAGCGCAGAGGTAGAGACAGAGTCAGTAAACTTCAGCACACTATCCTCAAACACGCTGCTCACGTGCGGAGGCCGAAAAAGCAGGACACACCTTGAAGGATTTCGGGAAACACACCACAAAGCATTACTGAGTGAATGGGTACATCACCATCAATATCAGTTTACAGTCTTTCAGTCTATTTTTGAATTTCTTTTTAAATCCATGTTCAACATACTCCTTGTCCACGCCATGTTTTATTCCTACTCCCAGATCTATGGCGTGGGCAAATCGATAGCTGTCCCTCAAAGCACTGGAGGCCTTCATAAACTCAGCAAGCTCCAGATGGTCACTTCCTGAAAAAAAGCCTGGAACACAAAGCACACTTTTTACAACTTGACTCAAACACCAAAAACCCCAGAGCCTATATTCTCCTAAAATATTTAAATAACTGCTATGACTGCTACCATTGAAGTTCACTGGTTCCTACAAGCTAAATAATGACGTTACGATACTAATTTAACTTGTTGCTACAAGCATGTCCCAGAAATTACTTCTGTGTAGTGGAATCCAAGATGCTATAGCAACTCTTGTTTGAAATGAATTCAGCATACTGAGTCTCATGTCATGTTGCTAGTCATCTGACATATGAATGCATAGGGTAATCCTTTTAATTGCATTTTGATTTTTCCCAATCACAATATGGACAACATGATAACAACTCACCCACAACACTGGCATCAAAAACATTAATGAAGGCTTCCAGTTCCGCTTCACTGTGAAGTGCTACAGAGCTCGGGCCAGCCTGCTTCTTCATATAGCTCACAATTCCATCTATGAAGATCATCATATTCCAAACGCATGAATACATAAAGTGTATAAAGGGCACTTTATATGGTTTTGTATTCACATCAAACACACCTGCGGTACGAGGACCATCGTATGACATGGACTCCTCGCCATTTCGAAAGATTTTTAGAGTGGGATATCCATTCACCCTAAACTTTTCACATGTTTCAGAGTTGACAGTACAGTCAACCTACTCAGGAAGAAAAAGGATCACAGTATGGACAATGCGACTGGCCCCCTGTATAGAATGGTGCGGATTGATTTATTTATTTTAGACACTGTAAAATAAACTAGGGGAATTAGGCTCAACATTTAACCCATCCAAAGCAATAAACACACACTCGGAGCAGTGGGCAGCCCTGTTACACCTCCTAGGAAGGAACTGTGGGTTAGGTGGCTTGCTCAAGAACATTTCAGCTGTGAAGGGAATAGAAGTTGTTGCTTGCTCCCCCCACCCACATATTTTTTATGATGGTTCAGAAAATTGTACCAGCAATCTTTCAGCAACCTGTCCTCAACCCACTTCTCTAACCTTTAGGCCATGGCTGCCCCAAATTATGACTGAATGGTGAAAACTTAAGTTCCCACTTAAACCTTTATTTACTATATAAATATAATATATAAACACATGGCTGTGTATTATCTTTTTCCTAGTGAAGTGTGAACTAATTCTATTACATATATAAATCTGTTGGGAGGAGCTTTTAATAAAATAGTTCTGCATTCAATAAGCTACAGTCAAAACAAAGGTAAACCTGAACTACCCAGCAGAACATCAGCTGTATAAGAGTAAAGTGCTGCGATCAAGCCTGAACATGTGCTTTAAAAAGATTACATGCACCTTTGCTTACCTTTGCTAGCGGCACTGTGCCCTTTAGTCTGGCAGCAGCAGCTTCATATTCAGGAGCTAACTTCTTACAGTGACCACACCTGTGAGTCACAAAGAAAAACTCAACTTTACAGAATACAAATGAAAACAACCGCACAGGGTCAAAGGAGTCAAGGATTAACAGCATGTCATGAACTTCCAGTACATCTCGTTTCTTTCAGCAGACAATACTGCACTGTTTACTTCTGTTGTTTTAAAATGAAGGTGGTGATGGCAATCATAACCATCTACAGTGGTTATAGAAAAGACCCCCCACCCCCCAAAAAAAAAATGTACTTTTTTTTTCTGCCTGAAATGAAGACAGACAAAAAAATAGACCACAGGACTCCAGATGCTCCTGCCGAAAGGACCATTTCATAATACGCCAATATGGAACATGCATAGCAAATTTGAAAGCCCCAGCTTCAGCACGCGGCAAATACATGTCCGGAAACCTAATATCCAGTTTTGCATCTGTGACCTTGAAAAGTCGGTCAAGGTCACTCACACACAAACTCATCCTAGCACTCATACTAGTGAGCCAGCATACCAAGTCTGAATGCCCCAGCCTCAGCGCATGGCAAGTAAATGTCTGTAAACTAAAGTGGGACGGACGAACAGACAGATTGATGGAACCCATTCCTATTACTCCCGAGGGGCAGGAGCTAAAAATTTCAGCTCAATGCAAGTTATAGCAGTCAAGTGAAAATCTCCCCACACCGTAATATTTTGTTGGATTTCCCTGATGGC
>JBCNYH010000027.1:5708769-5735095 GCA_039654325.1 Tandanus tandanus
AAAATAAAAATAGAAACGCATTCAATTAAATAAAACAAAATGAAAGCGTTTCAATTCAGCATTCAAGTCGTCGCCTTGTGGTCATACTTTTTTTTTTAAGACTTCGCCTCAGCTGAGGATTTTAGACGAGACTATAACACTGTGCTAATATCAACACAGAGTGCTCCAGAATTGATCAGATTCACTCCTTGAATATTTCATCCTGTCTTATTTTAAATACACACTAAATAGCACATTGCACTCCAGCTGTCTTCTAATATTGCTTAAACAGTAATTAGAATTCACGGCTACGGTCTGTGGAGGCAAACAAGTCAGTCGAAAGTGGGATTACGCAATTCAACCTTATTGCAATTTTGGCTTGAGCTGTTCTGTGCAGCTGCCGGTATATGGGCAATTTGAATGCAAAATGTTCAGCTAATCGCTGGCAGAGGCCAGCAGGTTTTCATGCTAATAAAATTTGCCTCTGGAGAGACAGCTGAGCATCCACCAGTCAGCCAGTTCCAACATAACTTGGAGGGTACGCTTTAAATATGGTCCGTCGCTATATCTTTCCCTGACCCATGAAGATTAATAGATGCCGTTATGCTGTAAAAGGATAATAGTGCTATAAAGACACACATGCACAAATAAAAGCGGCATTAAACACCCCTGTAGCGATATTCTCCAAAGCAACAAGCAAAGATTTTGTCATGAGTGCTTTTACACCTATGAGATTTCCGAGTTGTGCTAATGATAATGAAGATAACTCAGTAAGCGGTGTGCATGCTGTCTAATATGGTAAACAAGTGGTCTGATGAATGAGTGCACTACTGAGGCTCATTTAACATGTCAACAACAACAGGAAAAAAAAATGTAAACTGTGCTCATGATGAAAAGGTTTGACGACTTCTTATTAAAGTAGGCTAATTTTAATCACGTCAAGGGCACGACTTTTATACCACTGCTGAGTCGTCGTTCAATCAGCAGCTTTGGCAAGTTTCGAACTGATTGGAATTCTACCGTGGTGTTTTTAACCCCAAAAAGAACGTCCGGGTTAGTTACGTGTGGATTTTTATGAAATTTCTACCAGAGGTGAAGCTTTGGTCAAAGAAGGCTCCATTAGAATTCCAGATCAAATTTTGGGTCTGGGAATTTTTTAAAGGATTCTTTAACATTGTGACAATTTTTTTGGAAGCGTCATATCGGCGCAAGCCCAGCAGGAGGTGCTGTGTGCTTTGTTGCTGGGTTTCTTGGATTTGTGGAAGCTTACGCTCTCCGAGTGCTCTTGCCTGAGACTGTAATTCTATTGATGACTGAACAGGAATAATAGACAATTATTCCTGATAATTGGAGTCGTTATCGATAACAGGGATTTTTATTACGGCTGAACGGGAATACTTAATGTCTATCCACGAAAGATTCATTAATAGCTCAAAATAAAATATTGCCAGGTTTTACTCTCACCTGGCAATTTCCACCCACCAGGCCAGCTTCACCCAATCAAATGGAAAGTACAAACCCAAAAGAGTGAAGGCTAATCAGAGCATCTTTTCAAACTGCTGCTGATGCTGCACTGTGTACATTTACGGTATTCAGCAGACAGCCTTATAAAGAGGGACTTACAGTTGTATCTCAGTTATACAACTGAGCAGTTGAGGGTTAAGGGCCTTTCACAAGGGCCCAACAGTGGCAGCTTACTGCCCCATCAATATCACAGCACTGCATTACACACACTGATAAAAAGTGCTATCTACCCTCTTCCTCATACTTGAGATCACAGACAGATATAACTGGCTAGCATCACTTTGTTTGACAAGAGGGGAGAGAGTATCCCTGCCACCTATCAGATTTTGCGCTCTTGGCTCATAGGTGTGGTTATGTTTCGTAGTGGTGCTTCATGTCAAGTCTTTTGACTCCTGCATCTTGAGACAAAACTCACTGTCCCTTCATCTTCACTAATCTGTAAAAAGCCCTTTTTCCTGATTCTCAAGCTTCTGGTTGAAAACATCATCTCAAAACTGTACATGCATGTGATTAGTTAAATCCCAACCATTTTTTTTATTTCAAACCATTCGGGTTAAATCAACTGAAATACTTTACCAAGATCACGGTCAACCATTTGACGAGTCCCAGGAGAGATAATAGTTTGAACTCAATGGTCTAAAAACCAAACCAACACCATTTTTATGCTCCAGAGAGCAACTGTACCATGTTTACTACTTGAATGACATTTACATTAATGGCATTTGCAAGACACCCTTATCAAGAGTGACTTCTCATTTATACAACTGAGGGTTAAGGGCCTTGCTCAAGAGCCCAACAGTGGCAGCTCAGTGGTACTGGGGTTTGAACCCCCAAAGTTCTGATTAAGGATCCTTGAGAAGTTTAGTATTTGTCCTCATTAAAACATGGTGACATTATTAGTTCACTACTTCTTCAAAGTCAACTCTGAAATGTATGAATGAATGCCTTAGTGGCATGTTCCATGAAAAAAATCTTACAGTCGTGCAATATGGACAATAATTAAGTTTACCACTCAGCATGGTGTGTGTGTGTGTGTGTGTGTGTGTGTGTGTTTAACCACCATAGTCTAAATATATTCCAAACACCTTATAGAATTCCTAATCAACTACTGCTTTAATGAGCTAAAAACTCCCAGTTCTACAGCCATTAGATATCGTTTGACTGAAACACTCTGGGACAGCTAAATGACATGGCAGCATGTAAGAGCTATAAAGAGCAAACTGTTAGACACATTCATCCTGATTAAAATGTAGATTAATACCAGAGTGCCTTCACAAGCGCAGTTCATTTTAACTACACGTGTCCATATTAATAACATTAAAATTAAAAAAAAAAAAATGGATGATGAGATCAGCGGTGGGCTTTGTGTGCTACAACTCTTGGGTGCATGGCATGGGTGTGGTGCCGGGTTGCTCTGTATAAGCTTAGTATCGGAGCTGACCTTCAGCAGACTGAACGCTCTTGCTTTATACGTGCACGCTGAGCAGATGATTCAACCGGGGCTTCATACCGACATCGATATATAAATACAAAATGCTCCAATGAAATGTTTGGAATAGATGCCTTCCCAAACCCAGCGCCTCAATGATATTCTGAAAAAGTTGTGCCCTTGACATCATACAAGTAGAATCTAAACTTAGCTTGCTTTAATTAGAAGTCATTAAACCCTTTCATCATGAGTGCAGAAGGTTTTTTTTTTTTTTTTTTATGTTGTTGTTGTTGACATGTTAAATGAACGTCGGTGGTGCACTCATTCATCAGGCCACTTGTTTGGCATGTATGGAGGCGTCACAGGGCTCATTTCTCCAACAAGCTAGGGGGCAAATCCAAAAGAAAGTGAGTGAAACATGCTGCAGAGAGGAGATGTTCTTCTGCCTGCTGTGTGACACTGAGATTTACGACCCACATGCGCCACATTTCGCTACCTCTTCCAGCCAACAAGCCCTTTGTTATCATCGCTGATCATGAGTTTTTTGCTGCTGGCTAACAATGACAGCAGTGTAGCTACTTAATGACCTTAGTAAATCTTAAATGCTTGATCCTTCATTGAGCAGGCCATGCATGAAATCGTGCACAAAGTGCCCCAAGAGGTGAAACAAGCGGCAGGGGAAGTGGTGCTTAAGCACAAACACCAACAGGATTTGCATGAATACTGTATTCACTCAGCCACTCATTTACCGAACCTCTTACTCATATAAGAGTTGCAGGTCGGCTGGAGCCTATCTCAGCCGATACTGGGCGAATGTGGGGTACACCCTGAACAGCTCGACAGATCAACACATGCACAACTATTCATCCTCACATTCAAGTTTAGGGGCAATTTGAAACAGGTAATTAGCCTGCTGAGCATGTCTTTGGACTGTGGGAGGAAACCGGGGTACCCGGAGGAAACCCACGCAAGCACTGAGAGAACATGCAAACTCCACATAGAAACACCTAAGTCTGGGACTCGAACCCAGGACCTTCTTGCCATGAATACTACATTTCTAAAGTAAATGCTCCAGCAAACAATTTAAGATAATCATTTCTTAAAATTCAAGTACACAATAAATAACCTAATACAAGACGTTCAAATGTCCCGTTCGTGGTAATAAAGTACAGACCTGAATGTGCGACAGCGGTAACAGACAATGCAAAGAAATGAGATGTGAGAAAGGCATCAGACGGGGACGAGAGAACAAGCCTGGAGGTGGCAGTGTGTGTTAGAAGAACAGGCGCAGAGAGAAGCTTGTGTGTGGGCCAGGTGTATTCATGATCATTCTGTACAGCTCATTTCCCACTTAGTCACCCCTCACAGCACACAGACCCAACAGAAGGTGTGCGTTAGCAAAAGAGACGCCAGCCAACACGTTCTTCACGACGTCACGATGGTGTGTGCCCTCTACTCCACAGCAGCTCCGAGCAAAATGTAAAATATGACCCCCGTCACAGACCACAGCGAGGTCGAAGAGCAAAGAGAACAAGGTATTAGTGCTGTTATAAACATACTGCGCCTTACTGATTAAACTGGATATGGATTAATCCTCGCTAATGTAAACCGTGACTGGCCGGCTTGAAGTGTGTCGCTCGGAGTTCAGGTTTAAATAAAACTAACAAATTCAGCTTTGCTCTTTGAATTCTGCTGTTGCAGACGGTTTAACAGAAAAACACCCGCACACACAGGCGCGCGCACACATACAAACACGCACGCACAGCGCCACCCCTCCCTTCTCGCATACCCGTGGTCACAAGTGCAAATGTGTTCACTTGCAGCAATGAAAACAGCAGTGGTAGTCACAGCGCAGAAAGGACAAAAAAATTGTCTTATTGATTCCCTGAGTGAAATGAAGGCCCTAAGTGCTCGAAGAGGCGGAAACGCATCTCTGCAGCCTTCAGTCAAAGACGCTTCTAATGAAGTGCGTGTCGTTCTGAATTACTTTGAAGAGCTGTGAGAAAGAACAGAGGACTAGAGAGACTCCTTCCAGCCAGAAACCTTTTTTCTTCTTCTTCTTCTTCTTCTTCTTCTTACAGGGTTTAGCATGAAAGTGAATCAGGGACCGAACTGCACGCCGCACAGCAGCTACATTACTAAATTACCCTCCTCTCACAGGAGAAGGCCGACACGAAAACGCAGTCGTTGTTTTTGCTTTATAAATAAAGAAAGAAAGAAAGAAAGAAAGAAAAAAATATACAATGAAAGGCTTACATTTCAGATGAAAACTAAGCCAAAAGCATTAAAAAAAAAAGAAAAACAGAGAAGCAATCAAATGAAGACCAACGCTAGCCCAATACATGGTCAGCTATTCCATGATCTTTCACAATAAGGGTTTTTTCCCTTTACCACTTGTTTTTCCACTCTGCTTCACTCCCTGACCTTTGTTGAAGAACATTGTGGTATACTACTTTTCTGCCTGACAGCAGTTGAAAGCAGAAGTTTCTAAGCCGAAGGAGTTTTCGAGTTTATGCAGTAGGTAAAACACAATCATGTCAGATTTCTGATTCCCAACAAGACTTAAGGGTTTTTTTTTTATTCCAAGAGCAAATAGCCCACACAAAGCAGCTGTTGCGTTCTTGGACCTGAAGGGTTTCTGTAATTGCATGGCTGGGGACAGGAGTTCTAGCTGTAATTCAAATGACAGGTTTATATTAAGGCACTCGTTCAAATACTTTTATTTATTTATTTTGATACGTTATTAATCCCTGAGGGGAAATTGGACCTTGCATTAAACCTATCTCAAGCTGTAAACACATCCTATGAGAAACCCAGCAGTGAACACACACACTCTCGCACCTGGAGCGGTGTGCAGCTGTGCTGCACTGCCTAGGGAGCAGTTGGGGGGTTCGGTGCCTTACTCAAGGTCCCTTCAACCGTGATGTGTAACATGTTATTGTTCCTACAGCAGTAGCCTATTTACATGGAAAGCTGTATAATGATAGATTCAGTCAGCTAGCCCATTCACGAGTGATTAGCCTATATGTTTTATCTTCCATTATCAGTTCATTTTGGCTGAATATAAAGGTTTCCTTGCAAAACCCACCCCTCCCAGCTCATGGGCTTAGTATCTCTTATTCACCTCTTTTACATCTTGTTTTGGTTCTTTATCATTTTACAATAATAATAACGAGATCACATGACCAGAAGAACGATCTTGTGCATGCGTGACAACATGTCAGTGGAACACTGATTTGTAGGAAGTGGAAAAGCCCAAGATCAAGTGTTAAGAAAGAGAAGAATAGCACAACAATTTTTAAAAGGAATAAAAAAAGATGTCAATGTTTACTAATGTCACGCCAGTCGCAGGGGTCACTGACTGACGCGTACAGGAGCAAGCAAACGGTTTCAGAAAGACTTTGTGGCTGATGCTATTTGATTTCCAAGAGATAACACTGTATTTCATGGTTATTTAATATACCTGGGAAGTGAATGGACCCCTTTAAACAATACAAGTTGCATCATAACTGTAGGTGAACTGTAAAAATTGTGGAACAAAAGTGAGGGAAACACGTGCAGAGGAACGGTGAGTGGGTCTGATCTAATTGACATATCCAGATCCATGGTTTTCCTACAAATGATTATAGTTTTAAATGGTAAGTGGGTGTTGGCTTTTATTTCTTCCACTAAACACGATTCATTTATTAACAAAAGAAGAGTACGAATAAAACAGCTATTTTAAGACCTCATTTAACGTTCTACTCAGAGAAACCCCGATTTTTATTACTGATCAACCATTAAGCTGCTTCTGACTTCAAATTCAACACACTGACATTCAAAACATTTTGCCAGACTGAATCCCAATTCATTCCCACAGCCCTGAGACTTTTCACATCCCTGTGGTTATTATATTTTATTATTATTTTTAAACAATTTTCACAATAGCCTTTAAAGCTCAATTTGCACCTCATTGAACAGCGCTTATCCGGTTGCAGGCACGGTTTATGTGAAAAGCTACAGTTTTCCAGAGTTGAATGTCGACGCCAGATGAAAGACAGGCTGATTTTCAATACTGCATCAGTTCACATTGGTGCAACGCCTACTCATGCATGTACAGTACATATTGTCCATAGTATAAGGTTAAAATGACATATGCAACTACACACCTAATAAATAGCACAGTAGCATATCTTGAGTTGCACACTAATTAACAATTATTTGCCTCAGGCTCAGTGGATGTCACTGGATTCAATAGCTATTCATAAATAACCACCATACTGGAGGCGAATAATTGTTCTGGCAAATACTACATAAATATAAAAAGGAAACTAGGTCAATAGTTTTTTTTAGGATTTTTCCCCATGTTTCTCCCTAATTTAGTCGTATCCAATTCCCACCCATCAACTTTTTTGCCTTCCCTATCACACGACCACCACCGACCAGGGTCCCTCCGTGACATGCAATGCTGCCACCCGCCTTTTTTCGAACTGCCGCGCATGCGTCTTTGGGGGCGGCCTAACACACTCGGAGGGAAAGCGCTATCCGCCCCCTCGTACGAATGAGCTCACAGACCCCATGATTGGCAGGTGATCGCTGTGAGTGACAGGGAAGTGAGCGTATGCCATCCCTCCCTCCCGTGAGAACTCGGCCAATTAGCTCCGATGGACTCCCGGTCACGGATGGCTGTGGCATCGATCCAGATTCGAACTTGCGATCTCCGGGTTGATAGTCACGCACCTTGTCGATAAGTAAATAGTTTTATAGCTTATTTTTACATATTTCAACCGTGACAAAGACAGTTTTGTCAATTTTGAATACATTACGCTGGCTGCGCCGACTGACCATATCAAACCATGAGGATCGGTCAAATCTTTTTAAAGCATTATCCACATGGGATAATGTGTTTTAATCTTTGGATAGTGAACCAATCAGCTTGCACCATTCATGTGTAGTATGTACTAATTTAATATACACCATGGTGAAAATTTGTGACAATTACCATGATGATATTGATAATCTACTTATTAAGCAGCCTGTACAAATATATAGGCAAATATAAACTCCAAAAATTCAAAACCGACTGTCACATTATGAATTTCCCATCATGAACATTTCTACACCTATTTTTTTACACTTTACTACATGGACATGTTACCCAGTAACTCAACCTCGAATCATTAATACAGACTTATATTTTATATAAATGACAGAAAAGTTGAGTCCCAAACTCCACGCCTCTGATCTCTTCTCCTATTTTAACTTTGTGGATCAGTGGAAGTGAGATTAGCTCCAAAGTCTATTTCAGCTCGCACATGGGTAGGAGCTGAAAAAGGCTCTGTGGGAGCACTGGGAAGCCTTCAAACATGACACTCACTCTTGCCAGCCAGCCCCATCCAAATGGTCACCAACACACCATCCGCCAAGGCTGCGCTAAGCAGGCAAGGAAACTAATTCGACTGGGAATTTCTTGGACAGAAGCTTTCTTTTGTGTGAAAAAGTTCTCATTTTCTTAAGCATACTAAGGCTTTGAACAGAAGCCTGGATAGTTTCTTTATTAAATAGCATAAAGGATATCATTGTTGGAGAAGATGGCACATCATTTCTGGCAGGGTTTTTCTTCTTTGTAAACGAAGCTCAGAACTTACAAATAAAATGCAGATAACAAGCTAGCTGTGCACTCAATAATCAGGAAACTTGAGTGTTTGTTCCCGGAGCAAATAAATCTGCGTTTTCCAGTCACGATGGCGCAAACAACAATCAAAGCTTTTAAAATTAACTTTGAACTTTCTAAAAGAAGACCATGCCTGACTCCCAATCAGAGCTCATATAGTGCGTAATTAATGGAGTCATGGATGCGGGCAGATTGTTGAACCTTTGTAAGGCCTTTGCCTAAAAGCAAATTTAAGCAACCGGTCAGCAGAGGATGATGTATTTCCTTGTAGCTTGCTGCCTCAAAAGTCACAGGAGCAGCTCCAAGAGGGGGATGAGGGAATTAAAGAGGGTGGAAATCTATCATTAGTCACCCAGTGGTAGGCTGGCTGAACTGTGAGTGACCTAAGCATGGTGGCCACTGGGAGGCGGAGGACAATATGCTTGCTGGCTTTTTTTTTTTTTTGCTCCTTCCCCTTGTCTGCTATGTCACTTTTCTACTCTGTCATGCCAGGGATGAAGAGATAGACATTCCATCCATCACTGTAGGCTGAACGGAGAGGTGGAGTAGGATTTTGAGGGAGGAGGGAGAATGAACCAGTCAGCAGGTTTAACTCAATCTATCACTTTGTGCCACCAAGAGGAAGCTTTTTTTCCCCTCAACTGGCAGAATGGAGGTAGTGGCCCGAATAATGCCAGAGCAGACATAATGGCTCTGTGCATGAGGGGGATGAAAAGTCACACCTGCAAAAATGTTCGAGCCAATATAGCATCTCTTGAAAAGGATCGGACATGAAATAGATTTGGGGCCTTTTTCCCCCCCTTAAACTTGTCTGAAATTACAATAGATCTGGTTAAGGCAAAAGTGTGACTCTTAACTTTGAGAGAAAGGAAATAGAGCGAGAGAACTCAACAGGAAGACGACTCCCTGCTGATTAGCCGAATTAGAATAGCGTCGTAGAAGGGGAGGACTTGCTGTTTTGGCTTCAATGTGAACGCTTGTGTGTCTTGCAGTCATCAGGGAGTGCTACAAGTCTTTATTTCTTTTTTTTTTTTTTAATCTTGCTTTCCTTTTTATCTCTGATTGACAAACTACATACACAATCCAGAATGTGCTGCTGCCTCACAGCTCCAGGGTCACCAGTTCAACCTTGACCTCATGTTACAATTTTTTGGGGGGGTTTCGTATGTTCTTGTTGGGGTTTTCCAGTTTCATCCCATTTCCCAAAAGCACGGGAATGAGTGGACTGGCTACACCAAACTGCCCCTGTGTGGAAGTACACATGTTTACACAGTGACATGTAATCGACTGGTATTCCCACTGTGTTCCTAATATCTGTATCCCTCAACGTGTTCCTGATGAAGATAAAGCTCACCGCCCAGCCATTGCAGATGAAACTCCAATGAATAGTCCAACAGAAGTTCGAATAGTTTCATCAAAAATGGGGTTCTTTAAGAGTTCCTTGGCTCATCATGGGTCCTAAGCCTAAAGTCGCTCCATGACACAGTTCCATATTATTACTGTACTATTATTATTATTACCACCAATAAAACAGGAAAAGCCAAATCATTTTGGAACATATTAGCTCTTACATCCTAATGAGACTCTAAACGTGTGGGTTACTAAGATGTAGGAACACTCGGCACCCGTTACAGACTCGAATGTAGTGCCAGAATCAACTGTAAATTTCGGTGTGCAAAATGTGCTTAATTACAGCAGTAAAGATCTCCGTTTAGATCCTTACCAGAGTGTGTTCTGTATGTAAAATAAAGGAATTTCTATCATTTCCCAGTTCAGAGAACACTGAGCTTCCATTTCTGATTTCGTTCATTCCTGTTACTTTGCCAGAGTTTAAAATTTTAAGAGTATAATATCGGGTGTTCAAAAACCTTTAGACTAGCATTGTGTTGCTGGATCATTTCCAACCGCCTCTCTGTTCTGGTGTATTATTAATAACCCCCATTTAAACAGAATACTGTCGGTTTCTTTGTTCTCTTTGCTTGGTTGCCCCGCATTTGCCCCGTGGAGTGCTGACCCATGCCCCTTTCAGTAGATGCCAACACTCTCCATCTTACTGTAGCAGCCAATGCAGGACGAGAAAAGGAATATATATATATATATATATATATATATATATATATATATACACACACACATATACATACACATACACACGCCTACACTTGGAATTCACAACATGATCTTTGGATGACTGGTAACAAACAAGCCATATAAGGAAATGCAACCATGTGAATGAACGAAATGGGGATTCTTCCTATCCGTTTATTTTATAAGGGATGGTAAAAATGTTCTCATTTACACACGTGCCCTTGGGAGGACGAGGAAAGAGAGAGGAAGGGGAGACAGAGATGCCATGTTGCAACACCCCTGCAGTGGCTTGAGGTTAATTGCTTTGCCCAAGGCCACATGCTAGTGGTCAGAGGAAGGACACTTCAACAGAGTACCGAGTCACCAGGGGATTTAGGAGATGAAAGATTTCTTAACAGCTGGCAAGAAAAAAAAAAAAAAAAGCTGTTTCCCATTAGTATTGTTCAAGTACCAAGACACTAACAAAGTCATTTGTGGGCACTTGAGGTTCCCCTTTTGAGTCCGGGAAACATTATAATCATAAGAACAACTGCCATGACGCACAGTTCTAATGATGGACACTGGATAAAGACATCATCCCCATGGATATAAGGACCATGGTCTACCACACTACTAACCTCCCAGCGGAAAGCCTTACTATTTTAAATATTTACACTACACTCTGGTAAATAAGCGCACAACCTGCAGGATGCTAAGCAACCTTCTTATTTAAAGCTTAAAACGGATCATAACAAATCAGTAGCCTGTACAGTATAAATTCATTCATTTGAAAAAATAAATACATCCCACGAAACTTTGATTTTTCAATACATTTGTAGAAGGGCTGCATGGTGGCGTAGTAGTTAGCATGTCCACATCACGGTAAGAAGGTCCTGGGTTCAAGTCCCGGATGTTTCTATGTGGAGTTTGCATTTTTCCCCCCCATGTGTGCATGGGTTTCAGGTACAGGCCAAATATATACACAGTAAGACAAATGGCTGCTCCAAATTGCCCCTAGATGTCTGAATGTGAATGGTTGTGTGTGTTGGCCCTGCAATGGTCTGCTAAGCTTTTCAGGGTGCTCTCCGCCTTCACTTATGGTCGGCTGTGATAGCCTCCAGCCTCCCTGCGACCCAAGTAGGATTAAGAGCTTCTGCAAATAAGTGAGTGAGTGAAAGAATATATTTGTACAAGCAAGCATTTTCTGCTCTTTATACAGTGACTACAGGTAAAGGTGATACACGCCATAAAGATTAGTCACATGGAAAAAGGAAATATATCTTTACATTTATCAAACTCAGACTTAAAAGCACCACAATTAGAACTTCCTGCAGGTGGAAGGTGTCAGCACAACCTGCCTTATTTAAACCTGGCATCATTAAAATCTGCCTGAGATGCAATTCTTTTTTGTTTTTTTAACACTTTCACAGACTATATGCAAGATCCCACAACTACAGGTGCTCAACGTATCTAATGACAGGACACATGCTTCTCATCCAACTCGGATTTGATGCACATGACGGCCTAGAACACTGTGTCCCATGAACATGTGCTGGTTTGTTGGATAAGATTGTGTTGTGGCTGGGGTGTGCCGTGGCATTGGACATTCATTTTGATGCTTTCCTGCATTAAACCATTGGTAGTATTAACATCTATTACCATGGTAGACAATCAAAGTTCATTTATCCATTTTCTAAGCCGCTTAATCCTAATCACGGTCGCGGGGAGGCTGGCACCCATCTCAGCCGACTCTGGGCGAGGGCGGGGTACACCCTGGACAGCTCGCCAGGACGTTGCGGGGCCAACACACATACACCCATTCGCATCCACACTCACACACACCTAGGGACGATTTGCAACAGCCAATTAGCCTACTGTGCATGTTTTTGGACTGTGGGAGGAAACTGGAGTACCTGGAAGAAACCCATGCAAGCACGGACAGAACATGCAAACTCCACACAGAAATGCCCGAGCCCGGGAATCGAACCCAGGCCTTCTTGCTGATCACTGCGCCACCGTGCTGCCCATAATGTATAATAAGTCACTTCTACACGTTGTGGTACTTTCTTCTTTTTAAGTTTTAAAGAGGGATTGTAACCAACAGTGCTGCAGGAGCGCAAAATATCATCCATGTGCTGTTTAGATTACGGGCATACACTGCAAAATGTGAAATGAATATTGCATTCTGTATTGTTGCTACATTGCTACCAATATGGCTGCTACACTACACAGCAGTATCCAGTCCTCTGTTGCAATGGCTTCCCCACACAGCAATAATCTGTCGTCCTGTGTATTTATTGCTGTGTGTTTACTGTCCTGTCTTTTTATCGTCCTGTGCTTGTCGCACACCGTTGTGCATTTGCGCTTTCTGTAGTTCTGGGTCCCGCCTAATGCATAGCATAATTCTGGAGAAATTACATTTTGCTCAATTGTATACAAAGCCATATGAAGGAATATCTATAAGAAACCCACTTGACTTTCTCACTAAAAGCATAAATATGCTGTGCAAAAAATATGCACTTTTCCTTATTATAAAATATTCCATAAATCAAGTTTATATCCGCAGGCATACATGCATAAATAATGGTCAGTAAAAATGCCTTCTTCCTTCTTACACGTCTTAGATGACCCAAGGTTGTGAACCTCTCTCACTCACTCATTTTTAAACAACTTAATCCTATTAGGGTCGTGGGAGGCTGGCGCCTATCTCAGCCGGCACTGGGCGAAGACGAGATACACCTTGAACGGTTTTCTAGACCACTGCAGGGCCAACACACACACACAGCCATTCGCACTCACATTCACACCTAGGGGCAATTTGGAGGAGTCAATTATCCTGATGTACATGTCTTTGGACCTGGAGGAAACCCACACAAACACAGGGAGAACATGCAAACTTCACACAGAAAAGCCCAGGCCCATTACACCACCATGTCGTCCAGTTGTGAACCTACGCTGTACACTTCCATCAATCAAAATGTGTATGAAGCTCTAGAACGTGAATTTACACAATGGAACATGTTTGAAAATCTATAATGTCAGACACACAGGAAGAACGTGATCAGGCAGATGGAGCTTTGGCTCAACGTAAATAAATGGCTGCGGCTGCTTAGCAGTTTTTAAGAGCTGCATTTAAATCAGCCTCATTAGAGTGGGTACTCAGGCAGCAGAGACAGACAGGTATTCACAACTAATCCTTTCCTGGAGGAAGAAAAGTATAAGCGTCGGAGTGTGAGGGGGCGTATGTGTATGCGTGAAATGTAGAAAGAGAAGGAGAGGGGGAAAAAAGAGACAGGGAAGAGAGGTTGGTCTTAATTGCATCACGTCAACATTGGGTAAAAAAAAAAAGAAAGAAAGAAAGAAAAAACTGTCGCCTGTGGCACTGCTGCACATCTCTTTGAGAGATAAAAACAATGACATGATGTAGGAAAAAGGTCTCCTGTGTGTATAAACAATGCAATCAGGCCTCCTGGTTTACGTGTCGCCTTTCAAGTGAAAAATATTCATAGCCATAGGCTTTCATGTCGCGGTGCCATATGCATGTGTATTTCTGATTGAGGTGATATTTCTCAGACGTGAAGGCACTGCATGTTGAGAACCAGAGGACAAATGTCTCTCACAGTAGCACATTTAAACCTAACAAACCTCACAGCATCGAGCTCGCCCTGCTGCTAGATGGCACGTTCTATACATCAATATTCAAGCAGTTTGGAATGATAGTATATTGACGTATGTCTATTATTTATAACCGTGCATGCATTTTTCTATTCATCTATCTCTGTCCATGTTTCAATCAACCCGTCCATCTGTATGCCCACCTGTCTGCCTGTTCATCAGTTTGTCCATCCATCCATCTGACTGACGGACCCTTTTGACCATCCATCAATTCATTCATCTGTGTGTCTTTCCAACTGACTGTCTAAGTGTTCATCGGCCTGTTGATCTAGATATCAATTTTGTCTTCTTCCAACCATCCACCCACCGAATCCATCCATCCATAAGTCCATGCACCGATCCACCCATCCATCCATCCACACATCAGTCCATGGACTGATCCACCCATCCATCCATCCATCCATTCCCACACTGATCTAGCCTTCCGGCCAGCCGTCCAACCATCCATTGGTTGCTTTAGGGCTCTAAGTATTGTCACTACTACACAGTACCTTAAGATAAAGGCAATTCACTTGAACAAACCCTAAAGGAAAATGAGCTTTTTCGGTCATTTCATCAACAAAAATATCACTAGATATAATATTTTTCTGAGAAGGAAGAAAGCACTTGGTCCCTATAGCAGAATTATCCTTGTAGGCATTTTACACATTTGTCCACCAGTCTCTGACATCAGATTCCTGGAATGGTTGACCACTCCCCTCCTTCAGCTGCAAGATGCCCAAGTGTTTTCTTGCATATCCTTCTCGCTTCCAACCCCCTCTACAACATTTCAACGTGGTTCAAATCTGGGCTTTGACCAAACCATGCCATAACTCCATTTCTTTAATTTTTTTTAGATTTGCTTTTCTTTGGTAGATTTGCTGGTATGCTTAAGATCATTATCCTATTAAAATGTCCATCTCAAGTTCAGCTTCAACTTTTAGACGGATGGCCTCCTATTATGTTTAAACACTCTTTGATATGTTGCGAAATTCATAGTTAAATCAATGACTACAAGCTGCCCAGGCCCTGAGGCAGCAAAACAATCCCAACTCACAGCATTTCCACCACCATGCTTCACAGCTGGTACAGTGTTCTTCTGCTCTTCACATGTGTACTGGGATTGTGGCCAATCATCATCACATCATTGTCTGTCCAGAGCACAATGTTCTGTAAGGCCTGTTTTTTGCCAGTACGGCCAGTGGGAAACTGTAGTCTTGCTCTAATGTTCTAATGCTGTGGCCGTGTTAGATGCGGGTTAAATTTGTGTAAATCTTTTTCTTATTGTAGATGTGTACACTTTCAAACTACCTTAAGAAACTTAAGTGTTTCTCAGAACTTATTTTTACATAGAACAGACTGCTCATGGGTTGAATTTGCGGGGATGGCTATTACTACCCAAATTGGCAATCATTTGCAATCAGTGCAACTTATAGACAATTCTCCTTAAAGTGGAAAGACTTACTGTGAATAATTTTAAGATCGATTTAAATCCCATGCTGGACTCACAAAAAAAAGAAAGAAAAAAAAGAAAAATTTCACACACACACACACACACACACATACACACACACACACACAAATATATAAATAAAGCATCCGCAACCTGTATTCTGAAGTCTAATTCAGTTGATAATTGATATTTTTGAATGTCGCCGCGGGCTTGCTCATTAGGGATGTGTGGGGGGTTGTAGAAATATTTTTAGATTCCTCCTTAAATTACTTTAACTATGTAAAGCTGCTTTGTGACAATGTCAATTGTAAAAAGCGCTATACAAATAAAACTGAATCGAATTGAATTGAAGGCACTTCAGAGACCACTTTATACCTTGGCATGACACCACATACTTAAAGAGCAGAGAGAACATCAGACCCTAGATGTCAGGTTTGAATAAAACAGGTTCCACCTGCAGGTGGCTTTAATGAGTGGCACCTAATCTGGAACACCAAATTCTAATTTTATGGTCTTGCAGGTATGACCAATTTAAGGGTATACTTACTTTTTCCATGGCATTGATGTTTTCTGTTGATTTAAATTATTTGTTGGAGTATATTACCTTTGTCTGGAGGCACTGTATCGAATTGTTTGAATGTTCCTTGGTTCAAATACACTGAAAATATAAACAATTCCCATATGATGTATGTACTTTTCGCATGACCGTATATAATCATCTAATGGTTAATTACATTGTGGATAAAATGCCATAGTGCTACAGAAATCAAGCTCAGCTGTAGAAAATCTGCTGATAAATAACTTGTGAACCCCCTCCTCTATGATTCTCTGATATCATGCCATCGCTTAATGCTTCCAAGAGACCTATGGCAGGAGTCACAAAAATCTCTCATTCCTTGGATGTATCTTTGCCAAAAAAGGCAATGATGCACTTTGGTTCTCCTTCGTGAAAGGCTTTAAAGGAAGCCAAATAAAGGAAGGCTTTACGTGAGCTAGTTTTGTGTATTTGTGTCCCATGCCCATTACTGATAAACAGGTTTCGGGTTTTCAAATAGACAGCTTGAGGCGATCTCTCCCCTTTCCACTTTGAGCCAAGGTGACCCTCTGAGGCAACGGGGGAAAAAAAAATAATAATAATTTGACATAAAATAGGAATACAGCCTGGGGTGGAACGGCGTCACAGTCTCGCGGTCCTGCGGTACGGGAAAATGATCGAGTCGAATCGAGCTCGAGCGAAGAAAAAGAAAACTGTTCGGCGTGGGCCGCAAACTTTTCCTGAGTGTATGTGTGTGTGGTAGTGAGATCATTGTAGGGGTACTGTGTCAGTGTGTGTGTGTTTTTTTAAAAGAACCATCATGTGGTTATGGCTGAGTGTACGTTAAAGTAATCGTGTGTGTGTGTGTCTGTAATTATAAGGAGAAAGGGTGTATTATGAGCAAAAAGCATCTCTGAAAACTTATCTTGACAACATAATTGATAACAGCAGGAGGCTTGATAAATTCCTCATACCTACTGAGACTAGTCTATTGGGTACCAGTGCATTACATTCTAATTTAATTACAGCACAGTCCTATTGTTGCTTATGCCGAAACCCTCTCAGAGTACGGCTTTGTAATCTTGCTCACTGGGGCCTTAGCGTATAAAATGGGTTCATCTTAACATCTACAACATTAAACAATTGTGCGCATAAGAGCTGCTTAGTAGGGCAGCGCGGTGGAGTAGTGGTTAGCACGTCCGCCTCACAGCGAGAAGGTACAGGGTTTGAGTCCCGGGTTTGGCGAGGGCGTTTCTGTGTGGAGTTTGCATGTTCTTCGCATGCTTGCGTGGGCTTCCTCCGGGTACTCCGGTTTTCTCCATCAGTCCGAAGACGTGCACATTAAACTAACTGGCTGTTCCAAATTGCCCCTAAGTATGAGTGTCAGTGTGAGCGGTTGTGTGTGCACTGGCCCTGCAATAGTCTGGTGAACTGTACAGGGTGTACCCCGCCTTCGCCCAGTGTCGGCTGACATAGGCTCCAGCCTCCCATGAAGGATCAGGAAATGTGTGAGTGAGTGAGAGTTGTTCAGTTCTGCCTGTACCATGCACACCCTATACCAGTATCAAATCTATGACTTAAGGAATAAACCTTCCCTCCAACACACTCTCAGTCAGAAAAGGTTAGACACCTGACTGCGCCGTACCTCATTAAGCACGTCAGAGTCGATGAGAAGAGGGAGGTAAAAGGGTATTTTCTGTAAGGTGTTGACGTGAGGTGATTAAACACACTCGCACATGCATTGGATAAAGACTTCCCCTTAATGACTCTATTTTCAAAGTGCAGACTTGTTCAAAGTCGTCCATCAATGAACACGAAGGAGCACCTGGCTTTTCCAGACGAAAGGCGAGGCTTCAAAGCGCTTTAACTATAAGAAGAATACGATGCAAATTAGACTAATGGTAACATTCAGTACGAGTGAAAAAGTAGAGGTCTTCATCACATTTTCTCTTAAAAAGACCTGGACATGCTGATCAGGTGAGTCATTCAGGATCGTGATCTTAAAGATCTTTTTTAGTCTTGGAAATACTTTCGGTGCCGGGTTGGTACATGACGGAAGCTCCAAACTTAAAAAGCATCCAAGCAAAAACACACCAATATTAGCAATATTATAAATATTATATATCTTAACCTCTATGGGGAAAATTGAAGTGTGTGCACGTACGAGTGTGTGTTAACTAGTTAGCTTATTTGGCAATGTATTACTAGCATAAATAATAATAATAATATTAAAAATAATAATAATACCTTTTCCATTTCAGTTTTTACATATGAATGGCAGACTGTAGGTGTACCAGTTCCATCCATTTTAAACACTTACCTTGCAATTAAAAGTTGAATTTAAATGTAAATACGCTTCAGTATAGATATAGGTATACTTCCTGTCCTCTTTGGAATAATATAATTCACATGCCTTGCCATTAAAAGGTAAAATAACAGAAGTAATGATCAGGATTTTAATGTCAACTAGGCAGAATTTCTTGCATACATACATTATATAATAAACACTACGTGACCTTCATGCTCACACTTCCAATCTCACGTCGTATTTACGCCATCTTTTTTTTTTCTTTTCTGTGTACAATTTCATTTCATGCTACGGCCTCATATAAGTATCGACTATAAATAACTCCGGCATCCAGCAGCTCTTGGTGAAAACTACATCTCAGGAACTATCCTCTAGTGTGGAAGAGTCATTATTCAGAAATCCACCCAAAAAAATCCTTTCTGTGTGTTAAATAATAGTAAAAAAGCAAGAGATCAAAGCTGCTGTGAGCAGAAATGTCGAGAAATCCCCTTGAGAAGTCTAAAAATCTGTCAAAATATATAAAAGTGTGTTTCTTCCTCACATCAGTTGGGCGGTTTTGGGTCACAAGGCCCTGCACCGACATCTATCTTTTTCTGTTTATTATTACTGCACTGATTAATGGGAGCAATCACAGCTTCCCCTGAAAATAATACAATCTCACCTCTGCTATTAAAAAAAAATAAATAAATAAAAAAAATGCAAAACACCCATAGCATGGAGCATGCATATTTAAAGGTGGATTATAGCCCCAAAACAGCGGAGTGTCATCCTGATTGTGTTCAATACTTTGCCAGTGAATTATATTACCATAAAGAAATTAGAAAGTAGAATTTGCACAGGATTTCATAGACAGGAAAACACTCTTTCCATCCATGCTGAGCTGAAAGGCATCTCGGGATATGATGCTGAACCAGAGACTAATTAGATTTATTAAATACATTTCATTAAGCCAAAACATTATCAACACCAGATACAGACTTTTATATCAAATTCGATGTCAAGATCTAAATTTTAGGCATGTGTTCAGAGTCCACTTCATCACTGAAGCTTCTGCAAACAGGTATAAGCCACAGCTGTTTGCTCAGGCCTCTTATCCAAGCGCAGCTCTGGTTGAGATAATTAATTACTAAAGCCCACGCGGCTTTGTCTGACTGTCTCAATCTGAACGAGGCAAAAATAAAAGGGTATTTATGAGGCTTTTTCACTCGACTAAACTGTAAACAACGGAACACAATAAACCACGCTTTACTGATGAATCTATTAGTCATGCGAGTAACTGCAGTTTGCATCTTAAACAGAGACGAAATGTCACACAGGACCTAGGAGCCGGTATTAGGACGTATATCCAAACTCAAACCTTCAGGCTGTACTTATTAGCCATTAGTAATTTATAGGTCGCACTGTATATGATCGCGCTAATTCACAGGTTGACACATCCCCCTCACAGCAAGAAGGTCCTGGGTTTGAGTCCTGGGCTCAACCTGGGCGTTTCTGTGTGGTTTGCACGTTCTCCATGTGCTTGTGTGGGAATAAAACCCAGGTCCTTCTTGTTGTGAGGGGGACCTGCTAATCACTACGCCTCCGTGCCCCCCCCCAAGTTAAATAAAAAGAGAGAGAAAAAAAAAAAAATCATACAATATCCACATCCACCAGTATTACAATTTCAACAACAGTCTCAAGTACAAGTTCTCGGTTAGTAAAACTTTGGTTCACTCTTGATAACTGAAAAAATCTTTTATTGTGGATGCCAACATGTGCAGTTATCTTAACAAATGGACTAAGCGACATTATTTAACACACACACACACACACACACACACACACACACACACACACACACACACACACACACACACACGCATAAAGAAAGGAACAGAAAGATGAAGGTGTCATGGGAATTCACCTTCAAAGAAATGCCCCCTGCTCCATGGGATTAACACACTAAAATGGCTTCTCAGGGAGATTTCAGCAGTTCTATTATTCTTCACAAATTCAACCCAATGATTTTGTAGAGCACATGGATTTAAAAAAAAAAAACTTCCAGAGAAAGAGTTCAAACAAGACCACTGGCTCATCCTTTCTGCCCCCATTACCAGAATCTTTAATAACAAATCCAAGTACCCGGTAGATGTGAATCAGGGCTTAACGACGGACCCTACGTGACGCTAATAAACGCGTGTTAGGGCATTTCACACGGCACGTTCGTCCTGTTTAACAGACCGTATGGACACAGCCTGTTAAATGAACAGGAATCAGACGTTAAGCACACTGGTGTGGGCTACATTGGTCATAATGAGGTGATAATTACTGTTGTTTGGGCTCTATGTCACATTCATGGCTGAGTGGTTGTCACGTCTAAACCTATGTACGCCGTACACTCCGCAGGCCAGTACGAACGGAGCTCCCTTCATCTATCTTGGTCTCGGTGCTGCTGTCAAGGGCGTCTGGGTAAAAGTTTGAAGTTAATATACATAAAGAGAGAGAGAGAAGAGAGAGAGAGAGAGAGAGAGAGAGAGAGAGAGAGAGAGAGATCAAGGCAGAACACCACAAAAGCACCTGTTACATCACTCTTATAAAACTGTCGAGCAGGGAGGTAAACTTCAGTCACAAACGGCTCTGGAGAGTGTAAAATCTCACGACCCGGAACCAAGCGATTAACAGCAAAGACCACACGTTGGGCTTTGCTCACTGCTACCACCCGCCTCTTTCCCATGTGTAGCAGGTTTCCATAGTAACAGCTCATTCATTCACAGGTGCACAACTTAAGCTTAAGTAAAAAAAATAATAATAATAATAAAAATAAAAAAAATAAAAAACATGAAACAAAGAAGGTGTAATTATTAATATGGTAATGGATCGACATGTGTATTTATAATTTAAACATTTGTGGAAGGAGTCTCCAGTGTCAGGCTCAAGTTCTCCGCCTTTGGAATGTCTACCATCTCTCGAACAAGAGGAATAAAAGCATTCTTGATTTGCTCTTCTAGTAGGACAGGACGGTCAAACGATCTCAGCACCTTGTCCTTTGATTATTTACCCACAACAGCACACCTCGTCATGTCTTATTCTTTATTAATTAGCTTTTAAATGTTGCAGAAAGGTTAACATTATTAATTTGTTATGCTGCTCTTGTTGGTGAAATAAAGATGTTTAAATAAAACCTCTTGGCTTTAAAGTATCTTTAAACATTTCAAAAAAGAAGTTGCTGTGAATCTAAAACAGAACGTTTACCTCGAACCAGAATGTTCTAAAGGACTGAGGCGTTTGGCGCCATCCAGGAGAAGACATTCTCTTTATATCTTTATCATTTTCACATGATTACACACACAGAAAGTGCAGCAGCTTTCGAAGATGAAGGTAATTTGAAAAGATGACAAGCTCTTCTATCTTTTCTGTTCATTGTGTGAAAATGCTTAAAAAAGCCAGTACATAGACACAGTCAGTCTTTTCCCCTCCCATCCTTACAGCATTCAAGACACCTTAAATATCACATGACCCAGAATTAGCCTTCCGGAGGTCAACCGGTATTATCCTGTACACGTTCTGGACACTTCTGTGACAATACTGCACGTGATTAACAATCATTAGAACTGGAAGGGCGTGGCTTTCATTCACTGAAAGCTTGGTAGCGTTTAAATTACCTCGGGTCAAGTGCCAGATCAGTTCATCCGTTACAACCATGGAGGTGTGCGTGACGCAGACACGGTCTACTAGATGTTACCATAGATTTCTATGGAACAGCGACTGCCACATATGCATTGCACTGTTGATAGACATCACAGCTGCAACTCTCAGACGCTCACATTTCTCAGGCAGGTGCATTTCCTCCGCACATATTTTTGCTTCAGACAGCCCCCAAAATCCGCCGAAATGGTCATACAATGATCACGGTAATCCCAGCTACGCTTCACATGCGCCAACCAGCCATATATAGCATTAGCATCCCAATCTAAAACCCAAAACCTAAGAACTAAGAACGAGTAAGCGTTCCATCAGATTATAATTGGGCACTTTTACACTGGAAGCCATTGACCTTCAACAAACATTTAGCAACACTGAATCCTGACTGAATCCTGGGACGTTACAGCCCTGTTTTAGTATTCTGTACTGCTGAGGATTAGCTTCATTCATTCAAGAGGTTAATACCAGGCCACACTGTGCTGCATGTCACTCCATGGCTGACTTAAATGGGTTTCAGGTCCAATCTAAGAGCCTACGTTCTTTCAATAAAGGAAAACTGTAAGGAACAGGAGAAGAAAAGAAACTTTCAAGCTATGAAACAATTTCCACTTAAGTGGAAAGAGTAATTATGGTACCAGAATGTTATTTATTTATTTTTTACCCCCACCGCAATTAATAAGAAGAAAATAATGTACCTGACAGAGATAACACTGTAAAAACACACCCCGAACCCGGAGCCCAGACCTGCCGCCAGCTGATTCATGATGATCTCAGAACGCTAATCAGAGCCACTCAGTTCGGATGACCTTAACGAGGCAGTGCGGTTTCTCATTTTCCGTCACGTGGCCATTATTAAGAAGTAATGTGCACTTGTTTGAGTGAAGTTCATAAAGTGACGAACTAAAGCCGATAAACCAACAATTGACGAGACAAGAGATGAAAAATACAATTCAGGCACATTAGATGAGATGCATTGATCTCTTTAATCAGCTTCAAAGCCGGTTTAATTCTGGTCTCTGTGCAAAACGGGCTGGTCGTGCATCAGACGATATTCATTTAATTCCCTTTTGATGGGCTTCAAACGTGCCAGTCTCCATCTGCCAAGTGAGATTGTACAACACATGATTGATGGGGGGGGCATTTGATTTACTGTGTGCGTCTTCTTTTAAATAGAAGATCTGTTGTGAATGTTGGCGAACTTGAGGGGAAGTTGGAAGAACACAGTGTGACCTGTTTTAGGTCATACATGAAAGTTTTTTTTCTTCCCGCAAATGATTTCGAGTGTTTGCGACAGTGTGCTAGGAGCATGTCTCTCTTTTTTTTTTTTTTTTTTTGAACACCCTGGCTATGGCTGTTTGAAGATTGGGGATGGGGGCTCAGATTGAAGCTAGGATGAAACAAAGCATCAAAGAATGAGTAGGCAGAGAAAGAGAGAGACAGACAGAAAGAGTGAGGGGTTTTTCGTGTCTTTCGCACACAAAAGGAGCAATCTCAATTTGCATGGCAAAAAAATAAAAAATAAAAAAATAAAAAATAGATGATCACTTCCAGATGGGTTTGTGACAGCTTCCTCCACTTTGAACTATGCAAGCCTAGTGGCATCATTTTAACCCACACACTCTTCATGTAGGAGTGAGAATGGCCTCAGCCCACACAAACACAAGCGCACTCACTGGATGTATCTCCGTACAGCCTCTCCTGCTTAATAGCGCACCGCATAATAGCTCATCACCTATAGCCAAAGCTATTTTGCACCACTTCATGTGGGTGGCTGGATGTACCATACAGGACCACAAAACTCATGTTAACCTTGCAATGACTAAGACTAATTTCACACCTTCCAGGCTCGGATTCATGGCTCTCTCTCACACACACCTGTTCATTACCATCCAGATGATATGGCTAGCCGGGTTCTACATCACTGTAAGGTGATCCTGACGAGCTCCCATAACTCTTTTAAAGTCCCAGAGCTTTAATGCTCACCAAAACAAACAGAGCCCGGGGAGGACACATAAAAAACAAACCACATGAAACCCATCGACCGATTCATCGTCGTAGAAGGAAAATCCTTAATTCAACTGTTGCACAGCATTTGCAAGTGAACAATGATAATTATATTTTATTGATACTGCAGCCAACACATGCTACTTTTTGGTGACGGAATAGGAATATATATTTTCAACTGGCAAATGATTGGACAAAACACCTTTTGCTGTGCTTTAAACACTGCCACTCGGCACTGTATATACAAATGTGCAAATCACTGATGGCCTCACAAAGACCAATATCAAGCAATATGGTAGTAATTAATTAAAGTGTTATAATTTCTGTAATAATTAACACATATAGTTCACTTCAAATAGGTGTCTGGAGGCTGCAAAGACACATCTGGTAACCAAATTTCAGAAAGATTGGTCAATTATCAGAGGCTGTAGTGCTATAATAGACGCACAGACGGACGGACAGACAAGGTCAGCCAAGTATGGCCAAGGGGTAAAACCCCTTCTATTTCATTCATGTTTGTTCATGATTGGCATACATGAGCAACAACGTTGACTAGTCAACTTTTTCCACACTTAAAGCAATACTGTCGCAGGATGTAAGCTTTTTTTTTGTGGATCAATACAATCAATACACCCACCCAACCAGTGGTTTAGAATGGTACACAAACTACAAATCAAATTTCATTTCCAAGCTTCTGTTCATCACTTACTCACTCTCACTCATTTGCCAAACCGCTTTATCGTCTTATTACGGTCAACAGGGAGGATGGCACCTATCTCAGAACTCACTGGGCGAAGGTGTACCTCACACCCTGAACAGCTCGTGAAACCATGGTGGGGCAACACACACACAACCATTCACACCTACATCTAGGGGCAATTTAGAGCAGCCAGTTAGCCTAATGTTCATGGACTGTCGGAGGAAACCGGATTACCCGAAGGAAATACATGCAAGCATGGGGAGAACATGCAATCTCCACACAGAAATGCTCAGGCCCTGGACTAGAACCCAGAACCTCCTTATTGTGAGGCAGGTATGCTATCAACTATGCCGCTGTGCGGCCTCTCTGATCATGACAAAAGTTAATAAATCACCACATTAAAAGTTCAAAACAAAATCTGCACAATAACATAACATTCTGCATTATTAATGAATGCGCCACCGTTCTTAAAAGGCTGGCATGAAATTTCTTTCTGAAACGGAGTGTGTGTGGGTGGAAGTAGCGTCTGGGACGAGGGTTTTTCTGCCATTTTTAACCCTGGCGTCAGTAGAATCCAAAAACTAGCCTTGATTAGCTTCTTTAAGATGGCATGCTAACTCTAAACTAGCTGCGCGGGATCGGATAGTGCAGGCCGTAATAGCAATCTTGATGCTACAGTGCAAGGATAGTCATTACATTTTATTTACCCTGAAAGAACGACAAAAATAACTGTTCAAAGAAATTCCTTCGGGAAGAGCATGAGTGGGATAATAATAATAATAATAAAAAGCAGTCTCACACATATAAGATTTCTCTCTGCAGAATTGGCTACAGCAGTGAGAAACATTTTTACACTAATAAAGTACATTTAAACCTTTCAACCTTCCTTAGGTTATTTAGGTACATTTCCTTTTTTAACTACCCGCATCTCCTTAAGCATTCTGATAGTCAACATGTGTGTCGACTGTGCATACCCAAGTTCATACCGCGTGCGTTCTTTCAAATGCAAATGCACACATAAATTAAAATCTAACACTTTGTCGAGGCAAAACTGGAGCAAATTAAAATGCATGGCACGACATAACCTATCATGAAGGATTCGGGGAGTGTACATACGCGAGATGTAAATTCTTAAACCACGTGCTGAAAAATTTCTGGAAGACTGGAATGTGAGTGAAGTTTCATCATATTTATTTAAAAAAATTAATAAATCCAGAAGCAATGTGTAAAGATTTGCAGGTGGGATGTCCCAGGTGGTAGCGCCCCTCCCCGTGACATCATCACAGTGTATAGGTCATGTGACACATTGGCCTAACATCGTGACAATGCGACAACATAG
>JBCNYH010000027.1:5744838-5772987 GCA_039654325.1 Tandanus tandanus
TATATATATGCTCCACCAATATGTTCATTCTCACAGGAGATCCAGAGCAACGTGTAACTTTGGTCAAGACTAGAAAGTTCAAACAGGTGCACTTGTACACATCATACTGAAGTTAAACCTCCAGGGGGAACCCAGCAACAAGAAGCCGAGCATCACAAGTGCAGACCACTATCTATTTTTTTTCTCCTCTTATATCTACCATATATGACATGAATGCATATGAACACAAACCAGTCAAGGTTTCTTTGAAGCTCTATAGCGTTTATATTTAATAATGAATGTGCTCATTAGAAATGAGTGCAGGATGCCATGGATGCCTTGCTCTTGTACACGTTTGTTCTGACCAGTACACTTATACACTTTAAGCAATCGACGCACACCCAAACGCAATCCAGTGAAAAAAAGTGTAGATACTAAGTCTCCGGATGGCCGTTCACCAAAAACAGAAGGTTGGCTCCCCAGATAGCATTACCTTCTGACACGGCTCTGAACTCGGAGCGATAAAAGACCAGTATCTCAGTTTCTGATCACAGGTTCAATAATGTACTAATAGAAGATATCAGGGAAAAATTAGGGCAGATAACAAACTTGTTTGGACTATTGCGAGTGCTGCTATCTGACGACAAGAAAAAAAAAAAAACCGGAGGCAGAAGGAGTTCTCGTGATCAAAGGTGAAAGCTATGAAAAGAATGTCAGCTGGTTTTCATCATGGCACCTATAATAACCCGAAATCTTGGTGACACTCAGACAGAAGATGACAAGGGGGTTGTTTTCATGGTACGGTTTTACGGTTAAGACACTGGTGTAGGACAGGCAGGGATGGGAATCAACAGGGACCACCCGATATGATATAATCACAATCCCTGGGTGTCGAATTGATTTGTACTGCAATTATGTAAGTATCACGACTCTATAAATATCCCGATACACTATCACATTATGTTATGTAATACATTCGCGATACATAGATATTTCTAACGACAGTGGCCAGCGCGACTACATCTCCCAGTATGCCTTGCGGCGGCAGCATAAGCACTCCATAAACAGACATGGCTGGGACCTACTAATGAGTTGGACTCGGCTTATTAGCCACAGTATATAAGGAGTTTGTTTTGGTCTCGGCGTGAGGCATTATGATGTGTGCCTGTTCATCTGTCCGCCTGAGTTAGTTAAATCCTGTTTTAGTTTAGTTTGTATCATCCCCAGCCAGTGTGATACTTTGTTTGTGTCTTTCTTTAATGAAAGCCTTAATAAGTTCTGCATTCATGTCCGCCTCTTCTCCGCGTGTGCTCCCCAAACCCGTCATGATGGATCTTTTATTTTTTTTCAATGTACGTATTAAAGGATTTGTCTTTTTATTTTCTTATCAGCTTGCGTGCCTGTGTGTGTCTTTATGTTGAATTAATGCAGTGAAACAGGAATATTTTTAGAGCAGGTTATCACACAATACCAACACCAGGCACTGAATTTATAAGTCCAACCTATTCATTTAATCTTGGACAGAATGCCGAATGCGCACTTTACTCAGAAATAACAAAAGGAAGAAATGTGTGTACGTAATGAACCTTCACTGATGTGCAAAGTTAATTAAGAGCAAAGCAGAAATAGTAAACTATCTCCCATGTTCCTAAATGTCCTTTAACTCACTGGCACAACTTTCTAATACACCGACACTGCTGCTTCAAAATAAACGATTCCAATGAAGGATTACATGGGTAAACTATTTACTGGCTGCCCATTTATAACCTGTTCATTTGTACTGTGCGCTCCGGCCCTGGATAACAGCCTGAAGCCTGATGCTCAGCATCTTCCTCTTGCATGTCTACGCCTACAACAACAACAACAACAACAAAAAAGAAGGACTTTCTGAAACCCAGAAGAAAATTCACCAGACATGCTTATCATCGAACTGAATATTCCGATCGCTGGCTTCCTGTCCTTCTCTCCTAATGAGACGCACGGCTGTGTTAAGACTTTGCCGTCTGCGTGTATACAAATGGGGACAAACGAGAAAGCCATCAGGATGACTCTGGGGCAAAAATCAAGACCACAAGTAGGACAAGGTCAGCGTACGAAATTACAATGTTCTCAGTGAAACAACAAGCGCAGCATCGTGTAAGTACAGGACAGCGCTAATACATGCAAGGCACGTTCTAACTATACAAAACAGCAGGAGCAGCATAACGCTTCATCAAGCTGCATAAGAATGCAAACTAAACAGATCTGTGCGTGTGAAAACGTGGAAAAAAAGAACAGCGTGCAAGCTGGTTTACTAACAGGCTTTCGGGATACTGTGCATCTTTCACATCATGTCGCTTTTGCTTATTTAACCTAATGAATATCCCATTTGAGGTGTTTCTAATAATATAAAGGTGCGAAATGCAAGGTGGAGCCAATACAAATTGATTCATTTTGCACCCATGAAGCTTGAAAGTCACTTTGGCAATGTCGATTGTCTGTGCAAATTAATGTCTAGAGAGAGAGAAGAAAATGAGTCTTAACAAAAACAACAAAGAAAATGCATCGGAATAACACCGATGTTTTGTTTTTTTCACGCACAAAAATAAGACGTATTCAATTCATATTCAATACCTGCAACTGGCCACTGTTCGCATGCACTATTTATCCCATTACCTGCGCAAATGAACGCACCTTATTTCAGCGCATGTGATTGCACACCATTATCAGACCCATGGAGGCTGTAGCGTCTGCCACCATCTTTTATCTCCTTTAATAAAGCACGAAAAAAAAAAATAAAAAAAAACTTTCATTGTGGCTAATGCAGAATTCTAGACTTCTTTTTTTTCCTCCTCTGGGAAAGCATGAGGCAGAATATCAATGAGAAATATAGACAGAATGAGAGAAAAGAAATGAGAACGAGCAAAGGAGCTGAATAAATGTGAGCAGCTTAAATACCAAACTAAACTTTTCATTTTTTTTTAAAAACAATTGGATTGTCAACAACAGCAGCATTAAAGTAGCTATGTCACGATTTTTTTTTTAACCTAAATCTACCCAAAACTCACGTTAATACGCAATCAATGTCCAAAATACTAGCCTGCGTTTTGTTAAATAGCTTTTCCAACATGCAAATCAAAAAGTTTTCGAACCTGACATTAAGCGGACAGAAAAGAATTGCAACAAGGACTTTTTGAAATGTTTTTGGGATGAACAGTTTTCAAAGATTAAAATCCCCAAATTTTCCATCTATAGAAATGCTTATACCTTCTTTGATGTACACATTGATATTATTTAGGCTGTTTTGGGGTTTGTTTGTTTTTTCCAAACAACCATAACACTGCCCCTTTAACGTCTTTGTTAACAGCCTTCATGTCAGTGCAGAGGATCTGAAATGGTAGAAATGCTAATACTAACAAGAGGTATCCAGAATTCACTATTAAATAAAAAAAGGAATAATAATAATAATAATATAAAATTAAACTGAGGTAATAGTCATTCAGGTATCGCATTAGAAGGATAGTGTAAATATTTTGGAATTATTTACTGTTTACGCTTGGCGAGTTTTCTAGCTTGTTAGCAAACATTTCAGATAGATTAGTAAATCATACACGGTTGCCAGAAGCCGCCAGAAAAACCCAATTTGCTTTAATGCAGCTGAATAATCTCAGGAAAGCTGAATTATACTTATAAAGGCAGAAATAATCTGTTCGAATGCTCAACAACTGGAACCAACTGAGAGAAGATCTCAAGTTTCAATGCTATGGACACCTAAAGAAAAGGAGAAGACACTTTATGACAAGGAGCTGTAGTGGCAAATTTGGATAGTTTTAAAATACCAATGTTCAGAATTAAATCGAAACAAAGGCAAAGTGGAAGTGCATACAGTGTGTCTATGATGGACAGAATAATTTCTATTATAAGACATACTGCTCGGACGGAAAAAAAAAGTTGTGCACTCTAATGTTCTGTTGGACCGCTTTTATCTTTGAATACAGCACGTAATCACCATGGCATTGTTGCTCCAGTTGGTCGGGTCGAGGCTCAGCAACATTATGTGCCACTAAAATGAAGTCAGCTGATGACTTGAATGTACTGGATGAGCAGGTTATCACATCAATGGACTTTTTCTCCCCTGATGGCGCGGATATAAAATGAGGACTCAAACACTGCAAGAGTGGTTCTTGGCTATTTTGTGGGAAGTACGTCTTCGGGATGTGCATGAGAAGACTTTATGGAGTGGTTCGATTTTCCCATCATCGACTCAAGATGTCGGTGAAAAAATAACCCCCGACTCAATTTTGTAGTGTTGCTCAAGTTTTTTCAAAACCACGCCATGCTGATTACGAGCTGTAATCGTAGGGGGGGTAGCCCTGGCCTAATGGCTAGAGAAGCGGGTTTGGGACCTAAAGGTCGCTGGTTCGATTCCCGACCCTGCGGGAAAATGTGTGGCGGTGGGGGAGTGAGCTGCACCTTCCCTTCCTCCACCTTCATGGCTGAAGCGCCTTCGAGCAAGGTACCTAACCCCCAACTGCTCTCCGGGTGCCGCAATGTGTGGCAGCCCAGTGCTCCAAGTGTGTGTGTGTGTGTGTGTGTGTGTGTGTGTGTGTGTGTGTGTGTGTGTGTGTGTGCTCACTCTTTACATGGGTGTGCGTGTTCACTTTGGATGGGTTAAATGAAGAGGCAATAATTTCCCTTGCGGGATTAATACAGTATAGCAAAAATACATTTTTTTATAAATAATCGAAGCTAAGGGCGGAACACAGAATATCCGAGATTTTTTGAATGCCTAGTTTTGGGAGTTTAGGACTTTTGTGTGGTTTTTAAGATGTACTTGGGCTTAGAAGTTTACTAAAACCTGGCAAACACACCTGCTCTATTAAATCTATTGAACACGGCTGAATAAAAGTAACGAGCCACTCTAATGTATGTTGGATGACTGGAGGTTGTTGTTGTTACTGAACTGCCTATTACGCAGTTAAATCACAATCATTAGCTTGTAGCCTATAGCATAAACCAACAGCCCTTTGACTTCATTTTGTTTTTCTTTTTTGAGATTACATCTCTCTTAATTATCCTTCTGCCCTGACAAAATCCATGTTCACGGCGTGAATTAAGCATAAAGCAAGATAGAGGAGCGTTAAAAAGTTGCGCCCGAGTTAAAGCGTGGGCGCTCGCTTACTGATTGACATCCTGGCGTCTAAATACAAACAAGAAAGGATCAAATCAATTTGCTGGCATAACAAGCTATCTTTGTGAAATGTCAGAGAATGTCAAACAGTGAGGAGATGGGAAAAAGGCATATAGGGCTATTCATATCTTTTAAAAGCCCGAGTCCTTGGGGTTCACTCACTCACTCTCTCTCTCGCTGTCTATTGTCAGATGACATGCTAGAGAGCACATTAAGAATTACATTCTCCATGGCCAGAAAGCTCTGATGACAGATCGGCGACGTGCTTTTTGGAGGAGTTGATGTGTTTTCCTCTGCCGGAAGCCATTTCTCTAACACAGTGCTGGCATTTAGCTCTCTCTGTGGACCGTTCCCCTCAGTGAGCCTGCCTTCACACTCCTTCACCGACGCACTCCATCCACACCCTATTAATAACCGCACGGCAGACGGGCAAGCCGAGCGTTCCGCCAGAGCACCAAGCGTCCCAAAGCGTTTGACAAGCACGACAACGTGATTCTGACTCGCTTGGCCTTTTGTTTATGTGTGCCGATGCCAGCTAGAAGCCCGTGCCCTTTTCTAGGCCAAATGCTTGGGGTTAAGGGGCTCGCTCAAAGGCACAGGGGAAGTGGTCAGATGAAGTACGTTTGAACCCCTGGGGTGGGAGTAGAAACCTTTCACTTGCAGCACTTCGCTCCACCTCTTGGTCTGAAAACAAGCCATGTTTCACTCCGAGGAAAGGAAAACAGAATAAATATAGCAAGGATATAATTATGTGAGTCTAGTCTCGATCTCCAGTACAAAGATATACACTATGGGCATAGTTCAGATGGCCTCTAACAGGTAGCTCACAGATGGTGTGTGTGTGTGTCTGTTGGTCTAGAACATCTACCCAGCTTCCATCTTTAAACATCATTAGGGACCACTATGACCTGCTGAAAAGAGGCTTCCAGCACACACACACACACACCTCCTTTTGATCATAACACAGGTTGCATCTCTCTCTGCCTTGGTAAACAATCAGGTGATGGTAGCATCGCTCGGTAATGAAGAGCTTTACAGATGTTGCGCTCGCTCAGCTCTGAGCACATCCACCAGAGCAACGTGTCAGGAACATGACCTCTTCTACCTTTCATCTTCTCCGGCCCTAATGAACATCCGACGTCTCCCTCTCTCTCTCTCTCTCCAGCCGACCACCTTTTTTTCCCCCTCTTCTTCCACATGTTTAAATCTCTCTCTCTCTCTCTCTACCTCAGCGATTGTGAAATGCACACTTTCTGCCACTTCTATATTCACCTTCATTTGACTAATTGTTTTTGCCTAAAAAGCAAAAAAACATATTGTGTAGCTTAAACGCACAGCCTACTGTAAATAACGTATCGAATCTAAAAACAGATATCATTAGAGTGGTTTGCAGCTAGGCAGCCCCATATGATGACACATTGTCTATGGCATCATACCAAATGTACCAGCCGTCTCCAAAATGCCAGGTCTTGCGGAGTGTTCCTGGTATGCAGTGGTACGTACCCAAGAAAAGACAACCAGTGAACTGAGTGCCCCAGGCTTATCGACGAGTGAAGGCTAGTACGTCTGGACCGATCCCACTGAAGAGCTACTGTAGCACACGCACACTGCTGAAACTGCTAATGCTGGCTATGATGGAAAGGAGTCAGAACACACGGTGCAATGCAGCTTGCGGTGTATGGAGCTGCCTAGACGCAGACCAGTCAGGTGGCGTTAATGTGTATATTTATACAGTAAAGTCGGCGAATACGATTACTGCATCTGTCTGCCTATAATATACTTTGACACCCCTACTCTAAGAAACCATAAATATATTTGACTGAAACGACATGGAAATGTTTCTATTCACCTTTTAACCTCGCCTTGGCCGGCTGCCTGTAAGGAGCATGTTATGTAAGAAGAAAAACAGCCTATATGTAGATGTCTCAACACTTGCTAACTGTAGACTGAATAAATATCACTCTGTGATCAAGTTGGTGGATAGCTATGTGCCGCAGACACTGACAATTCAGTTTAGAATCAGACACGGAGAGTCATAATGCCCATGATGCTGGAATCGTAGCTGAGGTCGCTATACAAGCCAAAAAGAAACATATTTCAGTTCAGCAAAGAGTAAAATGTCTAGTATTCATGACTGTATGAAAAAATATCAGTATGCGAATGGTTTTCTCAGGCTTCTATATATGTGTATATATATAATTAATTCAACTTGCCTTACCGATAAATCTAGAGCAATTTAGCCTAATGCGCATTGCTTTGGGCTGCAGGAGGAAACCGGAGTACCTGGAAGAAACCCACGCAAGCACGGGGAGAACATGCAAACTCCACACAGAAACGCCCCGAGCCAAGGCCAGGAGTCAAATACAGGATCTTCTAACTGTGCGGTGGATATGCTAACCACTACGCAGTAGCAGTCGTGGCTCACTGGTTGATACCACTTTCTCACCGACGCAACTTTCACGCGGATATCCGCGGTATCTCGAGGAGGAAACACCCTCCGTGGTGTAGATGCGACAGGTGATGATTCTGCAACAATAGTTGAGGTGAAGATCCACATCCTTTTATGCAGTGGAAAAAAAATATTTGATCATGGAGAGCATCGTACAGTACCACCGGTGCTTGTCGATGTTCAGACGTTGCTCACGGTGGTGGTGCACACCACCGCCAATGACACGTTTTCGGTCTTTCCGCAGAAATGCGGCGGAAAAATCAAACATGCTAGAATTTACCGCGAGTAGCTGCAGAAGGCTTCGTTGCTGACGGTTCTCTGTGGTACACGCGACTACAATCACACGTTGTTCTGCGGTGTTCTGCAGAAGCATTTCCGTGAACTTCCGTGGGTCAAGTTGCGTCGGTGAGAAAGGGGCATAAGGCTACGGGTCGCTAATCCTAAGGTCAGGGGTTCCAGCCCCAGTACCCCCAAGTTGCCACTGTTGGGCCCATGAGCATGGCCGTCATGTAAATGTACCATGCCACCATATTCCCCTGCATATATTTTTAGACTAACACACAACGCCAGGCCTGTCGGTTTCCACATTCACACCTTTGGAACATCCATCAGGTGCATATTCACAGAACAGGAGCTCTTCTTAGGCACTTTACCCCCTTTCATGTGCTGTGATTAGTTTTTCTCTCATGTGTTTGCTTGTAGTTTTTATGCAAGCAGTTGGACGGCTAAACAATTCAACCATAGAAAAAAAAAAAAAGGCAGTCGGTAATGTTTCTCAAGGTTGACTGTTATGGCGACTTATTCAATCTACCTTTTAGTGTCGGTAATACACATGTCTAATTTTGTATTTCACGCCAATCGAATACCTTTTCCCTATGGCATTGGCGTCAGGTTTTTCCCTGCCTCTAGTGCATTCATTCTTAATGAATCTGTTTCAATTCGATTCTTTAATTAGCTTCTATTCATAAACACCTTCGGCACTCGTTTTCTCTCTCTCTCTCGATTTCCTTTCTTTCTGCCCATCTATTCGCCGTAACCGATTGTACATGCTGTGGTGCTGAGGTTAACCTCGCAGTGTTGGTAAAGCTGTTCTCAGGCAAATGCTGGTCATTATTAATTCACTACTATTGATCGGGAGGTCTAGGGGACGGCGATTGCTCGCGAGATCGGGTTACCTGTAAAAACAAGCGTTGGTGACACATATGCATGTGCCACGGTGGGCTGCGAGTTCTGCTGCGACGCTGACTCGCGCTCGACAAGGTCTTGCAGGAAGACGTTCATCTTACTAATCAAACAGTTGTTAAATATTCATGACTCTGGCATGTGGCTGTACTATCGCAATAAGCACACGTAATAAAATCTCACAATGACTTTTAGGTCAGCGCGATCGACTTTAACACCTAATCATTGATCAAACCGGGCACAGTAAGTAGGACTGATGAATAATAGCCCCCTCAGTATGCTTTGCAGAGACTGTAATCCAGTGATTCAGCACGTCAGTGATTACAGAAAAAGCACACATTTTACTGTCATCACCTCCACCGTCATCATCATCATGCATCCTCCATAAAAAAAAGGAGAGAGAGAAAGAGTAAGAGGCTGGGAAAGAAAGATGCATACAGTACAAGTACCCAGACTGAGCACTTCAAAGCATCGCATCCTCTCCTCGCGATATCTCTTCCGTCGCCCTTTTTCAAAGACGTGCAGAATTTAATTCCCTTCTTTCAGTATTGACATTCCTCTCGTTTTCTCCCGGGCCGAGCCGAGTCCAGGGTGTCACGCATGACAAACACAAGAGCCATCATAATTGAGACAATTGAAAAAACAATACCGAGGGCTGCCAGATGGATTGATAGAAGCTGCAGCAGAAAAAAGCAGATCCCTTGACCTCGGAAGAGCACGGGCGCTCGCTTTGTCTTCTTCACAGCTGTCAGCTTGGATAGCGACTTCAAATAACTATTTTAAATATTTCTCCTGGAAGTGAGGCTTAGCAAACATTATTATAACATTCCCAAAGCCATAAATAATATCAAGGAGAACACAATGTGCGCAAAGTATTCCGATGTACATAAACATGAGTGGTTAAAGACTGCAATTGTTGGTCATATTATTTTTATTAAGAAAATAAACCAGGATTTTATTTCTCCTAATCAGCTCTCGTCTCCTATGACGTCACATCGCCCGTAGCGTACACTGTGGAACCATGGCGCCCATAGAGCCCATTGCGTCCATAGTACATTGTGGAACACGCAGGGTAGAGTTGGATAACAAAGGACCAGCAATGCCTCATTGTATGGTTTTTGGGGTTTTTTAAACCATTCAGGAAGGAATAGAGATGTCCGTTACTTCAATCATCCAAAGGATGGCCGGTTGAAGCCAGAATGGACTGATGTTAGTTATATCCGGAAGTTAAGGCCAAATCCAGCCATAGTGCGTGTTTTTACAGGGTAGGTTGCCAGGTCTTTCCATAACCCATTCACAGCACCCAATATTCCTAGGCAGGGTAACGGAACTGTAAGTGTTAAGTGGAAACTGGTACATAAGAGACTAGTAAATGCTTTTACTTCAAATCTGATTTTCATATACACTTTTCTGAACATAACCCCTTTTAAAACTACCTGGCAACCATAGTACATATGTACCTATGACGGTACAGAACTGTGTTATCAAACCCTTCATGAACAGAGCTTTTCAGGCATACTGCAGGGAATTCAGGATGGTGAGTAATACATAGTACCCCTTCAATGCCCTGCAGAAAAAGAATAGGGGACAATTCTTTCACCAAAATGACTCACACACTACTGTACAGTACACCCGCGGCCCTGTGAGGCAGCCCGGGGATTAGCCAGCTAAACAGTGAGCGATGCTACGTCATCATCACTTGATACCCCCAGCGCTGTTATTGTTATTAAAATCCTATATTTCTTTAACAACTGGTGACCCAAAACGATCTTGAGTGGGTGAAGTGAAGAACATCCATGTCCCTAACAGTGTATTGCGTATTGACTTGGTCCTGGTGAGAAAATAAAACACTCCGGGGCATGCTGTAACTGGGAAACAATCAACCACAGGGTGGTGTGATGATCAAACTTATCATTTATTAAAAGAACCAACTATCAACACATGCTTTTTATCCATTTACAGTCACGTTTACTGTTATGGAACACACACAAAACATGCTAGTTCCTGTTTTCACTGACTGATGAGGATACCAGCCTCTTCTCGGTACTCAGCAAAAGAGAATCAATACTTCATAGGACAAAATCCCAGCCTGCCAAGGGCAATTAGCTGGAAAATTTACTCAAAAACAACAGCTTCTTTTTTTTTTAATTCTCATTCCACAACTGATTCACTTGAAAGGCAGGGATGATGGGATGATTTCTAGCTCAGGCCCATCTTCCCCATAAATCCACACAAACCCTCAGCAGTCCCTCAGGAGCCATTGAGAACATCGCTCTTCATCCCAAAACAACAGCTTGTGGTGACGGCCATAAAAGCATTCACGGCCATCTCCCTTTTTTCCGCTCCTCACTGCCGAGTTGAATTCATTAGCATGATAGTCTTAAAAATGTCTGGAATGAGTTTCTCCCTCTTCCCCCCCTAAGAAGCAGCGACCTCTAACATGGCTGATGGTCATTTGAGGAAATTATCAACAGATAACTCATATCTGCTGACATTCTCGCCAATCGATGGAACATCCTCAGACTGAAGATGGCCGTTTATCAGCTGGAATGGCTGGATGTTAATGGCGTGGATGTATAAATGGTCTGTCTAAGCTCTCAATCTAACGGCACAGCGGGATGTCAGTAATTAGGTTGCAAATGCAGTCTGAGTGTTAGCACTGCTTTCTGTGTAATCATTTACACTTTAATGCTGAGTGTAAAGAGAAAAAAAAAAACACATCCTAATTTATCATTAATTAGGTTCTACAATCGATATTGTACCATTAGTTTGTTTAAACAAATAAATATACCTAGAATCTCCATGAAGCACAATGCATCTATTCCATATCAAAAATACAGCTATGACTATTTATGAAAATGCATTCCACTTTATAGTCATCTTTAATATGCATTATAAATTGTTAATATGACATACCATCAATATTGTTCCGAACACATTCACAATACCCATGAAACCGATCATCACTTTACTACCTAAATATAACACACTAATATACTGGCGCAGAGCTGAAATGGTACTGGAGATAAAAACACTGCTTATTATGCATTCGGCTAGCAATCATAGAAAACCTGTAATAGAGTTTTAATTATTATAACAACGCGAATGATTATTCCCCAAAGACACGAAGGATATCATTGAATAGTCTCTAAGACGGAAAGTCAAAGGGACAACAATTAAGATGAATCATTTTTATTGCATATACTACACAGGAACATAAGAAAAACAAACTAAACAAGATTTTTTGGGTTCATTTTTACATTTTTACAGCATTACATGTGCGCCATGACAACATCTTTCCCAGCTGTGACGGCGTAGCTGGTATTGCTTTCACTTCTGTCAGTTTATGCTTTCGAATTTTTTTTCTGGCTACACATGCCTAAACCCAAGGACCGCTCAACATATCACCATCAAAATTTCAGGGTATGAAAAGGTCACTGTAGGTAAAGTTCAAGGGCCGCAAAATGGCTAGGTAGCGGCTGGTGTGATTTCCTCACCGAGGGCCTCTAGTTTAAAACGCATTCAACATTTTATTTTTTTTAAAAAAACCAACCTTTTTTTTTTTTTACCTTGAAATCTGTGACGGCCATATTGTGTAGCTTCCTTCGCAATTTTTTTACATTTTTTAGGAAGAATTTCTAGGATTTCAGAATTAGGGACCGCAGCAAACTGTGAGTTTTTGCCAACCGATTCGTTCAAGCATTATCCCGAGATTGGGAGGTGGATAATGTCCATGCTGAGATAGCGATCAATCAAATCACACCATTCCAATGAAGTATATACTAAAGGGGATTATTCACATGGCTTTCTAATTCTAATTTAAAGTGTAATTTGCAAAAAAAATAAAAAAATAATAATAAAAGTGCATAAAATGGCTAAGGTAGGTAAATGGAATCTGAAAGTTGTATTCAGTTTTGTATCCTACAATGAAATAATTTGGGAGTTTGTATAAAAAGCTTGTAAAGATATATCAATGCCAGGCTATGAGAACAATTCTTAATGAAAGTAAAAGAAATCTAGAACATCCTTCATGTTAAATTACTGTAAAGGTCCTGAGTGATTTGTAATCTTACATTTTTCCTAAAAAAAGTAATAAATTAATTAAAAAAAGGAATCATTAATATAAAAGCCTTTAGCCTTTGTGATCCACAAATGACCATGATATAATTACCCTTGCACTTATAAGGTATGAAACATGTCCTAAAATATAAAAACCTTTTACTGACTCCCATTTCCATATTTTCACTGAGGTTCCACTGCTGACTAATCGACACACAGCTATAGTGTGTCCCCCTGGCTTGCCCATTAGGCTTTATGAACAGCCACATACTTTTATTAGGAGGTTAATGGCATTTAAAGGGGGCGGCCGAAGTCTACAACCATAACATTGGAAAGGAGAAAAAGGCACCTTGGGACCATGATGGGGCCAGCTGTGTTTAAGAAAGTACCTACTATAACATGCCTTTAATTTCTGCATGTAAAAACAGCCTGAAGGTTCTAATCATTTTCTTCCTGTCCTGCACTCGTACTGTAATCACTCTGCAGCACAGTGTTAGCTTAAGCTATTGAAAAAGAAGGTACTAATCGCTCTTAAAGCAACAGGGTGTTTAGTTACATGTGGGGCTGTTTCCCCAAACCTCGTCTTTGTATTTTTATTAATTTACTTATTTATTTTTGGATATATAAAAAAAATATATTTCGGAATGGATACATATATATATATATATATTTTTTTTTTTTTTTTTTTTTTTTTTTGGCAAAATGTGTCTTCAGGTGTGATTTTAAAAAAAAATCCAACTAAACAAACAAATCAAGCATTAAATCTTTAAACACATAAAGCAGACACAACAACAGCAATTTAGCAGCAGGAACATCAAGGTCTAGGGGGAAAAAAAACTATTTAAGAAGCCTGTATTCGCACATAATTATCTTGAAGATGACACGAGGAAAATAGAGTTTGCAAGTTCCTCATCATAATGAGTGTTGCTCAATCTTGATTGGGAAGTAAACAACACAATATATTTTCTCAGCATGGTATTATTCACTGGTTTTTTTCCCCGTTTGTTGATTTGGAAACAGAACTTCAAAGTAAGACGTGAACACTGAGTCGCTTTCATACAAACGCATTCATCAGCTGAGAAATTTCCAGTGTATCCATCTGTTTTCTGACCATTGATTGCATTGCTTTTGGCTGGAGTTTGAATTCATGCATTGCACCTTCCCTTTCTTAGTAATATAATTGAATTACACAAATAAGTTTCCATTCAGTTCAGGGTTTTCTCTGCATGACAACGTGCCACAAAAACACACAATAAAAACTAATGTTAGCTTTTTTTTTTTTTTTTTTTTTTTTTTTTTAAACAAGGCTACATTCCATATAACTTTGAATACGGTTCCTAATTAAAAAAACTGATCAGCTCAAATGAAACACTGATGGAAAAATATAGTAATTAAAACAATTCCTATTTTTCACAATACCAATTTTAGAAATGATCACAGCTAAAAATTAATATGAGCTTGTGCCAGAATCTTTAATTACAGTATGTACAAAATATAAAGACTTCGAATGATCCTCTGAAATGTCACTTCTTATTAACTGCAATGACTCTTATTGCTGCAAAAACCTTTGTTATTGTAATTCATTCCCACAGAAAGAAAGACAATGAACAAATGAAAACTGGAACGATAATAAAAAGAAAGAAAATGAACAGCCGACTGTCAGAAACATTACATAAAGAAGGATAATAAAAAACAAGAAAAGAACTAAGAAAGAAAAAAGGAAGAAAATCAGGAGAATTAAAAAAAAACTGTCAGTAAAATAAGTTTATTTTTATTATAAAATAATAAAAGAAAGTCAGATAAAATAAAGAAAGAAAATGAAAAAAGAAAGAAACTACAATAAAAGAATAAAAATAAAGATAATCCAAGAAAGAGAATTAAATAAAGTAAAGCAAAATGAAGTAAAGCAATTCCAACCAATAAGAAAGAAAGAAAGAAAGAAAGAAAGAAAGAAAGAAAGAAAGAAAGAAAGAAAGAAAAAACAATCAGAAAGACAAAACAAAAAAAGACAAGCTAACAAAAGTCAGAAAAACAAAAAACAAGGGAAGTATTTAATGTTGTATATTGACAGGAAGTGTCGCTCTGGGTTTGGCCACACCCATTTCCACCACATATATGATTACACTAAACCGAAACAAACTCCACTGCTTTCACTACAACAGTTTTTTTCCCTTTTTAATCCCATCAGCATATTGACCTCGCTACATTTGTGACTGTTACCATCAACACCTCACTTATCTTTAACCAGCACAAATCTTCTCTTATCAGGAAGCCCGTCCTAAATCCTACAGATATTGAAACCTCAGACATCATCCTCTCTTCCGTTTATCATTCAGTCCAAATCAAGGTGCTACAGAACAGTGATGTCTTCATCCGCAGTAAAGACCACCTCTCCGTTCTAATCCAGCATGGCTGCATGCATAGAGCTGCATTCCTGAAGCATTTCAAGGTGATGGATGAGCGCCGGACATGACTCTGACAGCTCTGCAGCTGATGCCACATAATTACTGTATTGCCATCCGGCCAAAATTACCAAATTACACCAAAACCCCAAGAGGGAACGGCCTGAGCGACAGGTCCGGCCAAGGAAGAAAACACAAACGTTCAAGGAGGGGTTAAAAAGCGGAAGGTTAGGTCCATTAGGAATAGGAGAGAAAAGGCAATATAAGGTGAGGGAGGGATATACAATTTGGTGGGAGGCTGACTGAGGACTAATTAGGTCTAATAAGGCAGTAGAGAGGCTCTTGATTAGCGCACAGATGCTGAGGTAATTTCTGTCTCCTGATTGTTTCACATCTGGGCTCTTGGTGAAATCATATGAATTGAGCAGTATAATATATTCATTTATTTAGTCAATCTTTGAGAATTAAAGGGGACCTGTGGTGAATTTGTATTACTAGCTCTTTAAAACGATGATGTATGACACCAGTGGTTCCATCAGGCGTCGTCAGTCCTTGCTTCTTGTCAATATGCGTGATTGCTGCCACACTATTACCACTATTACTACTAGGCACGTGCAGCGACATGATGCCTTCTTCAAGTTCACATTATCGGCCAGTGTTGAGCTGTGTCGCGAGGAAAATGGCAAAGCATACGGACGCACAAACAACAAGGGCAGAAATCGTGGAAAGCATAACATAACATTGGCACAGGCCATACTGAAAACATTTCCTCTCGGACGCAATTCAGTAGTCTGCGAAGACCACTTCAAGCCAACCTACTACCGGCGTGACCTCCAGGCGGAACTACTTGGCACGAAGCCCAAGCTTTTATGCTGGTCCTACGGAATTCCTTCATAAAAAAGTCAAAAAGATGACAACGGATGGGAGTAGCGCCTCGCTGAAAGGAACCAGTACAAGGTAAGAGCCTTTAGTTTACTTGCGCTGGACAACCCGGCCCGACGAGTTCATGTCACTTCCAGGAAAAAATGTTTTTTCCGTATTGGTTCAGCCCCTGCTTGTAATCCACGGGATAAAACTGCCCAGTGTAGAGTTTTTAATGGTCATTTATGTTAAAATAAGTGCTGCATTGCTTAAACGCACAAATTATGCTGTAAGGATGACCAATACTGGTGCTATTTAATTTAAAAACCGTCCTAAACACACACACAGATTTAAAGAAAGTGTTGCTATTATCTCTACAAAATAACTAATTTTTCTGGAGATCAAAATTTTTACCGCACACAATGATGAAAGGCCATTGGGGCCATCGAGCCCGTTCCAAATTCTATTCTTTTAGATTGGTACATTATGGACGAGCAGCATATAATTAGGCATAGCCACAGTATGGAATTATCCCCGTGTCACTTTGTAGCATAGCCATTAATCACTGGTGTGCGATCATAGTCTCTAAAATGAAAGTGTAGAGACGAGAGGTCCTGTGGTGAAGCTCTCCCGACATCACAAATATTGAGAGCTGTTTGATGCAGCACCGAGTGCCACTAATGGAGTAGTTTTCTAAATTGCAATGTCTTCCCAGCGCACAGGAGTGAGCGTGTCCAACTAAAGAGGGCTTTAGACTGATTAAAGTCAAGTCTGGGTCCTTGTTTGGGGTTTCGGCTATGAGATGATGAGATGATTCTTGTTTGCCAGATCCTTCACCGGCTTGCCATGCCTTGTGGACGCACCACTGACGTCTGAACCCACTTAGCTTCTGGTATGGCAGCACTGACGGTAGAGATGTTTTAGGTTTCCGGGTTTCCCTATCAAGGGCTTCTGTGCAATTTGATTTGGACATTTGCTACCATTTCTAAAAAATACAGTCCCTCCTAGCTCCCGAGTGGTGCATCGACAAAGTGCATGACTATCAGCCTTCGCCAGTTTAAACCTAGGTTGATGCCGCAGCCATCTGCAGCAAGGAGTCCATGGGAGCTTATTGGCTGAGCTCTCACGGGAGGAAGGGATGGCATACCTCTTGCCGCCCTGTTACTTAAAGAGATCGCCAGCCAGTCACGGGCGTCTGTAAACTCATTTGTCCAGGGGGTGGATAGCGCTTTCCCTCTGCATGTATGCGCATGCACAGCAGTTCATAAAGATGCCGGTGGCAGCATCACATGTCAAGGAGAATGGAATGTGCATGCGTACACCTCTCTGTGGTTGGTGGTGGTTGTATGTGACGTGCAGGCAATACTTGATGGGTGGAAATTGGATGTGTTCACGGCACACGGATGCCCCTGCCACAAGAAATTTAACGAGTTATAGGTTTAGAATGGGACGGACATTATCACCTGTATTATCGTTGTCCACCTCAGGCTCCGTCTTGTCTCATCATGTTGGACAAAACCCAAAGCTCATCGTAGTGTTTCCCTTCAACTGATCTATGAGGAAATATTCACTGGTTCATTCTCTCATCCTCTTCGCTAAGTGCCTTTCTATTTAGACATCTTAACATTTTGTCTGCTGCTGCTCTGTTTTGATGCCAATGCGACGGTGCATGAGCCGGGATCTGATTACAAACAGAATTGATGAGGATTATGATACCCGCTTCGCTGCGGCATAAAGTAATCCAAATAGAACTTTCTCAAATCGACTTGGCACGTCTGTATTTACCACCAGAACGAAAACAAGGTTTAAAAAAAAAAAAAAAACTAAATACAAACATTTCCACATTGTTTTGGTGCAATATGTAATCGGTCTCAAAGTAAAAAAAGTAAAGTATATTACAGGTATTAAAACTCAGACCATCACACATTCCCGTCGCAAGAGACGATTCAACACTAAAGATTTAGCTTGAAGGCTTTTTGTCGCGGTACGTCCTCCAGCACTACGTTCTCTCAGAAGACGCTACTGATCGTGCAATTTTGTCGAGACCTACTAACTGTTGACGGACACATTAAGCTTACATTAAGGAGCTCGGCAAAGTACGTTATTTAGCCGTATTAAAATATTCTACTTACGCTATAAGGGCGCGATCGATTTATCTTTGGCGTTTGTATAGGGAGAAAATAACGCTGCTTGCTGATTTCAATATTGCAGTACAGGTGCCAAAAGTTAATGAATTATCAGGAAAGAGGGCAGGAAGAAAACTGCAAATCACCGAATTAAAGTGAGTCTCTCTCAGCTTCAGACGGTTAATCTATGCTGATCAATTTGACGACAGGGAGGAGCCAGCAGTCGCAAACACAAGCTCAGTGAATCACAATCAGTCTGCGTGTGTGTGTGTGTGTGTTTTGAGGAGTGTGATTGGGGGGCGTAATCAGAATGAACTACATGGCTCTTACTAATAGGAGGTACTTTGCTATGATTGATTTGTTTTTGCACAGCGTGTGGAGAGACCACGAGCAGAAGCGAGTGTGATTTCTCAGCTCAAAATGCATCACAGGCTAACGATTAGCGTTATTGCTCCAGGTGTGCTCGCTGTAAATATCAGGCCACGGCATCTGCTTCAGAGAGGGGGGGTTGACCCTGATGGAGATGACGGTGATGAGCCAAAGCGCAGAACAAACAAGGAAACAGAAATAAGTGTGGAAACGCATCAGGGTTCGTGTGATCCGAGCGCAACAAACCAAACTTTGTGCATATGAGGCAGGAGGAACCGGGATCATGCACACACACACACAGACACACACACACATCATTTAGTTACTTTGAGAGGTTGAGAGGAAATAGATTAGATTAACGCAGGCTTCTGAGAGAAAAGAAGATAATGAACCCGCTTGAACATTGAGATTAAAGACAAAGCACATCAGATGTACTGTGTGAGATTAGAAAGTAATAACAGCAGTAAGTTGGATCTGTTGTAGTGTGGGCGCCGATGGCTACTGGGCTCTTTTACTTCACATCTTAAATGTTCTCCACAGAGAGAGAGAGAGAGAGGACGAGGCCGAGACTCCAGCAGTTTTTACCTCTTGAAGGTGTTTCTGTAATTGCCGGATCAAGCTTCTGAGACTCGAGTTAAATCTTCACTCCAATTTAAGTGCAAATCAAAATGCAGTCGATTAAAATCAATTATATTTCACTAGCATTCTTTTAACAGATCAATCTCTACATGCTCGGGCCCAGTGCCTGACTGTTCCTTCTTTCTTTCTTCCTAAAAACAAATAAATAAGTCACAAGAATCGTGTTACCAGGTTTTTTTTAGACCAAAGGGAACAAAAAAGCCTGCAAAAATAATTACAAAAAAACAGAACAAGTCCACAAATCAATAAAATCCAGAATTAATAAACAAACACATAAATCAATGTAATGCATTCGGCAATGAAGGAAAATATTACTTTAATAAATATTACAATGAAAAAAATAAAGAGAATAAATAAAAGCTAATTAATAAATAAACACAGAAAAATAATATTTCTTTTAGAAACGTGCAAACAAATAAACCACATTTTATGGAGTTCAGAACTAAACTATTAAATAAATAAAATAAAATAAAAAAATCAATGAATGAAGAATAAACAAAAAACTAAGGAAAGACAAAGAGACAGACAGGCAAGCAGACGGATAGATAGATAGACAGACAGGCAAGTAGATTTATATAGACAGACAGGCAAGCAGATAGACAGACAGGGGAGAAGATAGATATACAGATAGATTGCAATGGCCCGCCATTGCTCAGAGTCGGCTGAGATGGGCGCCGGCCTCGCAATGGCCCGCCATCACCCAGAGTCGGCTGAGATGGGCGCCGGCCTCCCTGTGACCATAATTAGGATTAAGCGGCTTAGAAAATGAATGAATGAATAAACAGATGGACAGATAGAGACATGCAGACAGAAGGACAAGCAGATATATAGACAGACAGACAAGCAGATAGATAGATGGATAGATAGGCAGATAGACAGACAGACAAGCAGATAGACATAGATAGATAGAAAAATGGAGATAGACAGACAAGATAGACAGACAGACAGACAGACAGACAGACAGACAGACAGACAGACAGACAGACAGACAGACAGATAGACAGACAGATAGATAGATAGATAGATAGATAGATAGATAGATAGATAGATAGATAGATAGATAGATAAATGGATATAGACAGACAAGATGATAGATAGATAGATAGACAAGCAGATCGATACAGATAGATAGATAGATAGATAGACAGACAGACAGACAGACTAGAATAGTATATAGAATGTACGAAGAAGTAAAAATTAATAAATGTCTATACACACTGCAATATAGTATAAAAAAAAGAAAAAGAAAAAACAACTCAATTACTGAACGAGCGGCCGTTAATCATAAAGCATCTTCAGCAGAGGGATGTCAACTTAAAGCTGCAGACACAAAAGCCTGTATCTGTTTCTCTTGTTAGCGCATTAAAGCCATTCTGTTTGTCTTTGGGTGTCATAAAATGCCGCAGGCTATAAAACCTGCCTGGCTTCGCTTTCAATCCGTGGGCTTCCATCATTCAGCATTTTATTTCAGTGTGAACGGAGAGGTAATAAAACAGCGAGGCAGAAGGGAGGGAAAAATTGCCATTCTCAGAGTCATATAAGCTCCACTTGATGTCAGCGACCCCTGTGTTTTCGGGGTCAAGTGCGGCACAGCTCAAACAGACCGGCATTCTCTATTCGGTCTCGGTGGTTTGTTTTGGCCGTCGTCACCGCTCTCTTAAATGGCTTCTGCGCATCCATCACACTGAGCCTCTGACATGATCTAATAGTGCACTGTTTGAAATACAACATCTGCCTGGGCTGGCACATGGCCACGTATATGTGTGTGTGTGTTTTCTATCTATATTCTCTCTGTACCCACTAGATATTGGCTCACCAATTCGCAGGTACGTCACTACAGAAAAAAACACAAGTGAACACAACTTGTGCTAAGCTAATCACTAACAATAGCCAGACGGCTATCCCATTCATCCTAAACTTGATGAAAGTATTTGATGGTAAGAATGTATTTTTATTTTTAAGAATAAAGACTTTAAGATTTAGACTTTTTTTTCTATCAAACGTGACTTTACCAGCCTGCTGCAAGCAACAGGCTACCAGTTCTTGCTGTCAACTGATGCCGGTCACCGGAGGAGAGGTAGCCGCCAGGTTGCTTCTCAGAATCGCGGTTCTTTAAAATTTAATAAATCAGCTTAGTATTAAGCTCCCAGAAACGAAACCTATACGTTTGTACGCAGAAATCCAAAAGAACATGCTATTATGATGCACTACTTCCTGGTTTTGTTTGAATATAAAAAAAAACGGTTGACCCCATGCCGCATTTCCACAAACACTCAACACCAAAAATGGCGCCCAATGCACCCAAGGCTATATTCAAGTAGCGGAAACTGCGGGAGGATAGCCAAGGAAGTCCCGAATGGAGGGGAATCATGTTTAAATAATGGCCGTGGCAGGTTCTGATATGATTTATGAATGAAAATGGGCCTGAAGGTGAATATGAAGAAGGTAAGTCATTGGCTTATGATGACACTGTATAGGGGAAAAAAGGTCATACGATAGAAGTAGAACAAATATCGCAAGCTAGCATGATTAATCACAAAATGCTATAAATTAATAAATAAATACAAAACAAAAACATCATTATTTAGTCCTGATAAAGTCTGGAAGCACCAGTTATATCTGCTGGCTGAATATCGAGAGCAGTGGTGAACAAATCACAAGCCTCAGCACCAGGTTCTTCTCAACGTCTTATTGACTTTCTCCAAACAAATCTCCCCTTTCTTTTCATTCAATTAGATCGTTTTATTCAATGATACCATTTTATTCAATTATATATGATGTGCTGCATTAGAAACATTATCAGAAGTGTATTAAGCCTTCGGTCCAGATATTAAGACATGAAGCCTCGTCTTCAATCGTTTAACATACTTGGTATATTCCTTTTATCTACCAGCTGGCAATGCTTTATATTACATTCTGTTGGCTAGAACGGTTCGGGGCTAGCACACTGAATCACACCAGTGCTAATGAACTTAGGATTTTCCCATCTCTGTGGAAAGTCAAACTGTACTGGATGGCGCTATGCAGGCTGTGCGCTCTGCTATGATCTGATGGTCAGAATATATAAATATTTAAAGGGTATTCTTTAAAAAAAAAAAATGTCAGCGTTGCAAAAATTGTGCTAGCAAGAAAGTTCCCAGAGGTTTCCGCACATGTGTGTAATTCATTAGTGAAAGCACCGAGCACGGGAGGGGATGAGCGACTCAATAATCAACACCAACAAAAGGATTGAAAGTGCAGATCATCTGTACCTTCAGGGAGAATCAGGGAGATACAGCTCCTCATTACGCATGAAAGCCTCCCCCCCCCATCCTACCCCACCTCCTCCTCCTCCTCCTCCTCTTCGTGTGCCGTAAGCGTTCCTCAGGGATGTCAACTTTCCCAGCCATGACCTTAGCGTTAACTATTCATTCACTATGGGCCTCGAGCAATCGCCTTTTGTTTATGCAGAGACATTAAAAAATAAAATCTTTTCCACTGGGCTTGGAGAGAATGGTAGGATGGAAAGACATCTCCCTTACCTTGCTCTTATTTATTTAGATTTTTTTAAGGGCTTGCGCATCACTCCAGTTCACTTTTCCCTATGGGATGTTTTGAACACTCCCAAACCTTGAACGAGCCATGAAAAAAATACTATCATACATGCACTTTATTTTTTGTTGTTGTTGTTGTTGTTATGTTAATGTCCTGAAGATAATCGAATGTTTAAGAGATGAAGTGCGCCGCTCCAGCCCTGAAGAAATCACTTAACTTGATGTGGTGCGACAGTTAAATAATTTACCATCCGAGCTCGTGTTGTTTTCCTGCATTTTACAGGGCTATTTACGACTACGTTGAAAAAGGGCTGGGTTGCACCGCCACCGGTGTGTATTAATATTTCATTAGGAGTTTTGAATATGAACTTTCTTTCTTGCATGATGAAGAAGAAAAACATTTGATGAGACTGCCTTATTACAACATGAAAATATTTGGGTGCTCCCACAAATTAAAAATATTACAAATTTTACAGTTGTTTCTATGAGACAGGAGTGGGGCCAGAGGCGCAGCGGTTAGGGTGCCGGGCTCACGATCGAGAGATCATGGGTTCGAATCCCCGTTGGACCCCCACCATGCTAAGACCCTTGGGCAAGGTCTAAACCACAGGTGTGCCTCTGTCCACCCAGCAGTATAAATGGGTACCAGTAAAAATACTGGGAAGGTAACCTGCGATGGACCAGCGTCCCATCCAGGAGGAGTTGAACTCCTAGTTGCTTCACACTACAGAAACCAGGGATAAGCACCGGACTGACGAGCCACTAGGCTCGGGTGTAAAAGCCCAACAGACTTACCTATGAGACTGGTACCGAAAAGCAGGACAGGCTAAAAGGCTTTCGCCCAGTGCTGGCTAAGATAGGCGCCATAGGATTAAGCTGCTCAGCAAATCAGTGAGTGAGTTTGGTCATCAAAGTAAATACACAAGACAAAAGTGAACATCAAAACTCAAATGAGTCTGAATTAAAAAAACAAACAAACAAAAAAAAACGGATAAGATTATCAAATTTGATACACTGTCTTTATTTATAGCGGTATATAAGAATTGCTCCCAATTTTTCCGTAAAAATGCAATAAATTAATTTTGGAATGTCTCATAGCAAGAATCATCATAAGGTACATCCTAAAGGGACACATTATCTAAATTTCTCTTTCATTAATTCCAGAAGTGCCAGATACAAATATCAACCCAGTCTTAATGGAAAAACCCATTTCTGGTTGTTGTTTTCGTTTTATGCAAGAAACAAGATTCTGAAACCATAAATAAATACGCATCAAAAATATCTTCATCCAATATCGCTTTTAGAGCTATCGATGTCCGAGAGACAGAGTGATATGACTTTGTACAACTGTGTTACATAAACATATAATTACATTCATTTCTTAATAACGAGAGGTCGAATTTTAGTAATGTGTGCCACATGTGAAGTACTCTCATCAGGGTGTGCCATTTGGTCCCGTGATCCACAAATTGAAAGGGAGGAGGAATGAGTGTCTGCTTGGAACTAATAGCAGCCAATTTTCTTGTCTTTGCCACAAAAAAAAAAAAAAAAAAATTACCAGTAGAGAGAAACGTCTTATTCCATTGCCTTTACGTGAAACAAGCTCAGCTTGTGCAGGGAGAACTATCTGATTTTACATTATTACTCTCAGGCACTTTTCTCGGGCCAGCGCGGGGCCCGGTCCCTGGGGAAAACCGAGTTTCTATTTGAAACACAAGGAAGCATTTTATTCTCACAGATATGATTTTTTCCCCCTTCCTCGGTGCGCCCTATTTACTTTTTAAATCCACATTAGTGAAACTGAAATCAACCTCATAACCTTGACGAATAGGAAAGGTGCAAACACACGCTGCTTTTCAAGAAATTCATTCATTCTGGACTGCTTTTTCTACTTGCTCACTGCTTTCAAGGCTTTTCTCCCATCTATTTTGATGTGTGGGGTGGGTAGGGGGAATAATTTTTCAAATCATAGCTACTCAGACAGAAACCTTCTTGACAGTCGAGAAGTGGAAGCACGAGAAAGGGCAGCACCCAGGAGATGGTCTTATATTGATCATCACTACAAGGTACTTCTCAGTAAACATAATTAAGTTCGGATGGACTCCGGATCATTAAATTCCAGGCAGATGAACAGGGTACAAAGTGTTCTAGAAAGCTACAACGGGGGACACTTCCTGTTCATCCTTTCTGTGGAAAGCCACTTCATCCGTTTCACTTCGTACTAGTCGCAGCGTATCAAGGAGCTCCTAAAGCAAAAGTAATTTGATTTCAGGCTACTATAAGAGCAAACATAGAAGCTTTCTCAGGCCAACTGAGACTGTATTGTGAAATTAAATGAGAAAAGGGGGAGGGGCTTAGAGATATCGTCATTCCCATTTTGAGAGAGAGAGAGAGAGAGAGAGAGAGAGAGAGAGAGGTAATTCTCCATGTCAAATTTGTGACTTTGCCAGGACATAAACACTAAACAGACCATATGTCTCATATACGCTGCAGTCCCTTGCTGGCAAGCAGTGCAAGATAACCTGCCATTTACAGATGTAAACAGAAACCTGTGCATATTTCTCACAACAAGGCATCTGACCGACCTCATCACACGATCAATGCGTGCTTTACTATGCATCATGGAGCTTGCATAACCATGGCAACAGATGCAGCCTGTTATGTCGATGTGATGTTCTTTGTGCATTCTCTATGCTTCCATTGTCCATTACAATAATGTGCTTCACCGTCGTATGAAAAGAATACAGATGCAAATCACTTTGTGTGGGGCTTAATGGGGAGAAACGACAGCACTGTACTTGCGTCAACGTTACCGGTCTTTTAGTTAGTCCATCATTTTATTAGCTTAAATAAGGACTTGACAAAATGTATTTAAGAGTTCTTAGCACGAGATATTTAGGATTATTTGCACTGATATATGATGCTGTGTCATGGACTAAGCTTTGTTAACTTCGACTGTGTGTCTTGCCTCTGGACTTGTTCTTCTGCCTCTGTGCATTAATACATCATTAGCTGTAGCGCATTTCTTAAGGAAAGCAACTTTCACTGACACTGCAGGGGGTGGGGGGGATCACACTCTTATAATGAGCAATAAAGACATTCAGTGCAACAGATCCATGAGCACAAGAGGAATGGAGTGAATAACAGATGAATGAATCGTCTGTCAGAGAAATACAGATAAAGAAATAAATGGAGAGACTGATGGTTGGATGGATGAATGAGTTGGTGTTTGGATATATGGATAGATGAGTAGGTAGACTGATGTTTAAATAAAGAAACTGGTGTTTGGGTAGGTTTGTGTTTTGATTAATTGGTGTACAGTTAGGTTGGTGTTTGGATAGACAGACTGGTGGATGGTCAGGTTGGTGTTTGGACAGACAGACTGTGGACGGTTAGGTTGTTTGGATAGATGGACTGATGTATTGGTGGATCATTAAACTGGTGTTTGAATAGAAGAATCCGTTAGGTTGGTGTTTGAATAGATGGGTTGTTGGCTGTTTAGTCTGGTGCTTGGATAGATGGATTTTTGGGTGGTTAGGCTTTCGTTGTGAAGGTTGGATTGGTGGATGGGGGTAATTGGATTGGAGAGTGGCATTAGTATTTAGGGGTTGAAGAACGGATGATAGATAGATGGACGGATGAATGCACTGATTAATACTGGCAATATTCTATGAAGTGACAGCAGTGTAGAAGGCATCAATGCAAGAAATCCCTGTAAGTACAACAATACCTCTGGATCTATTGGTACATTCTTGCCTTTCCAACAGACAGTCTAATCGGAATTAAAATTCTTCTGGCTGTGTCAGGCAGAACTATTTACCATAGAATAAATATAAGAGGATGAGAAAAGGGAAGGAAAGCAGAAAGATTTGATGCTGATAATTTACCGGTAATGAAAACAAAAGAAGAACAAGGACAGCAGGAACAGCAGAATGAAAACTGCTTTCTCTTATAAGGCCAGATGAGAATCCTTAGGGCTCAAGAGACCAGCCTGGGAACTTGCTTTCACTCAGTATGTAATACTGACTAATGAAAGACATCACACACACACACACACACACACACACACACACACACACACACAGAATCCTGGTCCGTCTATTAAAAAAACCTGCTGATGCCTCTCCGGCTGGACCGCCTCAAGGTTTCTGGCTAACATTACACACGATTCAATTGTTGATGCTCACAATATAAGATCAAAAGACAGCAGGGAAATTGGCAAGGGATACTGACTCGCTCTGTGCTGCTGCCTGACACTGAAAGCTACAAGGGAGGAAAATATAATCTCTAATTTGTGTCTGATGCCTATATATGAACTTTATGAGTGACAGAAATTGTAGGCTTTTAAAAAAAACAAACCCCCCCCCCCCCATGATATCTACTTCAACACCCAGAATTCTTTTCACTATCCTGCCTCCGTATGCTAAGCTGCTCTCTGATACTATACACCAATTCCTGCTCTCACACTGCTGCCACGCTGTGTCCTCCTAACACTATTACCTGTAATGACAAACTTCATCATTCACAGTCTCTCGCACAAACACACCAAGAAAGCCACGAGCTAATGAAATCAATCGCGGATGAGATATCAATCAATTTACAAGCTAATAGTTCCTTTAATGTCTTTGTTTCAGGACAGATGGCCCCTTCAGCCAGTCATATGACAGTAAGCCATCATAATAATAATCCTCCTAATAACACAACTCCATTAATCAAGGCTGCTTGCTACAATGTTCGGGGGAAAAAAATAATAATTCAGATGGTACAGGCTTGAAGAGTCATTAATTAATCGAGGGATGAACAGTTTTTGGTTAATTGGTCGCCATCATCTGGATGCAGAGCAAGGTGACACAGCATATGGGACCGAGCAGAGCTGTAACGCTGACTCGGCCGCAGCATTACACGGTGTTGTTTCCTTGAGTAAAAAAGGTTGACAGAAGGGTACTTACACTTGGCAGGAAGGTCGTAGCCGCAGGTGATCTTGGCTTTGCCCGTTTCACATCCGTTTAGTGAGTGGCACTCTTCATACAGGTAATGTCCCGCTGCTCTGTGTATGCAGCCATCCACTGCAAAAGAAACAGATCTTTCAGTTCTACAGAAATTACAAAACTGCTTCAAACACTGATACAAGAGCCGGCACAAGGAAATTTATGAAAGAAGGTTAGGGTAAGGTAATACGTTTCTCATTTCTAAGAGTTCGATTGCAGTCTCGGGCGTTTTTTTTTTTTTTTTTTTTTTTGGGTTCTTTTTTGTTTTTTTTTTTCTTTTTTGTTTGTTTTTTTGCTTTTTTTTGTTTTTGTGCTTTTTCGTGCATTTTTTTGTTTTTGTGCGTTTTTGTGTGTTTGGGTGCATTTTTGTGTGTTTGTGTGCTTTTTTTTGT
>JBCNYH010000027.1:5773087-5784575 GCA_039654325.1 Tandanus tandanus
CGGAAAAAGGAAATTTATGAAAAAAGTTTAGGGTAAGGGAAGACGTTTCCCGTTTCGAAGGGTTTGGTTGCAGTCTTGGGCTTTTTTTTTTTTTTTTTTTTTTGTGAGATTCTTTTTAACAACAATATGATAAAATGCAACGGGCTAAGAAAAGAATCCGTTCTTGGCAGATCTCCCCAGTAAAAGTAGGGCTGATCACTTCAGAGTATGAAGCTGAAGGCAATTATAGAAACAGGCCTGACAATGGAAGATGACGCCGGCATCTCTGATATCTCCACAGAGGCGTTTGGGTTAGGAAGCAAAAAGGATTACATTCCTCCAGCTAACCCTTCTCCTCCTCCTCCTCCTCCTCCTCCTCCGTCTTCGCTAACTTCAAATCTTCAAAGCCCTCAGCCCCTGCTGATTTATGTATCTACACATTCGCTCTGTTCTTCTTAAAAAGGAGTTCATGTGAAGAACGTCTCGCCTTGGCTCAAACGGTGCACCTTTCCATAATGCCAAGATTTTTTTTTTTTTTACTTTCAGATCGGATCGTCATGACTTAGCCTATGATAAACCACAGCTGCCAAGCTGAAAGGATAATAAAGAAACCATTATTTAACCTTGATACACGTCTCCAATAGCGACACCGCTCCAGACCTGTAATAGGACTTCACCATTTAAAGGCCTTGAGAAGTCTGAACAAAATGTGCATTACTGTCATTATCAGGGAACCGGCTTACATCAGAGCAAGATGGAAGCAAACAGATATCAGCAGGGTAATGACAGCATCAAATGGCATCAAATAGCGCAAACAGACAGGCTGCAAATACAGAACTGAGAGAGAGACTGAAAAAGAAATGAAATGTAATGTTCCACTCCATCCCCTCTCTCATTCATTGGGCAATGAGTTGGCAAACGAGCAGGAAGTGCTTCGGAATAACATGAAGACAAACAAACTACCATGGTGCCTGGATAATTATTTCAATTTCTGCACAAATTTAGAAGAACCAAGTGGATAACAGCTGGAGGGGAAAATACTGTGGTCATTCATGTTTAATCTACTGCAGCACAGCAACTGGACCAAGATTCTGATGGATTTTGAAAAAATTATTATTGGCAATTAAGCAGACGTTAGCCTACAGTAAATGTCTTTAAATCTATTTTAATGATTCACCACGTTCACCATAGACGATTTAGCATAACGTCAAACAAAAACACCATCCTCAGAGCACGGTTGCACGTTGCCGACTTCCAAAAATCCGCGGGTATGAAACATCTCAATATACTGAGCATCGGACTAGTTTGATGTTCAGCCAGACCAATACGGCAATCAATTCCACTTCCTGCCATTTTAAAGCTCTTCTGTTTTCAAGTAAACACGAACATCAGGACACTGGAGCCATTTCCCATCATGGGAGCCACCCAGGTGCTTGTTTGGTGCCTCGTCATCTTGAGATCGGTCCACTGCAACTCACGCTTGGCAGGCCTTCCCCTGAGCACCATCCACCCCTGCAACTGATCCAGAATGCAATCTCGCCAAGTTCTCCCACATCACTCTAGCTTCCTGGCTTCCCACATCAGATTTACAGCACTGATGCTTGCCTACAAAGCCAAAAACAGACCCCTACGTCCCTGAAGGCACTCATCAAACCCTGTTCTGCACTACACTTCCTTCAAGCATCTTTTATGCCTCAACTCAACCGACAATCCCTCAAGCTAAAAGGAAGATATGCATCAAGACTTCACTCTTTATTGGCATCAAGGTGATGGAATGAACTTCTCCTGGGATCTGAATATAGCAGTCACTAGCCAACCTTTTTTATAAAAGAAAAAAATGTAAAAAAAAAAAAAAAAAAAAAGGAAAAAAAACCCCTTGACTTTTACTGTTTTCGTTGTTGTACAATCTCATTGTCCTAACTTCTATGGAGCAGAGTTTGGCGTTATACTTGCATGCGTTATACCAGCATGAAGATGCTTTTGAACAGAAATTACAAAGCACCTTTTTCTTTTTTTTTGCTGCTCTGGATAAGGAGGTCTGTCTGCCATACTCCATTGTCTATTGGAGTTTTCAACCATTCCCGGCAATTAAAAATGCTGAGTCTCAACCAAAGACAACTCAATACTGCCCAGGTCCCTAAAATACCTTGCAGTTGCTTTCGCACTATGTTCAAGGCCACTGCTTTCTGATTTAACACGAAGTGGTGTCCATGGGGTATGCATATAAAAAGTGGCGCCACTCAATCTGAACACAATGACCCATCACCACAACAGCTCCATGTTTTCACTTCAGTTGCCTCTAGTATTATCTCTGCATTTGCCGTCACTAAAATGGCACGAGGGGGAAAGATCTAAAATAAAAACATAGGGTTACTTATTCTTAAAAATCATGCCATGCTAGCTAAATGGATTCAGCCCACTGGCAAACATGATTACAACATGAACGAGGGAGCCATATGCGCACCTAGGTATACAAGAAGACTAAAAAGTACAAATCCTTCCTTAGCTTTCATTGTAACTAAATTCTACTTTTGGTTCCAGGCCTCATGGTAATGAACAAGCTATTCCTTTCCTTACAATGCACATGTGAGGGCCAAATATTTTTGCTCATTTGAGCTCATTTCTGAAAGTATTAGTGCCAGGAAAAAATGGAAGCCAATGGATCTGGGCAGGCTTAGAATCATTTCCTACCCTTAAAAAAAAAAAAAAGGAGCTGTGAAATCTCAAGATTTCCATACAAGGCCCTGTGCAAACATATGAGGAAAATGAACAGCAAGGGAAAAAAGTGTGATGAGAAGTGTTAAAGTGAGGGAAATGCTACAGGTGATAATCTCAGTTACATCACAATAACCGATTAACATAATTTCTACTCGCCCGGATCACATGCAGTTCATCGAAAAACTGAAGCTACTGTGTGTTCCAAATTATTACGCAAATATGAGTTTGCTTTATCTGAAAAATGTTGTTGCTGATTGTTACTCAATTTCAATTTTTTTTTTCTATTGCAAATAAGTATTTGCAAGATTATTGGGCAGTTTTTGGATTTTTTTTGTACTATATTTTCCAAAAAAATCTTATTAATTAGAATGTGAGTGTTCCAGATTATTATGCAGGTTATACCAGAAATAAAGAAAATGATATTATCAAGCAAACAACGATGGAATTTTATTATGTTATCAATATAATTTTAATGATATTTAAATGGAAAAGGACACTTTATACCAAAATGTAACTGCCTGTACAAACTAAAACTGGAGTCAACAGAAGTAGTAAAATTTTTTAGAATTTTTTTTTTTTTATATTGCTTTCCACAGACTGTCTTCAAAGAAAGCAGTTCACTGTTGACACACAAATCCTTCAAGATTCCCTGAAAAAGTTTTCAATGGGGATCCAGTCTTATTTTAAAGTTATGAGGCTTCAGAGGGCTTCTGAAAATATGAAGATAAACTTTGACAAGGTTCTTTTCACTGATGAGACGCGAGCTACCTTGGATGGACCTGATGGGTGGGACAGAGGTTGGGTGCTCCATGGACGTGCAACTCCAACACGTCTAACAAGGCAGCGAGGAGGTGAAGGAGTGATGATCTGGGCTGCCATCATTGCAGATGATTTAGTAGTCGGGCCTTTTAAAGTGGAAGAAGGCGTAAAAGTGAACTCTGAAAACTACACCAAGTTCCTGGAGCAAAACTTCATTCCATGGTACAAGTCCAAACCTGCTAGTTTCCGGAGGAACTTTGTTTTCATGCAGGATAAAGCACCAAGTCATGCTTCAAAGTACACAAAAGAGTGGATGGCCAAGAAAAACTTCACGGACAACCGGCTGATGACTTGGCCTCCTGCTTCACCAGATCTAAACCCAATAGAGAACTTTTGGGCAATTCTAAAACATTGTTATAGTAATTATTACAGACATTGTTAATGAAGAACTTGGTGAAATGAAAATAAATTTCTGTTTTATTTGTTTGAAATTTCATTTTCTTCATTATTGGTTTGACTTGCATAATAATCTGGAACACTCAAATTCTAATAAATAAGATTTGTTTGGGAAAATATGGTACAAAAAACTCCAAAAACTTTGAGAATATTGAGAATACGTATTTGCAATAGAAAAAAAATAAAACTGACTAACAATCAGCAAAAACATTTTTTCTGCTAAAGCAAACTCATATTTGCATAATAATTTGGAACACAGTAAACTACTCAAGTTTGTGATCAGTACAGAGTCAAAACACAGAGTTGCATCGAACCATCTTACTATTATCTAGCTCAGGGGTCTACATGTAAAATCAAGATTTACTCATGATAAAAAAAAAAACCCTCTGATTACGCTTGCGGTATTCTGAATCAAAACAATTTTGTGAACCGGGGGGAAGCTTTTTTGCTCTGTTATTAAACCCACAGCTTCGGAACTTAAGGCAATGCTTTCTCGCAATCACTGTACTGCGGAACACGTCTTCGAAAATATCTATTTTCCCGCAATGCTAGAAATTCCTCAGGATACACAGACGCACACAGGCAACAGAAGGAAGAATTGATAGATTCCATTCAGATGTTGGTAGTGCGACGATAATAATATACCATGTTCATGATTAACTGATCACGTCAAAAAAAAAAAAAAAAAACCCTTCCAGCTGCCTTATGACTATGCATACTCCTGTCTACTGAATACATCCCTTCATTCAGATGCCGAACTTCTTTATCCTACCAGGGTTGTGGGGAGGCTGGAGCCTAGCGGGATACACCCAGAACAGCTTGCCAGTCCAATGCACCACCACAACCATTCACACTCACACCTAGGGGCAATCTGAAACAGCCAATTAGCCTAATGTGCATGTGATTGGACTGTCGGAGGAAACTGGAGTACCCGGGAGGAAAGCCATGGAGAAAACATGCAAACTCCCAACAGAAACGCCCTCGCCGTGCATGGGACTCGAACCCAGGACCTTCTCGCCGTGAGGCGAATGTGCTAACCATTACGCAACCGTGCCACACATTGGATACTGAATACAGAAATGTTTAACCTGTGTCTCACTTTTCCTCTTCATACCAATTACGCCTTTCGTTCACACTCCTGCTCTAAAATACAAATCTCTTTCACCCTCCGTGTCGTAACACCACAAAATGATGTGCCAGACATAAGTATTTATGACTCATGGACATATGTAATACAACTGCTTGCCTTCACACTACAGCGTGTATGAATCACAAACGCATAAATGCATAGTCTGTAACACCAATGTGTCATTGTGGAGGCGACCAATTACTCTACTCCCATTCCTTCAAAAGTGCCATTTCAAAAGAAGTGGTGCAAGTTATTTCCTTCCTTTCATCTAAGTAAACGTGCTCTAGTATCACGAAGGCTGCACTCACCTGCCAGAAGTCTATAGAGTGGGATTTACTCCATACCTTATGTTTAAACAAATACTCATTGAAGGTCATTGTCATCTGTTATCGGTGATGATTTCCATTCAGATCACGTGAAACAAAAAACTAGAGTTACACTATAATATTTTTGTTCAGATTTAATATAAAGATGTGTTACATACAAGGCCATTCACTGCAAGTATTTTTTTTTTTGACTACAAACGGATACGCACATCAATATACATTCAATTCGCTCAAAACCCATGGGAGGCAGATTCGCTGCTGGATTTAGAGCTTTTATCTTTGAAAAAGGCTGAACATGTTTGATTTTATTCCTCATATCACCTTAGCCTGAAATTGCAAACAAGGGAGCCAATTTGGGGAGGAGAAAACAAATGTGTTGAATATGTTTACGTTTGTGTGAGTGTGTGTGTGCGTACACCTTCGATTGTTGTTCCTGATTTAAGCCTGGCGATAAAGTTAAAAAGGCTCGAGTTAAAATCATATAGACCTTTTATCTTTCTTATAAATCATGCACCAGAGCTATAAAACAAAGGATGGAATAATACATCCAACACAAACAACCCAGTACTGTGTGGTCAGATAGCTAACATCACCCAACATTGGCGTATCTGAACCGGATTTAACGATGTCAAAGCAAGAAGATCTTTGTATATAACTAAATGGTAGCGTACAAGTGGATCAGCATCAGTAAGACTGCAGTAATTCTGTTTAGGTTGGATCGCCTCCAGCAGATGCGGAGTCAAAAGACCAGGAAAAAGAGAGCACAGGAAAAATGCCTCGGGGTTCCACAAGAACCTCTCTCAACTAGCGCAGGACTAATGAAGAACAGGTCTTCTTGTGCTTCGCAGACCTTAATCAGAGTTGGTGAATTAAATTTTAAAAAATAGACCACGGGGTCCAGATTCATAATATGCCAATATAGAACAAGCATAGCAAGTTTGAAAGCCGCAAATTCAGCGCGCGGCAAGTAAATGTCCGGGAACCTAATACACAGTTTTGACCGTGACCTTGAAAAGTAGGTCAAGGTCACTCACAAACAAACTCATCCTATCACTCATAGTACTGAGTCAGCACACCAACTGTGAAACCCCCAGCTGCAGCGGCGCGACAAGTAAATGTCCGGAAACTAAATTGACGGGACAGACAGACGGACAGAACCCATTCCTATAGCTCCCGAGCCACTTTGTGGGCGGGAGCTAAAAAATAATTTTGGGAAAGTTCCTAGTATTCAGAGGTAGGTTATGAACCTCACCATTTGGTTTAAAGTTCACACCGCCAAATTCGCCAGATGTTTCTTGAGTAGATGCGTCTCGATTGGGAAGTTTCGATGGATTATACATCGTATAACATTATAGCTTTCATCGGCAGCTTATAAAATAGTACTCGATCCAGCCGTCCTATATTCTACTGAGCATTTAAATTTTCACCTCTGTCGGTTTTCTCGTCTGTGCCAACACTTTGGTGCACAGACTGATGAAACCATGCAATGCTAAATTCAAGTCATGAAACTGTAATTTGTAATCAAATACCACGTGTTTGTTAATTTGATGCACAATCATAGAAAGAACACCTACCCACATTTTAAAGCAGAGGTTCCCAACCCTGGCCCTGGACGACCCCCTGCTCTACACATCTAAGTCCTTTCCCTGCTCTGTCACACCCACTTCCAGTCATAAAGAGCTGTTAAATAGCTAATTAGTTAAACCTGGTGTGTTGGGAACAAGCAAAACCCTAAAATGTGCAAGGCAGGGGGTCATTCAGGACCAGGGGTGGGAACCCCTGCTTTAAAGGATAAGCTAACCTCATCTGCTACATACTGTTGTTGTATCAAACTACAAGATAAGGTTTCTGGACCGAATACAGGTCTTTGCTTGAGCTGATTTCACACAGGAAAACTGTGCTTAAGTAGAAAGATTATAATGGTGCCCTCTGAGGAGCACACCTTTTAGTATTGTCTACTTAATGTGAGCAAATCTTGCGCAATGTTTGAATAGTTCTGAAGACTGTGGTTAAAGAGTATGTAATAGGTTTAAGTGATACAGATGCTCATTTTAACATAAATGACCATAAAAAGCACAAAACTGGTCATTTTATCCCGTGGATTACTAGCGGGGGCTGAGCTGCAGGGGTTAGCAGCTTAGCAGTGGTTTTTCCGCAGAAGTGAAGTCCCTTGAGGAGACAGTGAGACGTCACATTCTAGTGACTCTGAGGACGAGGATGTCCTCCAAAGATGAGTTTGCCGGTAAATCCAAAATTGCTAGCACGGTTTGCCAACACGGCTTTCCCATCGTCAGTTGGTTTAGAAACAAAAAGAAATGTTTTACGCGATTTCCGATCAAGAACTGCTGATGTTATACGTGATCGTGTTAAATAGTCTGTAACACTAATTCACCACAGGTACCCTTTAAACTGGCCAATGAATGCTGATCTGCTCACTATGTGCACAAAGCAATGCTCTGAATACGGCCCCTAATACTGATCCTTTAAATGTTAATCCATAAGCCACATAAGATGGACGCCCACTCACAAATTCCCTACATTCATGATTATAATTGCGATTTATTGATATATTGTTACTAAGGGATTCAGAATACAGAGTACGATCAGTCGTGAGATGACCATCTGTCACCAAACAATAGAGTTTCCCTGTAGGATATTGATAACACAACAGACTGCTGAGTTCCCTGGAGCCTAATAACTAGAGCTGCGAAACTGTCAGGGTACACTACAGGGATATATTAAAAATGATTCTTGAGCCGTAACCAGACTGATATTAATTCTGTGCATACTGGCTAGCCCTGGAAATAATGACTGAGTGGGTTGCTGATGGCTTCTGCACCATTACTTTAAAGTGACACCGGTTTAATTTGACTCCATTTGAATGGGCCACGTTGTGAGATAGGTTTCACGAGGATGACTGGCAGCTCGGCTGTACGCTCTGGAGCTTGAGCAGAGGCATCAAAATACAAATTCGCAGCTCTCTAAAGACAGGCAATCTGAAAACGCTTTAGGTGCTAATGCTGGACTCTTCAGGTGGTACAATACCATAATCTCTCAATTCAATCCCTCCATCAGCCCAGCAGGAATATGCAGAGGTGAATTCAGATATAAAGTACCAGGCATTCAGCCTGTGTTATAAGAGCAAGTTCCAAGCCTTGTGTTCCAAGCATGATTGCTGTTACCCTACTTTGAGGTGATGTAACCACAAAAAAAAAAATCAATAAAACCACATGGCCACCCAAGGGGAATTTACCCGAGACTCAAAAATATGGGTCTCCTTAGCGACTGAAATGATTTCTGCTCATAACAACTGAATTAACAACACAGAAAGCAGGTCTCAGCCTTTGTGGCAGCAGAAGCATGACCCAGATGCAAGGCGGGCTGTCAATTTATTTTCTAATCTAAGAGGGATTTATGAAGGAATTCCCTGCAGATTGCAATGCTAAAGATGAGAGTGCGAAGTCGTGGAGGCGATGCCTGATCCTCATTAGCTAAGTGTAGCATTTATTGCCACCTTCGAACGTGTCACATAAATCGCCTCTCAGCAGGGACCCAGCGTGTATGCCAACAGTTTCAGCTGGGGGGGGGGGGTGTTTCTCCGGTATCCTAAGCCATCTTTATGTATTTTATAAACTGGATTCCTTCTGCAACGGAAAGGTTCTGAAATTCATTCAGCAAATATTGTCAATAACAACAAAGTGAATTCAGCGTGGGGGCAGAATGGCAGCGCTGTGGTTAGCACTTCTGCCTCACGACAAAAAGGCACTGGGTTTGAGTCCCATGCCCGAGGAGGGCATTTCTGTGTGGTGTTTGCATGTTCCCCCTATGCTTCCAGGTACTCCTGTTTACTTCCACAATCCACACGCACACAAGGATAAACGGGTGTTACAAATTACCCCTATTTGTGAATGAGAGTGTGAATGGTTGCGTGTGTTGGTCCTGCGTAGGTCTGGTGAGCTGAACAGGGTGTCTCCCATCTTCACCCGGAGTTGGGTTGGGATCCAGCCTCACTGTGTCCATAGCAAGCAGGACAGAAAATGACGATATGACATGAACTCAACGCCTGGCAATGAGGTGTTTCACAAAAGGTTAGGAACCCTGTTCCATCGACATGTTAATGGAGCTATTGATGTACAGACCTTCATATTGTGTGGGGGGGGGAAATGATGATCTGAGCGACAAGAACTGTATCTGTCCAGTTCACTCAGCAGTAGCAGATCCAAGGGGGGGATGGGGGGTTAGTAGTAATTCTAAATAAATCTTGACATGTCATGTTCCTTGTGAGACGTCGTAGAATTCTGGGGATTCCCTCAAGGAATTTCGCAATGGGATGTGAAAATGTTCCATGGAAACCCTGAAAATGCCACCAAAACCACATTTTTCTGAAAAATTTTATGGGGGTGCATGCCCCCTTACCCCCCTAGTGGAATCCCTTCTAACCAATCCTGGGTACAGGACTGAAAACCACTGATGCTTTAATATATTATTTTACACAATTATAATACTATAGCTCTCGGAAGTGATATGTTAAAAATTGAAATCCCTCATCACCTGGTAAACCCCCCCCCCCACACTTCCCAAAATCCCAGATCTGCCCCTGCTCGAGTCAGAATAACTACATCAATGCCGTAATGGGCCATCCACTGCCAGCAGAACCAAGTTCCCCCAACTTGTTGCATAAACGGTAAATGACCAGGTAAAGAACTCTCTCTCTGCTCCTGCAGCAACGCTACCCAGTGCTATATTTAACCCTTACTCATACGTCCACCTCCACCATTTACACTCACACTAGCTGTTTATGAAATATCTCCATCAAGTCCCCATACATTACTTTTCTTGTGGACTTATTCATGTTAAGTTCCTTGGTCACCTTTCAGTCCTACAATAATGAAAGCAGCTCGAGCTTCTGAAAGGAACAGACGAGCGCACTCGAGAAAGCGCTGGAGGCAAAACCCAAGTGAAGTTCAGTGCAATGAAGAGAATTTGCAAATATAAGAAGGAATGGTGGATATTTTCAGGGAGCTGCCTTTAGCCTTCTTCCTTAGAGCACATCATCCCACTTTCTTCTCTTCCTGCACCACTGACAGTGGCCCGATTAGACAAAGTGAGCAGTAGAGTAACCTTGGCATGCTCAGGATAGTACCGTCTCCTGCAGGCATTCTAACTAGTCACAAAAGCTGTGTGAACCTTCCTCACAGAGCCTTCACTCTCCCTTTTTTTACTCCCTGCTCCCTCTCTTCTTCTTTTTTTTTTTTTTGCCTCCCTCTCTGATACTGAGAAGTCCTGCTCCGCTTTCATTACAATACCTTGCCTTTCAAAAATGGTGTCAGGCACAATTTTCCCTCCCTAATTATTTTCCGTCCCTGGTGAGGTTTGGAGATCAGGCCTGGGGGAAGAGCTGCCATGAAGTGCACAGAAGGGTGGGTTAGGGTGGGCTGGGTGAGAAACAAGGCCTGAAAATACTAAATTGCCCTGGATGAACTGATTATTAACAGAGGCGCTCTGCTAGCATGCTAATCGGCCAGACCACGGTAGCGTCACGCCGCTGGTATCGCAGGTATGGCAGGAGAAACATTCGTCAGTCTTCGTGCCCCGATGAATTCAATGCTAGTTAGCAACTCCAGCCCTCGGTTTCTCAACCCCTGTGATTTACCACACAATTTTCTACCCAGCTAATTGCACTGAAGGAGATAATGGCATGAATTAAGCCTTAATCAAGTGCCAATCAGGCATTCTCAGTGCTCTAAATGTCAGATATTACACGTCTCATCTCCTGTCGCAAAATCAACTGCACTAAGGGATTACGATCGGGGGAGAACAGGGTAGGAGGGGTGTTTTATTGTCTTCTTCAATAGCTCTTTAAAAGTATAAAAATGATATTACCATGCTACTATGCAGGCTGTTGACTTGGTATCGCAGAGAATTTGGTATGTAACTGATTAGTGTCCAGATACAAAATTTCATATAGAATTCAAGCTTTATAACTAAAAGCAATAAGACATAAATGGAGATGTACACTAATATTTTGTCGGAGGGCCTTTAATCTTGATCACAGCATGTAATCTCCATGGCATTGTTGCTCCAGTTGGTCGGGTCGAGGCTCAGCAACATTAATATGGCA
>JBCNYH010000027.1:5825634-5838522 GCA_039654325.1 Tandanus tandanus
TGTGTGCTCACTTTGGATGGGTTAAATGCAGAGGCAATAATTTCCCTTGCGGGATTAATACAGTATAGCAAAAAAAATAAATAAATAAATAGAATTCCGATCTGACTCCAAATATGCTTGAAGGAGCGGTGTCACAAGTTTTTACCTAAACTCACCTGCCCAGAAGTAGTGTAAATATGCAATGAATCTTTCGAACCTGACATGGAGCGGACAGAAATGGACTGCACCAAGGACATTTTGAAATCTTTTTGGGCTGAACAGTTTTCAAAAATTTGAAATCCTCTTGCAAACTTCAGGCAAATTTGTTGTGTGAACCTAATTCATATTCCTTTAGACACCAAATTTTCATCTATATAAACGATCGTCTTCTTTGTTAACACCACTTGTGTCATTTAGGCTAGTTTCTTCAAACAGCCATGACACTACCCCCCTTTAACAATAGCACTCATTGTGTTTAGAAAACGAGCGAGTGCTCTTTACTACATTTTCAGTTGACTAACTGTGCCGATTTCCCAAAAGCATCATAAAGTTAATATCATGTTACTTAGGGAGGGAGAATCCCATTAGCACTCTACCATTTAACGAAGATCTCTCTGATTCCATGCTTTTGGGAAACTGTGCCTCTGAGGCTAAATTTCTTAAATCATCATATCAAGTCAGGGACTTTATTTGCTTTGTACAGAACGCTTCAACCATCACTTTTCGCTGCTCTTCTATGACCTGATATTAGGCTTCTGAGGCTGATTATGAGTCTCGACAGTGCAAAAAGACTTGCTAAGGCATGTTACTGTGCCCATGCAGGTCCAAAAAAAAAAGAACATTCTTATAATTACAATTTAATTGTGACTTTCTCAACACTGAACATTCGTCCTGCTTTTAAAATGTTTGGGCTTGTGAATGGGACAAAACAACAACAACAACAAATCAAGAGTGCTGTATTCATTTCCAACAAGTAATTTTACGTTTAGGGCGGCACAGTGGACGATGGTTAGCATCCACGTCACAGCAAGAAGGTCCTGGGTTCCAGTCCCGGACTTGACGAGAACATTTGTGTGTGGAGTTTTCTTGTTCTCACCTTGCTTGCATGCCTTTCCTCCGGGTACTCCAGTCGAAAGACATGCAAATTAGGTTAATTAGATGTACCAAATAGCCCTTAGGTGCAAATGTGGGTGTGAATGGCAACGGACTGGTGAGCTCTTCAGGGTGTACCCCGCCTTCACCCAGCTGAGACAGGCTACAGCCTCTCTCCAACCGTAGTGGGATTAAGCAGTTTGGCAAATTATTTTTTCTACTTTTATTTTAAAAATATTTAGTATACACAGTTTCCCAGTAATTGCAATTACACAGTATTTCAGAGTTTGTTTCACAAGTAATAATAATAATAATAATAACACTAAATGCAGTTTGTGGGTGTGATGCAATTATTATTATTATGATTATTATTATGCAATATAATAGAATTGCTTTTAAGTCTAAAACTAAAACGTCATGTACGAGATGTTAGAATAAAAGTTATAAGGAGGAAAAAGGCTGTGAACTCCATTGAAGAACGTTGCTTTGTAATTGCTCAGAAGGGAAGGTGATGAATGTACTATAATACATCACCTTCTGACCAGACATGGCCAGTTAGCAAATAGATGGATTAAAGTATGACAGATGAATGGCTGGACGACAGCTAAATGAACAGGAAGACAAACAGATTTAGATAGCGAGTAGCCACACTAGGACTTACCCTATGTTTGGCATGTTTGACAGCTGCACATACATTCCATCTTTTATAACTTTCAAGGCAAAATAAAGCCCAATTATAGTGGATATTAAAACTGGATTCAAGACTCTTCTGTTGTACGTCAGATTCATTCGACTCAATAAAAGAAATCCATCTCCGCTCCAGACTGATGATTTCCCAATGAGATACTCTTGAGGTTAGGATAAGAGCTTGATATGGCTCACACTCTTGTTCTAATAGTGCACTGGGGAAACATTCAACACATGAGTCTCTGTTTGAATCCCTGTTTCATTTTTCAGTTGCAACTAAAAAAAAATAAAATCATTTTTTTTTTTTTTTTAAACCCTGGCTCCATATTGCGTCAGCTAAAATCACTGGCTAGACTGCTAGACAAGTGCCTTTTTGATTCCTAAGGTCTCAAATTGCTCCAACTTTGCCAATCTAATGGATTCTTCTCATGTCACTCCAAACTCTGTCATCTCAGATCAGTAAACACAGGTTAAGGGTCCTGAACCAACAAGCTGCACGTCAGTTAGTAGCCACAAGCACCGGTGCCCTTTTGGGAAAGTCCAATAATGTCAGCATTAGTCAGTCCTTGTCTGTAGCCATCACCAGTGACTCAACATACTGACCTTGCATCAGAGGCCAGGGGAAGACCAAACTCTCTGATTGGCTGTTCAGCGAAGAAAAATTGGAGCGAGCCAAGCAAGCAAACCGTGCTCTCAAGAAAGCCTGTACTGCATTTTTCAACTGCTTAAATTCCCAACGTTGCTTGTGTACCAAGATAAAAGCACAATTCTTTCAGGACAAATGCCAGAGCTGCTAATTTCATGTAAATGTCAATAACAATAACAAAGAATCTAACAATAATAATTTGGACTGTGACAGCAAATCATGATGTGTTTTTTAAGCATGCATTAGTACGTCTGGTGCTTCCTTTAGTGCTGCTATATATAGTGCTCCATATAAAAAGGGCGAGATAGTAAATAGTGAATGAGTGAAGGAACCTTTCTGCAGCACTGAGGCTGTGCCTGAAACTCTGTACTGGTGTAATATACAACGCATACTCACCCAGTATACGGTAGTGCCAGTACTGCACACTAATGCCCATTCTATAAAGTATAGTATTCAGGTAAGACACCTTTCCATGTAGTGTTTTAGTATGTTTGCTTCGTCAGACTGGCATTGCTACTCGAATAATAGCTAGTGACGTTGCTAACGTATCATGTACAGCTTAGCTAGCAAACATGCCATTCAGTTACATCAGCAAGCTAATTAGCTATCGGTTGGGCTACGGGTTCTGTTTTTAAAAAGAAAGAAAGAAAGAGGGATGGAGTTGAAGCCATTTCCACCATCCGCCGTTTTTTTGTAAATGTTTGGGAAGTTGGAAATCCCTGTGTTGCATCATGGGATGCAGTAGCCGACAAAGTATGCTCTAATTTCAGTGGTGGCTCAATGGCTAATGCTTTGGGTTACTGATCAGAATATTGGCAGTTCAAACCCCAGTACAACCAAGCTGCCACTGTTGGGCTCTTGAGCAAGGCCCTTAACCCTCAATTGCTCAGTTACGGCTCTGGATAAGGGTATCTGCCAAATTACGTAAATGTGAATTGGCTGTAGGCTGGAAATGTGAGTTTACGAGTAGCATATCTTTCAAGTAGCTTTAGCGTGCTTTGTACTTTGTCTTCATGTACTGCGCCATACTTCATATTTTTCCAGTACACAAGCCATACCCTGTACAGAGCTTCATACACAAGCCAAAGTCTTCTGGTTTCAAATGCACGTACATTAATTCTCTATTTGTCTTTACATGCAACCAGAATTGCAAATAAATCTTTTGCTATTAAAACTTCCTCAACATGGGCCTGCACAGTCATGGGCTCATAAAATAAAAAGGCTCACGATTCAGCAGCCTGAGCCTCATTAGTCTAAGTGAGAAGCTCCTGGAGCTCCTTTACCACGGGGGCAACGCTACACTTCACAGGAGTTCACTGTGAGGATTTGCTCCTGCTGACCGAACCACAAATTGCCATGTCAAGAACTCTGACCCCTCTTCATCTTGTCCAACCAGAATGCTTCACCCTTTGACCTCAACTAGCGAATGTACATTACAAAAGGGCGGAGTGATAAAGGAAGGCCACAACAAAACACTTCATCTGAAATACGCTGATGTCAGTGAGACGGAGAAAGCATGCGAGAGTGTGTGTGTGTGTGTATTAAAAGGATGACACACAAGGTTATCGTATTCATTCAGGTCATACAGAGAAGCCAGTGATGGATTCCACAGTACTACATTTATCAGCAATCGATGGATAGCTAGGACAGCAATAGGCCAGACGTCTCATATATTAGTTTTTGTACAGCAAACCGAGCACAAAAGGCAGGAAGCAGCCAATGTGGGGGGAAGTTTCGCAAGATAATATTCACCAGGATGTCACGCCAAAATCTGGTGTATAAAGATTGGTGGCTACAATCTCTGCACCGGGCTCAGATCCAGAAAAGAATGCAATTCATTCTTGATGTCGGAGAGGCTTGTGGCACTGCTACAGAGATGCAGTCAGCTAAAGCGGACGTCGACTTTTATTTCACACCAGAAAGGAAAGGCTGAGAATTATTCATTTTCTATTTTCTCTTGGAAACATCTAGCAGTATTAAAATGATAAAGTATACTCGCTCGGGCTTTAAATACAAAGGAGGAGCCAAAATACGGTAATTCGATGCTCAAGAATAATACAGAAGTGTTATTGTTCGGGATGGTTAATGATGGCCTGTGGAGTGACACTATCTAAAAGGATCCTTCTTCATATTTGTGTTCTTTGTTCTGTCGCCGTGGGCAGTTAGTGCAGCGGTGGACTGTTGCCTGACGTTATTAATCCCTTTTCTTTTTCCCCCCCTCCACCTTCCACATAATATTCGGTGACTAATTGAGCCTGGTGTAATTAGGCCTGTATGCTTGTGCAGCTCAGACTGATTCAGTGATTAACAAGCTTTTTGCGCCATGCTGGAATGGAAGAGGTGCCTGGGCAGACCTGCGGAAATAGCACGGTTGGGCTATTGTATGTGTGTTCATGCATGTGCATATGGTACTGACACATACTCAGGTCTAGTTTGTATGAGCTTCCTTTGTTCTGGATGGCCAAGTTCATGAGTTCAAGTGGGTCAATAAAACGGGTCCCCAAAAAAATAACACCTGTATCAAGCTAGATGTAAGAGTTTACACCATTTTCCAATGTTCTGGTAGAAAAATGCAATCATGAGATGCTTTCACTGGTAATACATGGCTTGGGACGTGCTCTGTACAGCATGAACTCCTTATAACTTGGGCCTCATTGAAAGAGAAAGGCTTCTTTCTGCCCCTTGTGCCGGTCTGCATGTGCAGGGTGAGCAGTCCACTGGGCTTTCTGGCACTTTTGAGCCGGACTTAAAGCTATCTGACTGAAATTTGAAAGCGTTTCTGTTACAGTGCCTCCAACTCTTAAGTTGTGTACTGGAGGTGGGACTTTGGCTGTAGTACTTTCAGGCCGGACGATCCATACCCATCAGAGCTGCTTTATGATCAGTTTTGAAATTCGATCCACTCCTGTAACAAAATGAAACCGACGGAATGAGTTGAATTTTAAGTGATAATCTTTACATATACATAAACTTGTAGACTTGAGTTTCTTGGAAAGGATTTTCTTAATGACGTTTATACTTTCTACCCATTTAGTTACTTTTTTTTATTTGCTCACACACTCATTAGTTAATATGAACACGGAGAAACAGGACTCATTCTCGCGAGCCGTGCGTATTCCTAATCAGCACATTTTCTCCCTCCTTCATGACAGTGATAAAAGAACGTGCAATTCTTTCGGGAAAATAAAACAAAGGCGAGAGGAATTTAATGGCCATCTGTTTGGTGCCGCAGCAGACCTAGCTGGGTGTAAAAAGCGTACAATGTTTCATGTGCGATCAAAAACCCGACCGTCATCACAAGCTGCTCGACGAGTGCGAGAGCCCTGAGATTTAACCCACCACCAGAGGAGAGCCCCTTCGCCGAGCAAACGTGCCGTGGGATCAGCCCCTCGCATGCTTCTTGTTTAAACAACATACTGCGAAGACGCACATCTGCCGAGATTTTATCAGTAAACCAGTGAAAGCTGCATCCTGTTTCTTCTTCACGTTGAATCTGTTTTTCTAAAGGAGATACAAACAGGCTGAGATTTTAATCAGCTTCAGGTTAACAGTGGTACCGCAGCCAGGATTCACCAGAGGCTTGCCATGCATGCAAACATACAAATCAGTTTCAGCAAGCTTCCTGCAAAAAGCCGCACTCGATATTAACCACAGCATTAAATATATAATCAAATTCTTGGGAGGGGGGAATCATAACAACAAGTGTGAAAACCAGAGCCTAACCTTCTACCTCAACCTTTACCTGATTTAATATTTTTCCCATGGTGAAATGGGTAAATAACAGATTTTACACCTAGCTGTGAAAACACTCAGACACAAAGCATGCATGCCAATCAGAACTTGCTTACTCACACACACACACACACACACGACACATTCTCGCTTTCTGAAACATACAAGTCCCTCGACAACCGAAGCGTTGTGGCTGCCGTCCCCGCCGGGCGTTACATTCTCACCTATCAGGCTCACACAAGGTATGATACGGAAAAGCTACAGACCTGGTATCAACATCCCTCAGGTAATCAGATCACCAACAGACAGCTCCGAAGGCATCTTTAGGGTTTCAAATGTGTCTTATGATCCTATCACGCAGACGCCGTGTACGAAGGTGGATTGGTATGCAAATGTTGCAAATGTCTATAACATTTATACTGTGGACAGAAATGTAACAGTAAAGACCACCAGACTCACAGCTTTCCCCTGGAATCAGGCTACCTATGAACTGTTAAGCCATAGTGATAACGATAGGGATGATACAGTGTTCATATAAGGCATGAACACAATGACGTGTGAGGTTCTAGTTAAATAGTCAATGGTGGGACGATTACAGAGAGATATTCTTGTTTTATCGCACTCCGAGTACGCACAACATGCCAACAATTTCTTGTTGTTTCTTTATTTATTCCATTTACGGCTATGTTGAATGTCATTACTTCCTGTTACCAGGCTAACTCCTCAGCCTCTCTTTAGCTCCTTATGAAGTTATTGAAACAAAAACAAAAAAGTCTTTGGGCTGCTGGGGAAGAAAAAAAAAAAGCCCAGAGTCTTTCCAGGTCAGAAAACTTTTTGAAAAAAGTAAACGCTGAAACCTTATTCTTTCATTTGCCCAACCACTTAATCCTACTAGGTTCACGGGAAGGCTGAAGCCTATCTCAACCCACTCTGGGCGAAGGCAGGGTAAACCCTGAACGGCTTGCCAGACCATCACAGAACCAACACACACAATCATATTCATACTCGTACCCAGTGGCAATTTGAAACAGCCAAGCAGCCTAATATGCATGTCTTTAGAGTGTAGGAGGAAACTGGTGTACCCTAGAGGAAACCCACAAAAGCACAGAGGGAACATGCAAACTCCACACAGAAAGCCTTCGGACTCAAACTCGGGACTTTCTTGCCACGAGGGAGACATGCTACACCACTGAGCCGTAATGTTAAATAAATTCACAGTACCAACAACTGATTTGTGTGACTCCACCATATGTGCTGTTCACTAGCCGCTACTTTAGAAATAGTACATTAGAACCAGTGCATTCATATAAAGCCAGTGATTTGCCTTGCAGCTGAAACTGCTATCAGATCTACTATAAGGGAAGATTACTTACCTTCCGACCAATCAGAATCGAGAATTCTGGTATACTAAGAAATCTATACTGTATGATTATCTGAATATTACAGCTCGTTACACAATGACGGTCTTGATGTTGGGCTATGAAATAACGAAAAGGGAAGAAGCTAGCAATCAGACAGCAATGTTAAAGGAATTGTTATTGGTGCACTCAATATAGTTGCTATAGTAAAACGCCGGAGAAAAATAAATATTTAGAAGGCAAGCAACTTCAACATCGACAAGGTACGTGACTATCAACACGGGCAAACACGGCCGGGAGTCCTGGCTGACTTACGGGAGGAAGGGGTGGGATACACTCGCCGGGTTGTTACCAGCCAATCATGGGCGTCTGTGAGCTAATTCGTACCAAGTGGTGGATAGCGCTTTTCCTCAAAGTGTGTTAGGATGCTTCTCCTGCATCACGTGTCACGGAGAGGGTATGTGCATGCTTACGCCTCTCCCTGATTAGCGGTGGTCATATGTGATAGGGAGGCAATAATGGGTGGGAACCAAATTAGGGAAGTTGCTAACAAACAAACTTGGATATGTCCAACAACAAAATATAAATACGGTGTATTTGAGCTGATATCCCTGTGCTCCCTGTGCAATAAGGCCACATTGATTGGCGCTATTAGTTTGTTGTTGCGTGTATTTTCAGTTGAAAAGGGATAAGTGACGTCCATTTCAAGGAGCCTTGTCCTTTTGATTACCCAGAAAAACCTCACTAAAGATGTTAAGCTGTTCGTTACTAGTCAGCCGTGCACTAAACAGGCCATGTAAAGAGTGGTTAGTTTGAATCAGAGGTTGAAACTGACCTTTAAAATATTATAAAAGCTCGTTTTAGTGAAAAGGCGGACACTTAGTTGACTGAACAAAACCTACTGAGAACTCTCCCACACACACACACACAACCTTGTGTAAACAGGTCCTGCACAGTCCACCGAGAGAGCTGCCGCTGCTCTTTGAAGGCCGGTCCAGAGGCCAAGCGATAAAACACATCAAAGCCGGGTACTTGATCTGGCCTTGCGGAGTTTGCAGGGTCGTGTAAACGAAAGACAAGGCCACAAGAGAGACGGAACCTCACCACAGCATGGAGACCACCATAGAAGAGTCCACCTTCTGAAGTGAACCCGTGACTCTCCCCTGTGGTTTCATCCTAAGCTCCATTATTCACAGGGATCTGAGGAATTCTCATTTTCCTCTATCGAAAAAGAGAACAAGTCTCGTTTGTTCCAGTGGCTGGGGATTTCCATCCACGTCCAACGCGCCACACTATGGAAATTTAGTGGAACCCCCAAAAACAAAATCACACGGTTTTTTTTTTGTTTGTTTTTTTTAAATAAGTCATTCTTCTCTAGAGTGCCAAGAGTTTCATCTCTCAAGACTTCGGTAGCAAATCAACATCCAGCGAGTCTCTCTCACATGTATTACCAATCCCCTTTATGAACCACTATAACCTATAATCATTCTGTTAAAGGCTTGGAAGGGTGTCATGCTGTTATTGGCGGTAATTGTCACGATAATAATTCGGGATCGATCCAGAGATCGCTGAGCTGTGAGGCAACAACGTTACTCGATTTCTTAATCGATGCTCCTGACACATGTAACAAAGGTGGAGGTGTAACCATGACAACCAGCATGAATACCAGGATCAACCTGAATCTGGGCGTTAAAGTAAACCTAAAGTAGCATTAAAGAGTTATGGCTCTGCGTGCCATCTTTATAGCGTGGCTTTCATATCGGGACATTTTCATTCCGACCCAAACCTTGAATATATTACATAATTCGAAAGTTCTAGTGACTCGATGCGTATTCCGCACACTTACTATAAACCGAAGCCCAGAGAATCCCATCTTGGTTATTTTAATCCCATGGCGTTTCCATTATAACTCATCAATTTCGAGGTTTTTATTCCCTTGAGAGAATGAAACAAATGGCCAATGAGTCACGCTGTATTTTTCGCAGCTCAAAGGAAGCAGAAGAGAAATTGGCTTTGTGTTTTGCCTGGCCTAAAAGCAACAGCCTTCATTTGAAAGGCTTTATCATTTTAATGATTAAGCTCCCTGGCGACAGACAAATTAAAGCCATGTCTTGGGAAACATAATGAATATAAATCTTATTAAAAGTACATACTTAAGTGAGGGTCTTCATGCTTTATTCAGCTCATATTCCTTACACAAATATTTTATATAGTTTAATATAAACAGAATATGATATTACGCTAGAAGAAAACATATATCACAACTTGGACTTTTGGCGAAATCAGTCTCCTTTGCTTTCTACACTCGCATATAATAAATATGCTTTCCTTCGTCTCTGTCTCTTCTCTGACTGTATACCTCACATTTTTCATTGTGTCGTGCTCCCTTTCTCACTCCAGTCTACAAATCCCATGGCATCTCAGGACGCTTTGTTTACTCAGTGGGGTTTAGAGAGACGTAGATGATAACGAAGTGTGTGAGAGGAGAGGATTAGGGCCGGTATGCTGGGGAATGGTCCCTGGGTGCAGTCACTCATCACACATCGAGGTGGTGTACAAGTCTCAGAAGGGCCTCAGGGATGATACGCATGTGTGTGTGTGTGTGTGTGTGTGTGTGTGTTTATACATACATCATTTTAAGTACAGTAACGCGTGTCTGTACATGCTACGACATCAAGAGATGAGTCCCACGTGTTATAATTTGTTGTTACACTAGCTAGTTTTTATTGGAGAGATGCAGGTTAAAGAGAGAGAGAGAGAGAGAGAGAGAGAGAGAGAGAGAGAGAGAGAGAGAGAGAGAGAGAGAGAGAGAGAGAGAGATAGAGAGAGAGAGAGAGAGAGAGAGAGAGAGGAGAAACTATATAACTGTTGCTTGAGGATGTTTTTGTGCTGCAAATTGAAAAACAAGAACCAGCCTAAACAGGAAGAGATATAATTTCACTATTACTAGTTCAGCGTAACAAAGGAGCTTTTAAATTTCATCACGGATAACAACAAGAGTAAAACTCCGCACACTAACAAAATTACGTAAGGGATAAAACTCAACTAGGTGTGCTGTTACAGAACAATAATCAACAACCATCACAAAGTGCTTTATTTTCCAATTAGAGCCTCTCCCAAGGCACTTATTGCTCCTACACCACAGCAATTTGCTCATGATTGCAATTTTCATTCATTATGAATAATGCATTCATATTTTTTATCCATTTATAGTTAGATTTAATGCTGAAACGCATTCATAATGCAACTTCGCTCCTGCCTTCATTTATATTATAAAGGTTGTTTCCTCACCAGTCTCTCTCTCTCTCTCTCTAAGTTACCAAGAATCTCTGCAGACACGGAAAACTTTGCTGTGCTGGAAAACCTACTCTTTCATAGCAAAACAGCACAGCGGCGTACTGGTTACCACGTCCACCTCACAGCAAGAAGATCCTGGGCATTTCCATGTGGGGTTTGCATGTACTCCAAGTGCTTGTGCAGGTTTCATCCGGGTACTCCGGGTTTCCTCCCACAGTCCAAAGACATGCACGTTAGGCTAACTGGCTGTTCCAAATTGCCCGTAGGTGCGGATGTGATTGTGAATTGATGTCCGTGTGTGTGTGTTGCCCTGACATGGACTGGCGTCCTGATCAGAGTGCACCCCGTCTTCACCCAGTGTCGGCTGAGATAGGTTCCAGCCACCCCCATGACCCTAGTAGGAATAAGCGGTTTGGCAAATGAGTGAGTGAGAGTGTTTCAAAGCACTGACACTGACGGCTCCTTCCATAAAGATGATATAAACATCTTGCTACTTCCGCCACCTAGGTTGTTTTCCCTTTGGTTTGGGAGTTTGTTTGTGCTTGTTAGCAGGAATATGTAAAAAGTTACGTGTGGATTTTCAGGAAATTTCGTCCAGATGTAGCTTTGGACAAGGAAGACGATCGACATCAAATTCTGCATACAGGAATTTTTTTAAGGGTTCTTTAACGATGTGAGATGGGGCAATTTTTGTGGATTGTGGGGCTTGGCGGAGGTTTGCGCTCTCTGAGTGCTCTATTTACATTCAGTTCCATGCTATCAATGATAAGTTGCTTCTTAGCTGAATAACGATATTGTTTATTATTAACTTTCAATTCTGTGCAGTCCTTCCTTCTGTAGAGGCTCTGCGAATGAGCTGTTACTAGAGAAACGCTGTTCAAAATATATAGTGTGTACTATACTTGAATATAATTATCAGAAAGCCTTTCCAAGTTGTGCTGAAATGTCAAAGTGAAAAGGAAGGCAAGAAGTGATTTTTTTTTGCGGAAATGATTAGCACTGTATGCATGTCTGGCATGTTTCTGATGATATCATGTTGATTTCCCAGCAGGATGATTACATAACAGTGTTTGAGATGAAACACATTCTATTTTGCAAATTATTATTATTTGTTTTTGGATTTTGCCAATATTTGGATGGAAACTCAGATGGAGCTTGCAGAGTCGAAACCGACTGTTGCTGGTTGGCCAAAGGGCACCATGCCCAATCTCCCTCACTTCAGGTGCCGAACAGATATCACAGACAATAACGGCTCCTTCGATACCATTGTGTCTCTTATCCACCCTGCGTCACCTTCTTCCGTTGTCTAAGACACATTTCCAATAAGCTAACAGCAAAGAAAGGATGAGTGTGTGTGAGAGTGTCTGGAAGGAAATGCACCAAAAAATAAACATGGATCAAAAGATATTGAATATATTAATGGATTAGAAAATACTCTGCGTATGCTGCTTGATTTTTCAGCTAGATCCAAGCTAAATGAATGCATTTCTGGAGTGAAATAAGAATTTCCCTGAAAGCTTTACCCTTAAATATTTTTAAAAGGAACACCTCTATACTACGAGTGTTTAAATAATGACATCCTTTGCAAAAAAAAAAAAAAAAAGTAGGTTCACTTAATTAAGATAAATGCCTTATTCGTATTCATGAGGCTGATAATGAGATTCATTGCCCCATTATTGATCAGATTTCCAAAATCTGCTTAAACTCTACCTAATGGTTTGCAGACCGGTGATGCTAATTTCCAACCAGATAACGATCAAGACCAATACTTTCACAGTACACAGACAAGTATAAACCTATCAACTAAACCATCTTATTAGTCACTTGGGGCCATTTTGTTTTCTCACTTTCCACCTAAATCAGACCCAGATGTGCTCACATTCACAGACTTAATATCTGATTTTAAAAAAAATATTACTTCTCCCAAAGGTTTAGGCAATGTTTAACACCTTATTTTTGTTCATTTAGTAGGATTTACTACCATCATGTCAGAAAAACAACCTTATGCAAACTTAGGACGGGCCAGAGAGAGAGAGAGAGAGAGAGAGAGAGAGAGAGAGAGAGAGAGAGAGAGAGAGAGAGAGAGAGAGAGAGAGA
>JBCNYH010000027.1:5865364-5880021 GCA_039654325.1 Tandanus tandanus
GATGATCCCGAGGGGACTCGGTGGAATCCGTGATGATCCCGAGGGGACTCGGTGGAATCCGTGATGATCCCGAGGGGTCTCGGTGGAATCCGTGATGATCCCGAGGGGTCTCGGTGGAATCCGTGATGATCCCGTGGGGTCTCGGTGGAATCCGTGATGATCCCGTGGGGACTCGGTGGAATCCGTGATGATCCCGTGGGGAATCGGTGGAATCCGTGATGATCCCGTGGGGACTCGGTGGAATCCGTGATGATCCCGTGGGGACTCGGTGGAATCCGTGATGATCTCGTGGGGACTCGGTGCATTCGTGATGATCTCGTGGGGACTCGGTGAAATCGTGATGATCTCGTGGGGACTCGGTGGAATCGTGATGATCTTGTGGGGACCTGGTGGATTCATGATGATCTTCAGGGAACTTGGTAGAATCGTGATGGTCCTGAGGGGACTTGGTGGATTCGTGATGATCTCGAGGGGACTTGGTGGAATCCGTGATGATCTTCAGGGAACTTGGTAGAATCGTGATGGTCTCGAGGGAACTTGGTGGATTCGTGATGATCTCGAGGGAACTTGGTGGATTCGTGATAATCCCGAGGAAACTTGGAGGATTCGTGATGATCGCTGCAAAATTTTTTACTGTCGAAAATTTCGCCACGATTGTTACGATGTATTATGATTTGACACCAATCATGATAGAATGTGGGAATTGTAGTAGGGCACAGTAGAGCTTAACAGACCTTAACAGAAGGTAATAGACTTTGACTATCTATAGGGGATCTGGATGAACTAGGAAACACGATTCCTTTAAGTTTCATTTCTTGGATGTACCCTGCCTCCATTTTATACCCCAACCGTGCTTAAAAAATATCATGGAGCTCCACGCTTTTTTGAATCGTGGAGATCACAGACATCCTACCTTTATGTAAACCCAGGGTTATGCTCTGCAGAATTCAACTCGGGTGGTACGGTGGTGTGGTGGTTAGCACATCTGCCTCACTGCAAGAAGGTCCGGTATGCAAGACCTGGGCTCAGGCGCTTCTGAGTGGAGCTCTTCATGTGCTTGAATGGGTTTCCTCCGGGTACTCCGGGTTCCTCCCACAGTTCAAAGATATGCACATCTGGCTAACTGGCTGTTCCAATTTGCCTCTAGGCGTGAGTGTGAATGGTTGCGTGTGTCGGCCCTGTGATGGTCTAGAGAATTGTCAGCTGAGATAGGCTCCAGCCTCCCTGCGACTCTGGTAGGAGTAAGGTAAAAGTGTGAGTGAGTGAGAATTCAGCTTTAATTGGCTTACTGAGACAGTGAAAAGAAAATCACCCTTGGGTTTATTAAAGATCATTTGCAAATTCCGTTTTGAGTTTTGGTTCACGACAGAGAATTGCAAATGAGCTGAAATCCAGTCCAATCAAAAAAGCAGTAGAAGGTAAAGTGCCTTGTTTCAGGTCTGACTCATCAGCCAGTGCTGAGGTTTAAGCCAGCGGTGTTCAAAGATAAAAATATTCCAACAGCCGGACAAGTTATTCACAAAATAAATACATGGCCAGAGTTCTTTGTGAGTAGTACTTGCTACACTGTATGAGATGAGCGAGACAAGAGCCTGGCCTTAGCCTAATTCTATAAATAATTGCGTGTAAATATAAATAATGTGCCTTCCCCATGCCGAATTATACAATAAATATCTTCTAACAACAGACTTATGTTATCTATCGGGGCAATACAATTTTTGAAAAGTCCAAAATATTTTTCAAGTATAGAGATAATAAGGAGATTTTTGGTGCATTAGCTTGTTTTGTTTGTGTTTTAACTTCACACTTTACCATTAGCATCCATCATATTAGTTGTGCATAGTCCTATGCCACCCGCCTGTTGCTGTATATTAAATAAGCGTCCTAGCAGCGCTCTCGCTCCCAGTCAAATTTGCAGTACACAAAAATCAAAAACTTTAAGTGATTCAGTCGTCATGAGTCATTCTAGAGCTCTTCAATAAATATATAAAGAGAACGTTGGCATTAATTAAACGTCTACAGAAAGGAAACAAGCCTTCGCCTTGGATACGCCACATGACTCAGCTCATGGTCTTACTGGAAAACAAACCAACAATGCATTTCGGTATTCAAAATACCATCACCAGTATTTTTACCCCCTAAATCAGAGAGTTTTGTTTGAAGTAAATAAATGTGGTTGGTTTGCTTGAAGTCAAATGTCAGGCAAATGTCAGCTTTGTGTGAAAGTAGACGAGTTTGGGTGACGTCTGTTACATAAAAGTAAAAAAAAAATAAAAATGAGTGAAACTGTTCACAACGAACCAGTCTGGTACAAAACTCGAGTAGAATTAGTTTGATATGTATGCTCAAACCATTCAGGCCATTTTCTAAACAAATAGTCTGGAGCTCATTCTGAAATTTGTAGTTTTGGTACTATGTTGACCTGAAAGGCTCCATCGATAACATTCATTTCCACTACAACACGTGTACCCAATCACAATCATCATCGGGACAAATGAACACACCGAATTACACTCGATTCCGTGTAGATGACCAAAACAGGAGCCCGTGATTAGACAAGTCCAAACGTCAAAACGACAGGAAGAGAGAAACTAATCCATCTTTTCCCACCGTCGGAAAACATGCTCACTTGTGTTTTTCCAGATGCCAAATGTCAATTCTGTCACTCGGGCGCCCTGATTAGCCCTAATTTCTGAGGATAAGCAAAATATTTTCTGATAATTTTCAGAGACGGTCTGTTTGTATTAATCTTGTAAAACGTTTAGTCCTCAGTCGAGACGGTACAGACATTTTAAAGAATAACATGTGGCGCCTCAAGGAAAAGGAGGACTAAAGGAAGAGTTTGAAAGCCAAATAAAGACAATAAACCTGAAAATTAACTGAGGAGATCTGCATATGGCTTCGATTTGAAATTTAATAGCAGCACAAAGAAACTCATAAAGGAACAAAGAGCCTCTTTGACAACACCAGTACTGAGACACAAAGCCAGTATATTTTTTTGTTTTGGCAAATCTTATATGAGATGAGAGTATAAACACAGGACCAACGCAATGGCCCTTGAAGACTTTTCTCTTCTATCTCAAAGTGTTTCCTAAAACAGCCCTGCACCCAAAAATTTGTTATAATGTCATTGCATTTTTATTTTTTCAAGGTTTTCCTGTGCTGTGGAGCAGACGTCATGTTTACCTTAAGGGCAGTGATGTAATTTAGTAGGATTTACGTGTAATATTCAGAACAAAAAGAGTTTTATATTTGTATGTGTGTGTGTGTGGTTATTTGCTTAGTTTTCACCACCTACCTAACGCTAACACCTAGCGAGGTGATTACTTGTCTTTACCTTTCTTTTTAAATATTGCATGCATCCGTGTAATTCTGTTTTTTCCTACAGATATACAGTGATATGAGGTTTTTCAAACTGAGAGCTGATAGAACACAAACACAACCGTCAATGCACAAAAAATAAATCCCACCAGAGATCTATAAGGTCTTGTTTTATATGCTGTTAAGTGAAAGCACAGACTCTTGTCATTCGGAAGAAAATCCCTATAAAGATTAAAAGTCACCACAAGAAAGGGGAGTGAATGGTGTGTTTTGTGCTGATCTGGAAAGTGTCATGGCTTCATTATTCTAACTGTGTAGTCCAAATGTTAAAGCTTGTAATAAAGGTTGTCAAAGCCTTTAACGGTTTCCAGCTGACCACACAATATGGTAACATGCGCTACCGGAGCGTCATTACACCATTCTGCTCCGTTCCTAATGACAAGATTTGTACAGACAAAAGAGCTTTTAGAGATAATTTAGGTAGCTGAAACCATCGCTTTAGCCAATTAGCTTTATCTCAACGTTAGCTGCTGTATTTTTACATACAGTTTGAACAAGTTGAATACAGTTAAAAAATTTATATAACAGGTGTTTAACCTATCGTGCCACCAAGTTGGCATGTCAGTGCATAACATTGCATACTACGGTGCTCAGGACGTATTTCACAGACAAACACGGAATCCCATAATGGTGCTTCCGTGGCGGCCATATTGTTTACACGGTGGTGGCCAATTTCGAAAGGATCCTTCCTCATCTCATCCCCCACCCACCACATGAAAATGGCTTCAATTCATAAAGGTGTTTTACACTTAAAACCCTGACAAGAAATCCAATATGAAGACTGTGAAGGGAATGCTGTCTATCCAGCATTACCCAATTTTGAAAGGAAGGTTCATCCACCCACTCCCCCACCACCACATGAAAATGGTTTGACCTGCTGAAGGCTTTCTGACGATACCGTACAGATAAAGTGTGACGGACGCATGACAGCATCATATCATAATATGCCCCACTGGTCGATGCGTGCAAAAAAGGCATTGTTTATAAGACAGGCTAAAAGGCAATGGCTAGACAGGATTAAGATGCCAGGATGAACACAGTAACTCAAATAATCCCTCTTTACACACATTATAAGTAGAAAATCTCTTTAGAGAATCTCAGAACTTGAAGTAAACTTTGAGAAAGATGGCCTACAAGAATGGAAGACCACACTGGGTTCCACATCTATTAACCAAGAACAGAAATCGGAGGAAACCGCGATCACAAGCTCAAGGATTTGGATGCTGGGAAACTGTTGTTGTTTGCTGAAGTGTAATAAAATGTTGTATGAATAATTAAATGTGTCAACTCGTTGTTTGTTTATGTTTTCATTCATGTATTTATATTAAAGTGGGGTGAGAAATTACGTACAAACAAACAAAAAAAATGTTTTTGCAGTCAGGTAATTACTGGCATTTCTGATTACTGGTTTGTGCTAAGACTGTGTTTTGGCAGGCAGAAAAACTATTTTCCATCAGATTTAAGAGGATTTGGAAATGCACATCAACACAGATGCATATATTTCTGCACCAGCAAAATATCAGTCAGTCATTCATTCGCCGGACCGCTTTATCCTACTAGGGTCGTCAGGAGGCTGGAGCCTGTCTTAGACAACTCCTGGCAAAGACAAGGTATAATCAACCGGTGAGCAGCCCGTCAGTCCATCGCACAGCCAATACACAAAAAAACCACTCACACACCTAGGGGCAATTTGGTACAGGCAATCAGCTGTAACAAATTTCTACTTTGGGAAGAAACCGGAGTACCCAGAGGAAACCCACACAAGCACGGAGAAAACATGCACACTCCACACAAAAACATCCTTGCCGAGCTCGGGATTCAAACCCAGGACCTTCTTGCTGTGAAGTGGAAGTGCTAACCACTACTCCACGGTGTTGCCCCAACAAAATATCAATTGAGTGAACAAAACGAGTTCTGTGTAGTTTTTGAAAGTTGGTAAAATAATACTTACATGATTTCGGGTAAGTTAGTATATTTTCATTATTAAACTCCATCCTCTAATTTATTTCTTTGTAAGAAGTCAAATGCATATATATTTTAGGACTGTTCTGGAACATTTAACAGGTTTGTTGCTATTGTAACACTATCTATTTGGTAATTATGAATCATTTTCTAGGAATTTAATCAGTGGCAGGGAGTCAGTACATAAAGTGTGAAGCAAAACACAAGACTCCCTACTGCTTTAACAGAAGAGCTGTTAGACCACCTATTGAGACTGGATTTTGTGAACTATATAACCAAAAAGGTAAAACATATTTTTCTATGGTCTCCATAAGCTAACAAGATCCCACACACACGTTGAAATATAGTGAAAGTGTTAACTACATCAACATAATCTTACAACAATATAACCAATTTCCAATGCTACACACAGCAGGCTATTTAGATTTAGTGTGTCATAATTAGCTTGGCGTATTCTCCTAAAATCTTTAAAAGCTTGCATCCTCTGAGTGACTACTTTGGAAGCTGAGTGCACTAAATTGCTGCGTCTCATCAAGTGACCCTTTGAGCTCAGCCAGATGTCTTCACTCTAAACCTCAGCTAAAATATTCAGACGCATTTAGAGGGGGAGTGGATTCTTTGGAAACAGGATCATCAGTTCCCAGTTTGCTTTCTCACACATACTTCTGGAAAATGAAGTGGAATGGAAGCCTTCAAGACACCGTCCTCTTGGGAGAGTACAACGCAGAAATTATGTAGCACAAGATTAGAATTGGCATGAACAACCAAACAACCTCACCCCAAGTTCGATCCCTGACTGAATATTTCCTGGAAACAGACCAATCTGCAGTTCTCCTACCGATTGGGTGTTGAGTATCAGGAAATGAATCCCTGGTTCTTGCATGCACTGCTGACAAAATGGTAATGGTGAGCATCTGGTAGCAGGGGGAACCAATCAAAAATGGGAAAACACATCAAGGCAGCACCAGGTACGGCTGGGGTGATGAGGATTTCAGAAGTAGGGAGGTAATGTTTCGGCACTCTCGAAGAAGTCAAGAAGTCAAGTCATATATTGTTCTTGTTTCTGGATAACAAGGTATACCCTGGGGAGGCTGATATGGGTTACTGCAGCTATGGGAATGTTGTGAGGTACCACAGCGCTGTGGAATTCTCATTAATGGTTGGTCAGTAATTTTATACAAACCCATGGACAACAAACACAAAAGTGCGATGGTAACAATACTAATACGATAACACTGTGATACTTGGTTTATGTACAACCACCATAAATGTGAGTATAGAAGGAAGTCCTGTGGGTTTAACGCGGATTACATTGGTATTTATGGCATTTGGTATATGCCCTTATTCACAGCGAATTACATTTATAACTTTTTAAAAATACAACTTAGCAGTTGAGGGTTAAGGGCCTTTCTCAAGGGCCCAGCAGTGGCAGCTTGTTGGTACTGGGGCTTGAACCCTCAACCTTCGTTTCAGTAAGCCAGATCCCCATGGGGCCTTACTTCCATCAGCTTTATTTATTATTTAGGTGAATTATTAAGATGCAACTGGTATATCTGATTCCAGAAAAATCTGACGAACATCCTGAACCAGGGACCTATTAACAAGTTGTTCTGACTAATATACACAACATATAGACTTGTAGAACATGGAAGCCATGGTGATTAAAAAGCATTCCCCTCTGATAAAACCAATCGATTATTCTCCCGGATATTTCAAATAGAAGTTCTACAGATCCTATCATTACTTTCCATTAATCTCATGAGTCCATTCATAGCTGGACCTGGTGCATGAAGGTGGCTATCAAAGGCAAAGTCATACCTTTCGTTCAAGAAACCTAGGGGTAAATCACAGCGAGTAAGTGGTGGAACAGATGGGCTAAATGCATATGTGATTAAAAGTCAATTCTGTTAGAGTCGACGAATTGGACGAGCGGTGTAGAGAGGCCGCGGACACAGGTAGACCAAACCACGTTAACTTGCATCTGGCTCATGTCATGTACCCCCACCATTCCGTCTCATTCGCTCTCAAAGCCAATATGGGATCACCATGGAAAGTCACCATCTGCTCCGTACTTCATTCAATCAGTGCTACTTTGGATGCTTCGCTCGCAGCCGAGTGAAAACCGCTCCAGTTGGAACAGGTCGTAATAAACAGCTTCATGTGTTCACCAAGACGGAGGGGCTTTTGCGAAACTATGACTGGCACAAGTATACTACGCTACGAAAGATATTATTTCATTTCAGAAAATCAAGCAAAAAGGGTCAAAGAACATAATAATGCTCAAAAGCTGCAACAGACATTACTTAATTCAGTCGGGACTGATTCAGTCCAGGAGTAGATCGACAACTGGCAACTACAGACTATAAATTTACCCAATCCTAGTTTAATAATGCTGCATTAGCCATTCAATCTAAGCATGGTTTCCCAGCTTCAAACTCAATAATTGCTTTGGAAAGCTTGATATTATGGCTATACTCTAAAGATAATTTGGGATTTAGTCTCAAATTATGGATTTTTATATATAAACAACACAGGCACATTAAAAGATTGTGACACTGTTGGGAGAAAAAGAAAACTTCGATGGAGCAGCACTCAGTTAATGGAGGTTCTAATGACAGAGGGGTCAGTAGTAACTACCAATGCTTGCAACATTTTTCATCATTTATGTTAAAAACTTGCTAGTGCGCTTAATTGACATATCTCAAATGAGTACTTGCATCTCGTTTGTGGTAAGAAAAGCCACTTTTCTCATATATCCTTTATTTGCCTCCAAGTACAAATGTACAGCATGGACAGGGATATCATGAGAGTATACTTTGTGTTAAACGAGGACCCGGTTCCCACTCCCTCATGTAGAAAACCTGCAGAGCTACAAAAGTTGAGCTTACCAAGACTTTTCTAAACACAGCTCCATAATAAATCCATGTCAAACTTCATTTTGTATGTACGCAGCTAAACACACACACACACACACACACACACACACACACACACACACACACACGTGTGTGTAAAGCTAATATTTAACATCAAACTGTTTATAGACATTTAATATAGAGAAGATGGAGACAATTTGTTTATAAGCTCCATGTGAAGAGGCGTTCTCCAAGCAGAACTCCTCAGACTCCTAGCATTCCACAGATGTTCATGCATGGTTATCACTGAAAGGCCTCTTAGCTATGGCTGAAATATATGGAGAGAATCAGCTTTGGTCTTAATCAGCTTAGCTCGAATCAAGGATGGCAGACAAGACCCTCGAGATAATAAACTTTAGCATTAAATACTGTCTTTACTTGCAGGATCAAGTTCGATAAAAGCAGGCTAGTGTGTTCATTCTTTTGTGTGAAGCTGCGGGCAAGACAGATTGAGGCTAAAAGGATTGGCCAGACAAGATGTGCATCATTATATGATGTTATTCCATCATTAATTAAACAGATGCTGATATCAAGGGGCTAAGGCAAGTCTTTTGTGGTCAGTGTTAATGCAAGGCTTTGGACCCAAAGATTCGGGAATAATGAACCTATAAATCTGTGCCCTCGATTAGATTTGTGGTTTCAGAATGCTTGCAGGGATCAAGAAGGGGTCCAGATGTTTTTTCCTCTTGTTTTTGGTGCTTAGGGTAAAAAAAAGCTGCCTCCTGCGTATATAGAAGCCTTGGCTCGAGCAAAACCAGACCGCAGCTGACTATGGAAAAGACACCCGATCACGCTATTGGTAGTTTCGGATTAACCCTGCCGCACTTTACTGAAATCGATCCCAGCCCCCGCGTCAGGATTTGGGACCGCATTCTGCCAATCCCAGAAGCAAGGAGAGTATAAGGGGGCCGAGTTGAAGCTCGCGCCGTATGCGATCGTATGTCGCATTGAGTGCTTTACTCTGGGGGGAATGAAAGGCACACTCTTTTAGTTTCTCTGACAAATGGGCTCACAGGAGTGCATACGGTCTTTTCCTTAAAACTCGCAACGGGGAGCCAAGTCTCAGAGGTCCTGCCGGTCACTTTGAGTGCAATGTAACATTGCCGTAGGTGTAGACCCGAGTCGAGGAGGGGGGCCTATTCATTCTCCAGTTTGGACTAATCAGGTTTGAATCGAGTAACAGGCTCGTGTCAGTCTTGGCAGGAATTCAGGTTGGAGATACGCAATCTCAAGTTGCTGCTATATAATATCCCTGGGGCATATTTAACTTGAATATAAATAAAGGGATTGTCTCCTGCAAATATATGATATGTCACTGCTGGCCAGGCAGCACGGATACATTACCATCAGACAGTCTAGACAGCAAGTGCTGCGATCACCAGGAAAAATCAGGGATTGGGAGAATGAAAGAGAGCCTTCATTCTTCTCCCTCTCATTCTTTTGTTTCAATCCTTTTGGTACAGGCATTTAATCAAACAAAAGTGCCAGGTAGGTAGGAACAAAAAAAAAGGGAACAGGTTTTAGTAATCAAGTAAAAATAAAAAACCTAATATTGATTCCATTATTAATAGTGAGTTAGCATTCAGAAACACCTCTATACACACACACACACACACACACACACACACAGTGTGCAAAGATACCTGCTGTGTTTTTTTTTCTAAGGTGCATCTGTTTCAGTAAAGGTGCAACAGGGGCTTTGGATGTCTGCAGTGACAGTAATGTAGACTATGATCTCCCCAATTAAACAGGAAAAAGGGCCAACAGCTGCAAGAGAAAGACCTCTTAGGAGAGCACTAACTGCTTTTAACGTCAGACGTCCCATTTTAAGTGTAGCATCTGTTTATGGGAAACGTGGGAGCACGTTGCGCAGCAACAGCTACAGTGCAGGCCATCTGGAGCGTCCAGAACATCTCGTCTGTCCGGTGGGTTGTGGGGTGAAAAATGACAACAGTTTTCAGGCTCCTCTGAATTAACTTGTGTGGTCGTTGTATAAAGTGGACATGGATCATATACTGTATGTTACGCAGAGAGAAAGTGGACTAATTGGCACTCTTTTACACAAACTCTATGTCGCTTCAGAGGCCAACAAAAGTAAACAAGACACAATGGTAATCAGAGCAGCTGGATGAAGATGCACTGAGATGTTTGAAAACAGAAAAAGAGGGTATAGAAGGAGAGGAAGCGTTTAGTTGATGAGAGACTGATTAAAGAGAGGAATTTTGAGCTGTAATTTGACAGAAGCTTGTGCGCTACAACATCGAAAGATCTAGTGTTTTGGAGAGAGACGGGCAGTGAAAAGAGCAATGCAATAAGAGGCAGAAAGTCAATTCATGTCAAGTCAAGTGGGTTTTATTAAATGTCACTTCTTCAGAACCATGGTGCAACACAAGAAAGCAGCGGCACAACAAACATACTCACACCGTCAACGCTATGAAAAATAATGGACAAAATACAATGGGTACATTTTTTCTATCCACCTCCTGACCCGTGCCTGTCCTCAACTTAATCCCTGAGATCTTTTGACCGTGCCTTGCTGCCCATAGTTTGTTGTTAGCTTCCATCCACATGGATAACAGACCATTCCTATGGACAGTGCCATACGCAAGAGCAAGAAAATCATTTTAAATCAACAAAAGTAATAAATTAATATTGTGTGTCAAATGATTGATTTCTTCAGAAAACGGTCGTGTAATAAGCAGGATAATGTACAGAGAGCTGGTTATTATTGCTATAATCATGCCGTTCAAGGTGATTCACTTTTTTCATTTCCTATTGTTGTCTCTTTATAGTTGAATAGCATTCCTGTGCTACTCTGATTACTGAACCATGCAGATGAACTGATTTAGTGTTAAGAAAGTAAAACGGCATTACTCTTGGTAGATTTTTCATCACAGCACTTTCAACAGCATCGCTCATTCAATCTCAGTTCAAATTTTCCCTTCCAAAGTGATATTGTCCTCAAAAGGGGTTAGGTTAAAGATAACAAATTTCTATTATCCCTCAACATCAGTCTCAACCATTAGCAATGTGTACTACCAGTCTTGGAGCCATTCTTCCATCACTACTCTTAGCTACATATATTACAGTGTTGCATGTTAGAACAACCCAAATACTCACTAAAAGGTCTCCTTTCGTCATGTCGGTGACTGATTACTATGCACACTAGGAGTCTTAACAAAGGGTTAGAATAGTGCAAGAGCTATTACTTGTAGTTTGGATCTATGCCTCAGCCCCTTGCCGAGAGTGATCTAATCAAACCTCAGGGAGGGAAGATGATCTAGTGAAACAGGCGCAGGAGAGCCTGGAACATGCATAGGCCCAGCTCCTTTCTCTCGTTTTCTTCCAGTCAGAAGGGAGCAGCTCGGCCTCCCCACAGCGATAACCATCTCTCTCACTATCGCTTCATAAATGTATTAGCAAAACAGCAACCTCCTCCTCATCTCGCTGTAGCCGATCAAAAACACTCCCTTTTACTCTGCACCTCCCGTCTAGCAATTCATTAAAATGACTCGTATGAATCACACGCATCCTCTTTAGTACATGACACAAAGCTATAAACCAAATTCCAGATAAGCTTTATTACTTACTTTCTAGGTGTTACATACAAATAAATCACCGATGGCTGTTTGTTATTTCGCCAAAAGGTATTCTCGGATCCTACATCTCCAAAAACGCAGTCATTTTACTCCAAACCTTTTTTTTTTATTGACAAACAATTAGCACACTAGACACTGCCGGCTTTCGCATAACATGAATTGTAATTGACAAAAATAAAATGTCAATTAACGGTGAAATAAGTGAGTAACACGCAAAGCCGAAGAGGCTACCTATTAATTAACGGCTCCAGAGCCGGTCGATTTTTCTCTTTAACACAATCTCTGTCATATTGTCTAGCCATTCAGACATACAAGCAGAACTCTCCTACTTTCAGGGCAAAATTAACTGCTGAACAGAATAACTAGCACAAATACTGGGGCAGGAATGAAGGTTTCCATTGAGACAGGAGCAAGGAACAAAGAAAAAGAAAAAAAAAAGAAAAAAAAAATGCAGCTTTACACAGCGGAAACAAATTTGATAAAGAATTTAAACAGTTCTCTACAAACCCTACACATCCCCAATGAGAAAGCCCGCGACAGTGGTGGCAAGGAAAAACTCCCTCAGACAACACGAAGAAACCTTGAGAGGAACCAGACTCAAAGGGGAAACCCATCCTCATTAGGATGAAACCAGATAATAATACAGTCCATGAAGCAGAAACATAAAAAATTCTTGACAGTATGTAGTAGGTGATTCCCCGCTTTGTTTTCAGTTCAGTGCTTTAAAGGGAAGGGCTAAGAATTATTAGTACCTATGCAGGCGAAATGAATAGGACTTTTCACTTTATCACCGCAAGAATCTACAGTCTGGGCTAGAAAGAAATCAAGCCTCACCTCTACATTCCATAGACACAATCAGCTCCCAAGTCACATGGTTTGAATTGAGTGTTTACATCAAATCTCAAGCAAAGCTTCATCACAACTTTACAGAATGCTTACTTTTTCCTCTCAAGGGAAATTTGAACAGTGAAAATCCCTTATAAGCATTCCTGAGATAAACACTGACTCGTGTTGTAAGTGGTTTGTAGACTGAAGGGGGGAAAAAAAAAAAGCGCCAGTGAAAAAAGTATACACATTTCACCTGAGCAATATATTTCATGACTAAGAGTACAGCAACCTACTAAGTACAGCAACCGCCGACCGTCAAATATCAGATAAAAATCACGATGCTACTGATCTCTATGCAAGAACGAGGAACCTTACTACTCAGTGGTCAGGCTTAAGAGTGGTGAGAGTGAACTTGTAGCCCAAGCACAGCTCATATAAACAGGAAGTACTTATAAGGCCGTCTGGTTTGAACTGTGTGATACATATTTTTAAATGCTTGTTTATATTAAAATGACCAGGATTTCTGTGCGTTTTTCTAATCTATAGCAGGTGACAGCCCATAAAAAGAGAGATACTTTAACGAACTTCATACTTCCCTGAGCTATTTTCGAATAGTGTGTCATGGCAAATAAGACAGAGTTTGCTGGTTTTGATTTCGTACCCCTTTCAGGTCACGTGACCATTGTACGAGTGAGCCGATTGCATCTATTCCCTTCATGTTTATTATGACCACAGTGCTAGCTAAAGAAAGTGCAAGAACCACATCTGACTTAAAACGTGAAAAACGAATAATCTGTGAAACCTTACATCATTTTGGGTTCCAGCCTTTTGTTACAAACGCTGACTGGACTACAGGCTTGTGTGAAGGAAATATTTCAGAAACGGGAGGATGCCTGGCTGACTGTTATAAGCGTTTTATTTGTATTTTTTTAGCGGCAGTCAAGGCGAGACCCAAGGGAGCACTGAAATTGGTTGCAATGCAAATGAAACCAGTAACATATTCAGTCACTGCACAAAACTAGCAATTATCAGGTCTATGGAGGCAGCTGGAAAACTTCTCTCTCTCTCTCTCTCTCTTTTTTTTTTGTCCAAAACGTTTCATTTTAATACTGGGAACTCAATATACCCAAGCTAGAGAGGGGGTTTGGCAGAAACAACGCTTCATAATGTCAGAGAACCACTTTGTATGCACAGTGTACGTATGCCAAATGTCAGAACCAGTGACTGACACTCTCATGTAGCACAACAGGAGAATGACCCTTCCAGACAGCCAATCTCTTCCCTCATCTTCACTCACACATCCTGCTATTAGTGGACGTGTGAGAAAGGAAAACACATGCGGAATATTTTACAAAGTCAGATATGGGAAAGAGAAGACAATACCTGTGTGTCTTTAGCCAGGAAAAGGGACTCGACACTTCCTTGATATTTTGCTTCTTCATTTTCACTTTATCAGGGTCAGGGACGGGGACTTGCGACTTGTTTTTTTTTTTTTTTTTTTTTTTTTTGTAATCTTCTAAATTAAATATTGTACGTCAACACAAAACATCTGTTTTCTGGTCTGGTTCATGAGTGCTGTCATATGCAACAATACACTATTTTATTCCTCAACCTGCACAAACAATGATTTCATACTGAACTTTCCTGTAGCTTTTCAAACAGAACACTGTACAGACGTTATCAAAACACTACATAATCAACCCTGCACTCCTTACACTCTTACAAAAAAAAAAAAAAAAGGTTACCAAACTGTCCTTTTCTTTGTTGATGCAGTGCAGATAGAGTGCCAGGTCAAAAACAGTTATTTAAAGGTGGATCTTCAGGACCTACAGTGCACCTTTGGGTAAAATCATTCATTCATTTGCTGGGTCACGAGGAGGCTGGAGCCAATCTCATCTGACTCTGGGTAAACACAGGGTAAACAAACACAACCATTCCCACTCACACCTAGGGGCAATTTGGAACAGCCAGT
>JBCNYH010000027.1:5902503-5919731 GCA_039654325.1 Tandanus tandanus
CCCCCCCCCCCCCCCCCCCCCCCCCCCCCCCCCCCCCCCCCCCCCCCCCCCCCCCCCCCCCCCCCCCCCCAAACCAACAACAACAAATCCAGGCTTCGCCGATGAGGCAGAGGTAACCGGACCCCGGCCGGTCTCTTCTCCAGGGCTCTTTGTAAGATTGAGAGCCAATCAGGGGCCGATGACAGACAGGGTCAGGTTAGATTTAAGGAAGAAACACACAGATGGGGTACAAAGCAAAGACTGGAGTCATGGCACAACCTATGGGATGGGAATTACTCACAATGTCCAGCGCTGACACTCTTGCCACCTCTAAATGATCCCTTACTTTTCACCTCCGACCCCAAAAATACGGTGCCTAGAGGTGAAACATGAATCCAAAAAGAAAAGAAAAAAGAAAAAAAAAAAAAACAGTGGGAAAGAGAGCATGTCCCGGGGCTACATTTGAAAACGTTCTGAGGTGTGTCGCCTCCTTACTAAGGTCATCGGACATATTCTTTCGTCTGATCTAAAGGGTAAAGACACTTAAGGGCAAAGAGTACCACTAAAACCAAAAGGGGAAGTGGGTCACTTTGTCCCCAGTGTGTTTCAGGGATTAAATTGACAGTCATTTGGAAATGAAGCAAGGAAAAAAAAAAAAAAGTCAGAAGTGAAAATCCCTGAAATCCGAGTCCTGGACAATTCAACAAGACTCAAAACTCTTAACTGTCCACATTCTACTTGACGTCGTCAGGAAATGTATCTCCCAACTGGCTTGTTCAAAAATTAACATAATTAAGACATCAGTAGGACCCGTCATAATGGTTAAAGCAGACAGCGTTTCCTGTTGGCGTGAGGATACAGAATGTCAAAAAGAAGCTTGCGTCAGGCGAAAAGAAAATAATTTGTGCGAATGCCCAGGTGTCTGGCTTCCATCAAAATGGTTAATGAGATGACCATGCGGTATCGGACGAAACGGAACCAAAAGGAAATTATTATTTCAAGTTTAATTCCCAATTTCACTTTTTTATTATTATTATTCTGCAGTGTCCTGCTCATCAGCTCGGGAGGTAAATTTTTTATTCCATTTATTGGTCTGAATAAAGCTCGTACTGTGTATGGTCAGGAAATACACAAACTTTCCATCTGGACATTCACCTTAATACTTTATGAGCATGCCGTAACGTCTGCCTTGCAAAATAAAATAAAAATAAATAAATAAATAAAAAATCACACACACACACACACACACACACACACACACACACACACAAAAACGTGGCTTGCTTGGAAACACAGAGGTTAATTTATACATCACTGTCTTTCAAACACACTCACACCTCTGTTTCTCATTAATCCTGCGTCTGTCTCGTTCACACACTGCTCCTTGTGGCTTCTAGGTCCTCCTGTCCACTCCAGAGAAGGCTCTTTAGGGCCCTTTTCGCCCTGATCATCTTCCTTTCTCTAACTCCCCCTAGTGCCTAGAAAGCACATCATTCGCTCGTGTGAATCTTAGCTAAGCTATACAAGTGAAAGAAGGAGGGAGGGAGGGAAGGAAGGAGAGAGAGGGAGAGTGACAAAGGGGAGGAGGCAAGGGGAAAGTGTGAAGCCCCGCCTCTGGATGACATCAGCACCAGGGCTGAGGCAGAGCTGGAGGCAGATGTTACTTCACACTTATAGTGAGCTCCAGGCAGCTGAGCAGACCTGCTGAATCCTCTTAACCTCCCTCTCTCTATCTCTCTCTCTGCTATTTGCCAAGGAGTGTGTGTATGTGTGGGTATATATGTGTGCGTTCTCGTGTGTGGACACAATAATACACCAACACAGCTCTGTCTTCTGCGACTTCTGGGCTTATTTCTTTGGATTGCCAAGACGTTGGATATATACACTGTGGACTGACTCTTTTTTTTTTTCCTGGAGAATATTTCTTTAAGTTTCACCCTTTTTTTTTTTTTTTTTTGCATTAATATTTTGCAGGTAAGTGTTCATTTATGGGTTCTGAATCTTCTTTGCTCTGTCTTTTCCCATTTTGTGAAGATAATAAATAAAATCATGCAGAGACACCGAGCAGCCCCAAAAACAGGAGGAGGCAAATCACAGCCGATGATAAAACTACTCTCTCGAAGCAGTGTGGAAATATATTTGATCACTTGGTCGTTCCGGTGTCAGTGTACTTACTTCTCAAGCTGCTTTTCACTACAAACAGAGCAAATGCGCATTTCAGATCTGTTACACTGGCTTTAGAGAGCAACATGCTTGGATATCTGCCCGAGTCTTTGGGATGCACTAGAGAGAAGGAAAGAGGCGAATATATGGGACGTATGGGGAGTGTATAGGGTATGCAGTAACCTAATTCAATTTGCTCAGTGAACTGCTGAATTTTTTTTTATTATTATTATTATTATTATTTACTTTCCCCGGAATCACTCATTCAACTTGGATTTCCCACATAATCCCTCCGCTGATATCACACGGGATTTTTCCTCATCATCAGCGCGGGTTGGAAAGCTGATCCAGCCAGATCTAGCCATAAATACCCAGGTTTAATGATTAAAAACCTCTCCCAGGTAATTTTGCTCCGATCTGACATGGAACGAAGGCATCGCGGAGGAAGGCGCGCAGCTCCGCGCTCCTCTCTTCCAAACACACGTCCGCGTTTTCACCGAATATCAGTATCACGCTGTGCGTTTGGGAAAAGGAGCCTAACCCGGACTGCTTCGACTGTAAGACAGCACCAATTCTCCTACCAAATACAATTAGTGAGTCCAAGTCCGAGGCGTGATTTGAACAAGAGACAGAAGCCGCACGGTGGCACCGGCGCTCCGGCTGCTGCTGTCGGGTTTGTTTTGCGGCGCCGCTCGGATTTGGTGCGCATCGCTTTATTACAAGCCCAGAGAGCACAACACGCGACACAAGTAGCACGCAGGGCCACCAGAGCCACGACATTGACTGAGCAAGTGACAAAAATAATCAATAAAACCTTCAATGAACAAACAACGCAAGTTTCTATCCATTTAGCCGACATCCTACACGTCCTCAGTGAGCAGGAATGGGAGCATCAGGGTGTGATGCGTGTTATTTGTAGTCGATGGCTTCACTGGCCTGAGAGCTAAAGATTGTGTTGTGACTTTGCTCAGCTTTAAGCGGCCTAACCTGGGATTTCACTCAGCTGATGTCAATCCAATACGGCAGGCTGAAATAGTGGCTGTCCAACAAGCCAAAGCTGAGCTCAGGACCAGACACGAGCAGCTCAAGCTGGAATACACAACTAATTCAACCGGATAATATACAAGACTCTACAAACTACAAATATCTAGAGTTTTATGTTCTCTCTCTCTCTCACACACACACACACACACACACACACACACACACACACACACACACACACACACACACACACACAAGAGCATAAAGGTTTGACAAAAGAGAAAAATAACTGATACAAGCAGACAGACATGATGCAGGATGAATGACTGGCCCAGCTTTCATTAATCCAAACTGTATAAATCGGTCTGTTCTAACCCCGATCTGAAGTCACTTTACAAGGAAAATAAAACCATGAAAGGCTCCCAGACGTGAGCCTTTACACCCCTCTTTCGTTGCAGAATGCACCACATTCACTGAGATTCGACACGAAATGGTCGTGTGTTAGGGGCCTCCCGAGCCTTCTGAGACTGTTTTGTTTTTGTGTTGCAGACAAAAAGAAGTCGTCCAACAGAATTCAGCACTCATGTTCGCAGCTGACCTCTGACCCAGCCATGGGCCTTTTAGAAAATGCGCTTCAGGAACAACACTATTTTGTTCCCTGCATAATGCAAATTTAAACAAAAAAAAATTTTTTAAACCGATCTTTAAATTGAAGGTCATTAAGGTGTAATTTATAATAGCTGGATGGTAATTTTAGTTTTTATTTACATGGGAACCTTGTGTGTTCTTTCCGAGAGAAAGCATGGACTGTACAAGGTTGTAAATCAACCAAGACTTACTTATTTATTTTTTAAGCATTGTCCAGAGGCATAAACCCTCTGTACCCTGGCAGGGGGTGCATGTGGTAATTAAAGCACCAATTCTGCATGAACACGAGTGTGCGAGCCACGCAGTCATGATACTGAAGCGCCTACCACCCCCAAGTGGGGAAAAGCAGAGCAGCTGCCACGCCATGCACCGTTTACCCTTTTCAGCCTCTTCAAAAGAAAAAGAGACCCCCACGCCAACCCCCTGTGTCGCCCCGGCTCCTCAACCAATCTCTGATACCCGTGCACCGACAAATTTTTTTTTAATTAGCTTGGTCTGATTTTAAATTTGCATTTACACCACACTCAACACAACCGCTACGGTTTTAGATCTAATATTCAACATGGCGATCCCACCCTGGGACAAGCAAACAAAGGCTGAGATAGAAATAAAATGAAGTTACTTTCCACTACAAGAGTACCAAGTATATAATATGAAAATATGAATAATTTTACACTAATTACAAACAGTAAGTACAAAGTAATTACAAACAGATTACCTGAGAAACTTAAACAGTATGAGCTAAATCTTCATTGAGTTAAACCTTGAAGTTTTATTACACTATTTATTAGAATTATGGTTTTAAAACCAGTAAGCAGTGCAACAAAATAAGGAAATTAGCTTTTATGCAGCAAGATTACATATATAATGAGCACCGGCCACTTATCTTAACACACAACTTAAAAAAAAAAATAGTGCTGGGTCTTGAGTAATGCATCGGAGCAGAAGCAGGTCTCACTGATCTCACAGCAAAAGCAAGCTATCAGAATTATAAGGAGAAATGTCAATCATGTAGACCTTCATCTATAGAGGAGCGTTTGATCACATGCTTTGAAGAGAGAGGAAAAAAAAAATCTGAAAAAACTGATAACACAACCGGCGGAGCTTAGCAAAAGTGGTTCAGATCAGGTTCCCAAATCCATGTGCCTGTTTAGCTCAGAACAATGCAGCTCGCAGAAATCCAATCAGCAGAGAAAACGCAATCAGCTAAGCAAGCTCAAGCATTATTAGCTCGCTCCATCAAGTCAATAGGTGCTGCCTAGTGTGTTAAACAGAATGTTGTATTCCCTACTTCACTTGCTCCACAGCCTTTAACTCAATTCTGCAAATAAAAACAAACAAAAAAAACCCCACAACACAAGAGCCTGCTCATGCTGTGGCTGCAGGGCTTCTGAAATGTTATCCTCATAAAACACCACAATCAAAACATAAGGCTCTGTCCGACCCGTACGCTATTCCGCAATCCAGCTCCATTCATAATTCTGGCGAGTAAACAAGTACAACCACAGAACAAAACATGTATTTCTTTCATCTTGATTGGACGAGGACATCTCATAATGCCTCCTTTTCATTTTTCTCAGGACTGCACAAACACTGTTTGGACTTCAAGGCCGTCTCACTCGTGCATGAACCGTAGCTTCACGTTGTCTATTTAAAAATGTGAACAATAAAAAAAGACGATACGAACTTCGTAATATAAAGCCGTCTCATCAGGTTTGCGGCTGTGATTCGCCTTGACAGAAGGACAGGGTGTTAGACGGCACTGTTTGGACCTGCAAATTGAGTTACAAAGCTCTCGATTCTCTAATCTCCTCCATGTCATTGGTTACAACGGTTGACAGCCAAAGATGCTTGGAGCTCTACCCTACCGTCGTTCTCCAGAACACAAGCTGCAATGTGAGGAAGATTTTGTGCCGACAAGCTTTTGGTGTTCTGTGATGTAGGATAGCATGTGGCATGGCAAAGGGAAGGAGGCGTATTTTCAGGCCGAGTCCTGGAGATGCAGCAGGTATAAGAGGGGCATTGGAGGTGACGTAGACGAGACGCTTGCTTGTATATTCATGAGCACTCAGTGATGAGCTTTGAATAATCTTCCATGAGTGTTTTTAAGGAGGCTAAAGGCATTTCTTTTTTGCTGCCGAATCTCTAAAGGGTTTTTGCTTTCAGAAAGCTGTATGATGTTTAAAAGGAAATATAAACTCCCACTTTCCCCTCCAGCTGGTTTCATATATAAATATATATATTTCATTTTAACTCAATGCTGGCTATTTGGAAAGACAAGGACGAAAACTACAGCGAGCAGGTTGCAGCTCCCTGCAGCCGCAGCAGGGCCTCCGAGCACCATAGATTTTCTAATGCAAAGACATTCTTTTCTCCTGTCTCCATAGAGAAGACCAAAAGGAGGGGCTGACAGGGTCATGGGCAGGCAGGTCAGAGAAAACAATCTTGGTGGCACAGGCTGGTAGCTGTGAAAAAGAATCCTACTTCAGTTTTCTTTGCTCTTCTTCTCCTTTTTTTTAAAACAAACACAAAAAGTCTCATCTCATTTGGGTTTCCCCAAACAATGTGGCCCATCAAAGAGAGCACCAGAATAATCTCATAATGCTCCTTTTAAAGTTTTTCCAAAGTCCTGTTAGAGCAGCTTGTCAGTCTGGGATTTAAATTTTCACGTGATCTCAAGTCCTTGAGTACTTTTTTTTTTTTGCAGCCTAGACTCAAACTCTTGTCTTTTTCTTTCCCTCTGATCTACAGGATCTTCCCTGAGGTTATGACCAGTATGAACCACCGCCTGACTGTGTGAGGTCATGCTCCTGAGAAGAGCAAAGGGGCACAAGATGCTTTCAAGGCACAGGAGAGCATAAGCAAACCTCTTCCACTGTAGAGCCACCAGGCTGGATACCTTCTTCATGCTCCTGCCACGAGAGAAGGAACACGATTTGGGGCCAACTCTTACAGAGAACAAGAGCCTCGTCAGATTTCAGCCTGCCTTCACCTGCAGGCTAAGTGGGCTCTGGGATCTTGAGGCCATGTCCATTCTGCCAAAAGACATACCGGAACCCTCCAAAGGATTCTCCCAAGCTTACAAAAGGGTCTAAAAGGATTCTTCACGCATTGGACTCTAACTTTTTCCTCCCCCCCCCCATCGCTTTTTTAATTATCGAAGTTGCATGCCTGCATTAGTGCACTAGAGGTATGTCTCGAATCAGAGCAGTTTTCCACAGAGGTGTATCTACCACAAAGGCTTTGATGGCATGAACTCTCGACACTGCAGAACAAGGCAGGAGGTCGGCAGTACAAACAAGGATCAGCTGGATCAGGATATAACCAAAGAAGACTCTTCGGACAGTGCAAAGAAGAAAGAGGGAGCTTAAAGCCTCGGTGGATTTTTGCGTGAAAGAAGAGGATTAACTGTCTCCTCGAATTCAGGTACGAGCATTACAGCTCAGCTGGGCCATGTTCTACTCAAATGAGCATTCTCGTTTGTTCAAATAAGAAATAACAGAAAGGAGATTACGAGAAACAAAAATGGTAATTTAACAAAACAAATATGGTGGCTGATGAGCAAAAATGGCACAATTAGTACAGTACTCAATTATTTATACATAATTTCACTAGTGCCTGGTGTTACACTGGTCTTCTGCAATAATCATGTATTTAATAAGGATACAATTTGGACCATGCGTTTGTATTTATCTACTTCAACAGCACTTAAATCCTTTCCGTAGTGTTTTTAGTTGCATGATCAAGCAGGAGCTTTCCCCCCTAAAACAGACGCACGAAGAATTTAACCTTTAATAAAATAATGCTGGTGATCTTCCACAAGATTGAATTATTATAAAATTCACCAATCACCTTCAGTCTTTCGCTCAAAAATAATATGGATGCTGCTTTTATTTGGGATACTGTTGTTCGATATTAGGTCTGATGTGACAAATCCTCGAAGAAAACCGAGTCCTGTCCTAATTTTTTTTTCTCCAAAAGATAATAAGCAAGACCCAAGTTCATTCATCCGGCACAGTCCGCTAGTATGAAAGGCAGCCTTGAAACGCTCTGGCCTGCCGCAGACATTTTTACAACACCTAGGACTTTGTCTGCATTACACTCCGTAAAAGATAAAACCAATGACACAGGCATCTCATTCAGAAAAAGAGAGCCGGTTGAAAGATCTCTTATCTGTATCAATGTCCGAGTTATAATATCCTTCCACTTGAATTAAGACTCATTTCTAGATTTGGACACTGAGTACATTTGTTTTCCTGTATAACCAAATTTAGGGAAGAAAAGCTTATTTTGTTGACACTGTTTATTACTTGTTACTAAATAGCATGGTATTTGTTACAAGACCAAAAATATTTTATTTAATTTCATAAATGTGCTCAAGGCAGTATACACACGCAAACAGCAATTATTTACTGCAGAGTTTGTCATTATTTCAGAACGCCTCCTGATCCCCCCCCCCCTTTCTTTTCCTTCAGGGTGGACAACCAAAACCGAGAACATTAATAATGGCGTGCCAGTACAAGTCCTTTTTCGTCTTCGTCATCAGAGCTGGAGTTCTCCTGGGTCTGGCCAATCCATTGGTGACCTCAGCCTCCTGTCCTTTACAGTGCCGATGTGACGGGACTTTGATCTACTGCAACGACCGGGAGCTGACTTCTATTCCTACAGGAATCCCACAGGATGCCACCATCCTCTTCCTACAGAACAATCGAATCAAGAGCGCAGGCATCCCGTCTGATCTACGGAGGCTCAACAATGTAGAGAAGATCTACCTATATTGCAACAACTTGGATGAGTTTCCGAACAACCTTCCTCTAAATGTCAAGGAGCTCCATCTTCAGGAAAACAACATCCGGACTATCACCCATGCCTCGTTGGCACAAATCCCCTTCATCGAGGAATTGCACTTGGATGACAATTCTGTGTCTGCTGTCAGTATAGAGGAGGGAGCGTTCCGAGACAGTAACCATCTGAGACTGCTCTTCCTTTCACGCAATCATCTGAGCACCATCCCCTCTGGCCTACCCATGACCATTGAGGAGCTTCGCTTCGATGACAACCGCATCTCCTCCATTTCTGAGGCTTCCCTGCAAGATCTGATCAATCTAAAGCGCCTGGTGCTGGATGGCAATCTCTTGAATAACAGAGGTATTGGGGAAATGGCTTTTGTTAATTTGATCAACCTGACTGAGCTTTCGCTGGTGCGTAACTCCCTCACATCGCCACCAGCCAACCTGCCAGGCACCAGCCTTGAGAAATTACAGCTGCAGGACAACCACATAGACAGGGTAACGGTAGGTGCCTTTGCTTTCCTACGCCAGCTGTACCGCCTGGATCTGTCTGGCAACAAATTGGCCAGCCTGCCCATGGGGGTCTTTGATGACCTAGATAACCTTACCCATCTGCTGCTGCGTAACAACCCGTGGTACTGCAACTGCAGAATGATGTGGGTGCGGGACTGGCTGCGCTCGTTGCCCTCTAAGGTCAATGTGCGTGGCTTCATGTGCCAAGGCCCTGATAAGGTCAAAGGAATGGCTATTAAGGACCTTTCCAAAGAGCACTTTGATTGCTCGGAAACAGAGTTCTCGCCGACATACGAGACCAGCACAGTCTCCATCACGCAGCCACCATCTCGACCCCAGTGGCCACATTATGTGACTAAAAGACCGGTGATTAAGGGGCCAGACTTCGGAAAGAACTATCGCAGTACTACGGCACCAAGTCATAAGATCATCACAATAACTGTTAAATCCAGCACTCCAGACACAGTGCACATATCCTGGAGGGTATCTCAGTCAATGACTGCCCTGCGGCTGAGCTGGTTAAAACTGGGCCACAGCCCTGCATTTGGGTCCATCACCGAGACCATTGTGCAAGGGGATAGGACGGAGTACTTGCTTACAGCTCTGGAGCCTGAATCGTCCTATCGGATATGCATGGTTCCTATGGAGACCAGTAATATTTACCTGTCAGATGAGACACCCGTTTGCATAGAGACAGAAACGGGCTCCTTTAAATCATACAATCCCACTACGACCTTAAACAGGGAGCAGGAGAAGGAGCCTTACAAAAACTCCAGTCTACCTTTAGCTGCTATTATCGGAGGGGCCGTGGCACTTTCGGCCGTCATACTGCTGGCACTGGTGTGCTGGTACATCCACAGGAATAGTTCTTTGTTTTCCAGGAATTGCACATACAATAAAGGGCGCAGGAGGAAGGACGACTATGCGGAGGCTGGCACAAAAAAGGACAACTCCATCTTGGAGATTAGAGAGACTTCTTTTCAAATGATACCTATAAATCACATGCCGGTGTCCAAGGAAGAGTTTGTGATACACACAATTTTTCCTCCTAATGGCTTAAACCTTTACAAGAGCCCACACAGTGAAAACAGTATCAACAACAGAAGCTACAGAGACAGTGGAATACCAGATTCAGACCACTCCCATTCATGATATCGTGCGCGCAGATTAAAAATTAAAAATAAAAAATAACACCACCCACACACACAAAAAAGACGTTTTATTACGAGTGACTGACATCAGGACTGACCGGTCTTTTACAAAACACTGGATTGAAAAGACTGAGAAAGCAATGTACATTTGCCATATAATTTATATTTAAGGACTGTTTATTAAAAGAAACAAGGCTACCATTGCAGGCCGTCACTGAGTCCTCAGTCAGTGTGCGCTCTCAACAACTGCGATTATATATTTTAGAGGTTTGTAGTAATTTGTACTGTACATCCTTTGCTTAAGGTTTCAGAACAGTAAAAAAAAGAAAAAAAAAAAAAAAAAAAGTCTTTGTGCTCGACTGAGGTATCAACTGTGAAAGTGGGTTTTCATTGCTGTGTTAAACAATCAGAGTTTAGAGAACCTTGTAGAAGCACAGGTCATAAAATTTCACCATGTCGTTCTCCGGGGGGGGGGGAAAAGGAATAAATAAATAAAATAAAATAAATGGCAGACGGGAATATAGGGCACAGTTGATTAAATGGGTAGAAGAGCTTTTTTCTGTCTTATTTGTATTGGACAAACATAGACGTGTTGCAGTTCGACAGACCCTTAAGAATATGTTAGGGATCTTAGTTGACATTTCAACAGTGTTGTCAGGCTTTAAATCTCAGCTATTTTTGGAGCATGGAGTTCTACCGCTTCCTTTTGTTCCTGAGAGAGAGGGAGAGAGACAGAGGCAGCACAGCACAGAGCCCAGGAACGTGTTCCTCAGCTGGGTACACTCGTCCAGCACAGGACCGGCAAAGCACAGAAAATCAGAGGTGGCAGTGTTCCTGACAACCGGGGAGGGACCCTCAGTTGTGTACCAATAGTACTTGTAAATGATGCTCCTGAAGAGGAACACAGTCAGGGCAGAGATAAAGATATTATAAACATACATGGGTTCAAATTTTTTTTTTTCCTACTTGGAATACAAGTGTGAACTATTTTTGTTTATAATAATTATCTGTATTTTTTTTTTTCCCTCCAAAGTTCAAGCCACTTTTACGTTGCGACAACTGAAAGTTAATTGTTCTTTACCAACTGAAGACCAAAGTGCATATATGCCCTTTGGCCAGTCTTGTATGTGCCTTGATACAATGCTTCTTGTATTTAGCTTTTTAAAAAGAATAAATCGGTGAGTTAACTTTTTTCATACACACTTGAATATGATAAACTATTGGTCATATTGCAAAATAAAAGTGGACAAAAACAATTAGGCGGCCTCTGCTTCTTTTGCATGCATTTACATTATGAGTGAGAGAGAGTGTGTGTTTGTGTGTGTGTTGTTTGAAGGAAATCATTTGCGTGGCTAATCATGAAGGAGTTAAATGAGGCACAGTGTGGAGCAGGGTTTCACATGACTGGCAACCACAAGGGGGGATGTGTTTAATAACGATCCAGTATACGGAAAGTGACATGAGCTCTACTGGGGCTGCCTGTCACTGCTCCAGTCACGCCACGCACAAAGTACCATTCACATTTACACACAATCTCAGCTCTGTGCATATGGCTGAATGTACACACACACACACACACACACACACACTCACGCACATTCAGAGAGCATTAATTACAATTCAAATGAGTTGCTTTAGGCACCAAATTAGTTCCAAACTTTAAGTATGCACCAAACGTCGACAATCACAGAACTTCAAATAAAACGCCTCATGAGCTTATGCGGTGTTTAATGGTTCAGACATGGTTCAGCAGGGCGACACATCCCGAGCATTGTTGTACAGCTCAAAAATGACAGGTAGTCTTATTACTCTCATATATTACGAGCAGATTTACTTGCTTTTGAGGATTTCTTTGATCTTCATTAACATCATGTCCCAGAGATATTATGTTACAAAATACCACAGAGATACAAATAGTACACTCACTTCTGCAAAAATACGTCCGACCAACACGTTAAATATCAACGGTGCGCATTGTAATTTTATCTACTGAAACAACATGGCAATTAAGCTGATTGTCTTTTCTTCCGTCATAAAACTCAGTCATATTCATTCGCTGAACCACATAATCCTACTAGGGTCGCAGGGTCGACTCTGGCGAAGGGGGAGTACTCCCTGAACAGCTCGCCAGTCCATCACAGGGCCAACACAAAACCATTCACACACACTCACACCTAGGGGCAATTAGAAACAATCAATTAGCCTACTGTCCATGTCTGTGGACTGTGGAAAGAAACTAGAGTACCTGGAAGAAACCCTTGCTGAGCCCGGGAATCAAACTCAGTACCTTCTTACTGTGAGGCAGACAGACTAACCACTATGCCACTGTGCCGCCTGTCATAAAATGTTTTATTTTTTTGTATTAATTTTGTATTAAATGTTTTTTTCTTCTTCATTTCTTGAATTAACTTGCATTTGTTTGTAAAAGACAAACACTGAACTGTTCTCAGATGTAGAAGTTTTCAATCCTGGTACTCAAAATAGCACCAGAAGTAAAATACTCTGAACAATTTCCACAGTAGCTTTTTATTTATAAAAAAAAAAAAAAAAAAAAAAAAAAAAAAAAAAAAAAAAAAAGCAGGGTTCAGTGCTGAATCATTAAAATCGATGTAATAAAACTCTTCAATGAAATCTGAACCAATGTCAGCCATGTAGTTCTGATGTACCTACACTTCTGCACTTGTATCCTGGCTGAAAAAAGTGAGTCTGACACACAAGAACCATCAACATAACTTTTAACCACTCAAAGTTTCAACGTTAGGTTTACAGTTTAAACTCATGCTGTTCAATAGAGAATATGATACACAGCACATTTCTTTTTTTAAACATTTTTTATTAGTACTTGTTCTGTGCTGATGTGATTTTTATAGTCCTTCTCTGAAACCTAAGCTACGATCATGTTGAAAGCTGAGGCGTATCACAAATGGTATTATTTGATTCTCAGAAAAGTTACCGGGCATAATTTCAAGGCGTCGAGGCTATCGTCACTTAGATGAGATCACGGCAATTTCCTTGTGCCATGTCACTGCCTCATACCTTCTGCTAACACAAAGCCAGACTGTGCGTGCTTGTGTGTGAGATATAGATGGGGTTTTGTGCTTAGTAAATTATTCCAATGCTACAAGGATTTGTTCTTATTAAGAGTAATGAAATAAATGATGGAAGATGCCTGTGTAATCTGTCTATGGCTCATATAAAAATGCACTGAAAATAAGTAGCATAGGACTAAAGTGACCTGTGTTCTGAACATTGGAGCACCACATTGTTATGGGGGGAAAAAAAAAAAAAAATCATAAAAGTAATGGGTTTTCAACTAATGGTCGCACTTTTTATTGCCATTAATGCACCTCTGCGTTTGTGGGTCCCTGAGCACAAAAGAAGCTAAGGCAAGGTGTGTATTCACCCAGATCGCACCTCCGTCAGCTGCAAAAGCTTGAGCCCTAATAATATTTCTTTCCTGGCAGATCTGGCATCTAGACACAAAACTGTAATTATTACAATGGAACATTCATCGATTCAAGCGTGAGGTGTCACTTCTGCCTGAATTACTTTTCCTGATCTCTATTTGCACTACAAATGAAAATGGCATTTCTTCATAACAGCACTTTTTAACTTTAATAGCAACACTGCCTATGGAGACTAGTGCTCGAGGGGGATTTCGGCTTTTCTTTGTTCCTCCACACTTCTTCCCAACGCGGTTCCTGTCTCACTCGGTACCAAGCGCAAACTGTACTTCTCGTCACTCCATGCAAGCTGAGAGAGGAATTAGATCTGGGTCTCGGTAGTCATGTATTAAACCACTGCATGTTTTTGAAACAGCCACTACTCGGACTACCGAGAAAATTCTACAATTAAATAAAATCAGTTCAATGAATTCACAGCCCTTTTATTTTCTGACTGTGATGTAAGTGCAGCTTAGAATATGAGAGTATTTGGGGGCAGCCGTATCCTGAAGGTTAGAGAAGCGGCTTTGGGACCGAAAGGTCGCTGGCTCGATTCCCGAACCAGCAGGAAAAATGTGCGGCGGTGGGGGAGTGAGCTGCACCTTCCCTTCCTCCACATTCATGGCTGAAGTGCCCTTGAGCAAGGCGCCTAACCCCCAACTGCTCTCCAGGCGCCACAATGTGTGTGGAAGCCCACTGCTCCGAGTGTGTGTGTGCGCACTTTGGATGGGTTAAATGCAGAGGCAATGATTTCCCTTGTGGGATTTATACAGTACATCAAAATTAAAAAAAAAGCAAAAAATGGCTGTCCAGTCACTTTTATGAGGAATAAAAATGAATAAATCACAGATAAAGTATTGCTAAGAGGTATAATAATATATTACAAATACAAATTAAATTTACATACTTTTATTTTAGACTTTTATATAATTAATCACATTGTTATTATTATTATTATTATTATTATCATCAGTACTACTTACAGTTGCTTTGTTACATCTTTACTTTTCTTACCATTTTATTGTTTCATACACATTACTTATTGTAACTCGGTTACTTTTACTTATTTACATTGTTACTTTCCTGTACTTTTACTTTCAGTACTTACTTTTGATTTATTTACTTTTAATTATTAATTTTTCTTAATTTACACCTTATTACTTATTTACATCTTAAAAATGTATAATTCTTCACTAACATTTCATTTACTTTTACTTCTGATTTCATTTGTTTGCATTTAATTATTTAGGTTAATTAAAGTTCTGTTTATGATGTACAAGTTCTGATATATATACACACTAAGGACGTCTCTAACTTCTTACTATTGTATTTATTATTTGGACATACACTATTAATTACACCAATTGTTTACAAAAGATGTTTTTAATATTAAGTACTTTAAGCATTTATGAACATAATAATGTAGAATAGGCAATTTAACTTCTTTATTGTTGTTAATACACTTTTTATATACATATTTTAAACACTTTTAAAAGTTTACTTATTCGTTTATTGCTCCTTGCTTACACACTTATACATGTACACATTTGTTTACTTTATATAGTAGATTATGTATTTCGATGTAGTGGATTGCTTTTGTGTATTCATCTTTCCATATGATTTTTTTGTTCTTCTCATTTTTACTTATGGACCCTTTCTCACTGTTTTTACGTGTTCATTTTTGCTTATTTACATTTCTTATATGCCATTACTTATGTTTTTAACAATTAACTCCTTCCTTTAACTCATTTATTGCACCTACAGGCTTTTTTTCTGTTATTATAATTTTTTTTTATTATTATACATTTACTTACAAGTTTATTTTACTTTATTTTATGGCTACATTACTAAGTATGCCCACGCACACATTGCCAAAGCTGTAAATATAGAACAGAAGTCCTCATGTGTGTCCTTTCACTCTGACAGTGATGCATAGAGTTAAAGTGAAATGATGTGAATGTTTAATAAAATGTGTAAAGATCTGCAAGCAACATCATAAACATTGGACTGCCAAATAACATCCAGACAGATGAAGCGAAGCTGCTGAAAGCGTGATGTTAAGGGAGAAATATCCGATAATGGCAGATATGTTCAACACAAATCATAGCATCTACCCGCTTTAAAAATGCAGTAAAGAATGACATCATGTCCACCGTTTATTCATGAGAGGCTTGGCTTAAAATTAGCATATGGAGTCCTCTGCAGAAAAAAACTGCACACAGCTTCGATTCTTCAGCACAGGTCAAATACCCAGACAATGCCGTATATAAAAGGGAATTCATTTTTTCAATGGAACACTTATGCCAGTCAATTTCTTCAGTAATCATAATTGACTAAGGTTGTGCAGACCTCTGCATTTACTGTATGATGTTCCAGCTGTTCCCACAATGTGGGCCTATTGATTGTGTCTATCCTGCCTGTGAAAGCTCTGAATTAAAATAGTCTGGAATAGCCACTCTGTTTCTGAGCAGATAATTACAAATTTCAACTTCTACACTTTTACTTACTTTTATTACAGTTTTACTAGTTTACATTTACAAACATTTATTATTCCTGACTTTTACTCAGTCATTACTCATTTTTATTTGTTTACAACTATTTACTTGTGCACTATTCCTTACTTTTACCCTTTATGTACAACTACTCATTTTTAATTGTTTACTTATTGATTATTCCTTCTTTTTACATGTTTACTTACCAGTATTATTCATTGTTCGGTGCACAAAGTGACTCGTGCATTTTTAATTGCTGCTGTTTAAGATTACTTTTCACGGTATTTTCACACATTTATTTCTTATTTCTTGCTCATATACTTTTATGCACTTATCTAATTTAAAATTTTATTATTACTCATTTCTATTTTTAAAAGTACTTTTACTTATTTGTTATTCCTTTCTGATACATTTGTACTTTATTATTTGTATTTTTTGTATTTGAATTATTAGTAATTGTGTACTTTTATGTACTTGGCTATTAATCTTTTACAATGTGGTTTTACTTAGTTATTATTTTTATTTTATTTGTTCACTCACTTTATTTTTCCGTACTTATACATTCTCATTTTCTGTACTCTGCACTTTACTTTTTGAATTTGACTTACATATACAGCTCAACATTCTTACTTATGAGTGCAGGCATGTTGTTATTGTGACATAAGTAAGAATGTATGGCTTTGTATATATGATGTACGTAAACCCGTGCTTGATACATTAGCAATCAGAGTTATTTTATAATATTTTATAATATGTTGTTTTGCTCAGCTAGACATTAATTAGGCAGGACGTGAACCAACACAACGGCCATTTTTATCATTATTTAGATGTCCAGAAAGTTATTTTACCATTTATGTTTCCAAAATGATTAAACACTGTAGAAATTCTGCAGGACTAATTTCCAAATTATTACCACATTATTCTTTAAGGTAATATTGTATCTTAAATTAAAAAAAAAAAAAAAAAAAAAAAAAAAAAAAAAAAAAAAAAAACCCCAACCCCCCCCCCCCTCCCCCCCCCCCCCCCCCTCCCCCCCCCCCCCTTTCCCCCTTTCCACAAACTTTT
>JBCNYH010000027.1:5954484-5975025 GCA_039654325.1 Tandanus tandanus
ATCTTATGTTCGCACACATACACACACACACACACACACACACACACACATACATACATACATACATACTCACACACACACACACACACACACACACACACACGAACTACAGCTACGCAAGGCTGCAGTGTAGATTTTCATTTGGCAGGGTGCAGATGAAACAGGGAAACTGCAGTACATATATTTGGCCAAAGCAAAACCAATAGAGCTTCTCTGCCAGATGAGCAGTTACGCGAAGGATGAAATAAAGGGGTCTGAATAGGAGCCAAGTATCGATGCGGAAAATGATGCATTAAAGTAGTGGCGTACAAAAGAAAAACTTTCTGTACAGACACTTAAACATATAAATACTCGTGTTAGAGCATTAGCAAGTGTTGCTATGCTGCAATTCTGCAGCCAGACTGGGGTGTGTGTGTGTCTCACAAGCAATATCTCACACTTTCAGTTTAAACCTGAGAGCAAAGTTATCATCAAGATTGTTGCAAGAAGAAGTAGAAGAAGAAAAAGAAGAAAGCAGGAGAAGAACAATATAAAGTAGGTGGAGGAGAGGAAAAAGATGGAGAAGGAAAAGAGGAAAAATAAGAAGCAGTGGCTGAAGAGGAAAAACAAGAAAAAGAAGGACGAGGGAACACAAGAATAAGAAACAGAAGGAGAAAAAAACAAGAAAATGGAGGGGACACAAGTAGAAGAAGGAAGAGAAGAAGGAGAGGGAGGAGGACAAAGAAAAAAACACAGCAGCAGAAGATCAAAGGAAAAAGAAAAGAAAAAAACAAAGAAAAAAGAAAAGAAAAAAACAGAAAAAGAAAGAGTGGGCACAAGAAGTAGGAGGAGGAGAAGAAGAAAAAACAAGTAAAAGGAGGGGACAAGTAGAAGGAAGAGAAAAATAAGGAGATTAAGAAGAAGCAGGAGGAGGAGGAGGAGGAGAGAAAAAAAACAAGAAAAAGGAGGGGACACAAGTAGAAGCAGGAGGAGGAGGAGAAGAAGAAGACAAACAAGAAAAAGGAGGGGACACAAATAGAAGGAAGAGAAACAGGAGAAGAAAAAGAAGGAGTAGAAAGAAGATAATGGAGAACAAGAAAAAACAGGAGGAGCAGGTGACAAGAAGTAGGAGGAGGAGAGAAAGAAGAAAAAGACAGGGGCATAAGTAGAAACACGAGAAGAAAGAGAAAGAATAGGAAGAACAAGAAAAAAGAAGGAGGTGGTGGGGATACAAGAAGAAGAAGGAGGAGGGACAAGAAGAAGAAGAAGAACAAGAGGGAGGAAGAGGGACACAAGAAGAAAGAGGAGTAGGAGGAGGGGATACAAGAAGAAGAAGAAGGAGGAGGAGGAGGAAGAGGAGGGGACAGGAAGAAGGAGGAGGAGGAAAATGAGAAGAAGAAAAAAAGGAGAAGGAAGAGAAAGAGAAGAAGGAGGAAGATGATGGAGAACAAGAAAAAGAAGGAGGAGACAAAAGAAGAACAGGAAGAACAACAACAAGAAAAAGGAGGAGAAGAAGTGTGTGTGGAATTTCGGTCAGTATCTGTTGACTGATGTTTCTGTATTTGGTGCAGGACGAATAAAACTCTTCGGAATTGGAAAACCATGTTTTGTTCCACATAAATTACATTTTCCAGACAAAAAGATATTTATTGGAATTATTCCAGTTTTTTTTTTATCACCACTTTATTAAACATACCGTTCACATCAGCCTGGACGATATGGATCAGATATTGAAGATGAAATATGATGAAAAACCCAAGCAGATCAGCTCATGTAAAGACCTCATGAGGCCAGAGATTCCTGTCCAATTCTCACCTTATCCTTCCTTATGATAGTACAAGCACACGTGGTGGTGTTTAGCCTTTCAAATCTATAACCGGCATCTCGTCGGATTGTCAGTGTTTAAGCCTGGGATCTAGAGGAGGAAATGAGCTTTCCCACAATGCTCGCTACAACCATGTCCTCCTCGCTTTCTGTGGCTCGTTGTTAGGTACGCTCAGGCTCTGGCGAGGGACAACAGAGAGCATTTGCTCTCGTTTGAGTCGGCTTATGGTACGTTTGGGGTCAGAGCCAGCATCTATTAGTTACAGGACAGGGACACGTATGCAAGCGTTCTTGGTGAATGAAAACGTGTAAATGTGCGTTAAGTGTCACGTGGGGACAGAATGAGATGTGTGAGAGAAAGCAGAAACGTAACAGCATTCATTCGCTGAACCAGTTTATCCTTTATTAGGGACACGGGGAAGCCAGGGTACACCTTGGACAGCTGGCCAGAACACTGCACGGAAACCTACACAGACACTCTTCCTCTCACACACACACACACACACACACACACACTGTCCCTCTCTCACACACATTCTCTCTCTCTCACACACACATTCTCATGCATACTCTCAGACAGTCTCACACACTCACTCTCTCTCACACACACAGTCTCTCAGACACTTACATACGTTCTCACTCACACACACACACACACTGACTCTCTCTCACACACGCACAGTCTCACACACACAGTCTCACGCACTCCCAATCTCTCACACACTCTCTCAGACACATACGTTCTCGCTCTCTCACTCACACACACACTGACTCTCTCCCTCTCTCACACGCACTCCCTCTCACACACGCACTCCCTCTCACACACTCTCTCAGACACATACGTTCTCACTCTCTCTCTCTCTCTCTCTCTCTCTCAATCTCAAATAAAACCATGTTTTGTTCCGCATAAATTACATTTTCCAGACAAAAAGTTATTTATTGGAACTATTCCAGTTTTTTATCACCACTTTATTAAACATACCGTTCACATCAGCCTGGACGATGACCTCACGATCCTGAATGATCTTAGAGGCCAGAGATTCATGTCCAATTCTCACCTTATCCTTCATTATGATAGTACAAGCACACGTACCTGAAAAGGTCTGCTAAAAGCTTTAGCTTCAGACAATGGTTTGGCATTTATCCCCGGAGCCCATTCTCAGGGATACTTGCCGCCTTTAATGTTGCCAAATAAGACGTGTCGCAGATTTTTCCTCCTGTTCCCTTTATTGTCCATGAAAAAGCAGACATTTCCTTACAAGTGGCTTTGTTTTGGTAACGCGATAGTCTTGCGGCCACTTAATGAGAATAACAAATGTCCCCTTATTCATATAATTTTGGGATCTCCTTTAACCAAAACCCTGAACTATGAGAAGGGAAGGCCACACCATTCAGGAAAAGGGAAGAACAATCCACACAGGATATACCTTTCTAAACAGAGACGTCTGCTCTTTGGAAGGTGTTTGCTTGCCATTTGATATGCATCCGTCATCGTCTAATGAGGCAAACACGCACGCACAGTAAGAATAGAACACCACCGGACCTGCTAGCTTTTCTTTGTTATCGCTCGCATACCTAAATTTTTTAAGTAAACACAGCGTAATCCGTGCACGTAAGGAAAATCGCATTAACGTATACGCAGATTAGACTGCAGGAGCTAGTTTAAAAGATTCATTTCAGTGAATTAGGGATTAGTATTTTTCACTCCATTGTATCAAACATCTGCCCATGATAAATGGATTAGGAATGCTCCCGGGTTCATTGCTCAAATTAAATATGCAGTCAGGGTGACTTCAAGAAAAGCTGCCCTTAAACTAACCTTGTCATATGATTCTCAAAGGCATTCCTGTGGCACGTTAAACATCGCTCCTCTACACAGTAGTGTAGCGTTATTATTGTATTTACGTATATATATTATTGCAATTTCAATTCTGTCAATGTAGAAACAACGAGAATAAGTTCAGCATCTCTTCAAAAACGGCGTAGCATAGGTATACGGAAAAACAAAATCCAAAATAAAGTGCATCCCTTAAAGTGCAATGAATAAAAACACAGCTCTTATGCAGGTGCCGGGGAGGGGAATTATGGAGGGAAGTGTGACGTGGTGTGGGTGCTACAGCAGTTCACAGTTGTTGTAGTTGTGTAGATGTGGTGGTGTGTGGGGGGCTGACAGGGGGTGAGAGAGGGGGTAAAGTGTTGCCCTCTTTCTGAGGGCAGCAGATGGAACAGGTGATGTGCAGGGTGTGCTGAATCATGCAGGATATTGTGCACTCTCCTTAAGTTTATTTATGCTTTAAAAACACTGAAAAGGAGAAAACAATTTTAAAAGAAAAGGGGGGGGTTATATATAATATTAATAGCTTATATCAAAAACACATGTTCTCCAAGATATTTCAGATAAGTGTATTGCAAAATACCAGGCTTCCTCAGCAAGAAGGTCCTGGGTTGAAGTCACAGGCTCGGGGCGTTTCTGTGTGGAGTTTGCATGTTCTCCCGTGCTTGTGTGGGTTCCCTCTGGATATTCCGGTTTCCTCCCACAGTACAAAGACGTGCACGTTAGGCTAATTGGTTGTTCCAAATTGCCCCTAGTTGTGATTGTGTTTGTGTGCGTGTTGGCCCTGCAATGGTCTGTTGACCCACCTTTCGCTCAGTGTTGTCTGAGACAGGCTCCAGCCTCCCCGCAATCCTGATAGGTGATATTGTGCGCAGTACCAAACTACACAAAAAAGGACCTAAATATAAACAAACTCTAAATAGAAACTTAAAGAATAACAGGCATGTGAAAAGAAGTTGTGTGTATCGTGTGTGTGTGTGTGTGTGTGTGTGTGTGTGTGTGTGTGTGTGTGTGCAAGGGTCATGGACTTGGATGTCTCTGGAGCACTAAAACTGGGCACGTAGATATTGCATCACCAGTTTTATTCCTAACAGACTCGGAGTGTGCGGATATACAGAGATAAAAATAAACAAAATTGCGATAAAAAAATAAATATATATGTAAAAAAAGAATGTGCTATTCAAAAAGAATGTTTTCGTATTAGAGCCTTGACAAAATATATGACCTCTGCAAGCTAGCAAAAATGTAACTCTGCGTCTCAGGCGCTGGCTCGACGTTCTGTGATCCTCTCAGAGAAAACAAATATTCAGTATGAGCTGATCCTGTGATTATCCTCTGGGCTGCTAATCCTAAGAGACCTTTGCTGGCGGCCGCTCTTCCCTTCCCTTCCCCTTCCCCCCCCCTTCCTCCTCCACCTCCTGACTCACTCCACTGGGCACCCAATCCTTCGACCACTGAGCCCTTAAACTGTGAAAACTTCCCTCAACAAAGCAGACAGAGAATCCTCCCAACCCCCTAAAAACCCTCTGTTCAACTAGTGTCCTGTCGCACCTCGAGAAGCAAAGGAGCGGAAAGCGGACGCGTCCCAGGAATCCGGCTCAATATCGATGGATTAGGGGCCAGGCCCCACTCCGTGTCATTCTCTTCTCTCCGTTCAAGCACTACGACTCCCTGAATATGGACCAGCTCGGCCCACCAGCCCCATAAGGCACAGACAATCAAACGGACTAAACTTTAATCCTTTCAGAGCTCATCACTACTCCCCCTCGACTCCTATGGTCAAAATAACTCAGCCGAAATGAAAGAAAGAGACCCCTAAGAATTAGTTAAGCACTCACTGCTGAATCCTCGTAGCATTCTTTGCACAAAACGTACTGCCTTCTTTTTTTATTATTATTATTTAGTTTAAATACGAACATTTGGAGCAACAACGGTTCGTGTCACTTGTTTTGTTGGAACATGATGTTTGTTATTTGTCTCCACAATGAGAATATTTCTCTTTTTAATACAACCTGTTACAAATGTGTGGGTTTCTTCAAAGCAAATGGCACATCGGCTGCAAAATGCTTCGTCTTTCCGTGTTGATGTTTGTCGCCTTACAATTTCAGTATGAACAATAACCAAAGTCCCACCCAGACATCTCTATGAAAGGAGGATGGAAATAAGCAAATTAAAATTATTATTCGCCGGTAGCCTGTTTGCAATTCATTGAAACCTTGGGAATACCTGCGAGGGGGGTGGTGGAAGGAGGAAGCGAGGCTGAATTTAATCACAGCGGTTTTCAAATCCCCAAAAGGTGAGATGGATGTTGATAAGCATATTGTTTCCCCAGACAAAGCACCCCATTTGTACAATAGCGCATGTTATCCGTGCTCGTGTGCATCTCCGTCCCTATCCTCCGTCTCCTTTTGCTAAACACTTTTTTTCAGCAGAGTACTGGAGGAATGAGAATGCGACTGATTACCTGGTGGAACAAGAGATGAGGGGCTTGTTTGGTGCTTCTATTACGATGTAAAGCTAGCCAAAAAAAACTTGTGTGTGTTTGTGCTTACACTGGTAATCAAGGTTACAAAACCTCCTTATTAGGATCCCCATGGGCTTTGAAGGCCTTGTCTACAGCTCTAGCCAGCGGAGGCAGCTGCGAAAACACAAGCGCCACCCATGAGCCCAGTACACTATACACTAGCGGAGTTAACTGAAGAACTGAACGAACAACTAAAGCTGTGCGCCTTGAACAACCCCCGTCTTTACATATGAGTGACAATCACTGCAGCCCATCTGTGGGATTCGCGGACAGCTAGTGCCAGAAAACAAGTTCCCACAAATCCTGGGCTGCGGATTCTCCAGGGCTGACTAAGCAACCGCTGACATGTTACTGCTGTCACACACACTCACACGTAAGTCCAGACAGACATCATTACACATAGTATATTATTCAGGCTGCCAGCAGTGCTTTCGACTGGCACTGAATTCGTAGCCACACCATGTGCTTGTCTTGGCAAAACTTTAGGAGATTCTTAAAGATTCAAAAGTGCCATGGAATGGCAATGAGCTAACACACACTGGGTACTTTTATTAATAGGTCAGGATCAATGCAAGCAGAGATCAGTCAATGCTTACTTACATGCGCGCGTAAACAAAAGCTGTTAACCACATGATGCTTCCTCGATGTGACCTGAGACTGTTGTATGCCGTACAACAAAAAAATACAGCATTTAATCCGAACATACAGGGCAGGCAAGTTTGAGCATGAAGGTGAGTAATGCTTGCATACTTGGAAGAGTGAAGCAGACAGAAACTGTCATAAGAGATGCGAAAGCAGTTCAGTTCAGCGAGCACTGAGCTCATCATACTGGGACATTTCCTTATTTGCGCTGCAAAGCTAAAACGCTCACGTTTTATTTATGAAAAAACATGCTTATGTGGACATAGACTACACTTACATCAAAGTGAGACATCCAACTGGTGAGAGATTCCATTGCTAGCATGGTGTTAGCATGGCCTCCACAGATTGACTGTTTTTACTACAGATCTTTGCAGGAAGACGCACTTTCTCAGGCTGCTAGACAAATACGGAAAGAAAAGAGATAAAGATGAATTTCAGCACACTCCAATTCGACTTTATTTCTACATGGGTGAAGGACAACTCCCCAGACGGACCTTCACAGTGAGAAAGATGGATGCTAACTGTTTCCCTGTATCTTGTACATGAAAGTATTTCCAGATAAAGCCAGATCGTGTTACTTATTGCCTTAAGGTTTGATCTATATTCACTTAAGGCACGAGCAATTATGGCGCACATTAAAACGTCTGAAGCGACGGTGCAATGGAAATTTTTCTCAATTTAACCAAACTAATATTCGAACAGCCTGATCTACTTCACAGACTTAAAATGAATTTTCAAAAGGCACCTTTTCCTTCCAAATTAAACCCTGTTTCACATTATTTTGGGGACGCTGCTAAAAATAAATAAATAAAAAGAAACTCTTTTTCTTCTCACCAGAGACACTAGCAGCTAATTTGGGTATCAACCTGCTAGCACGCTTTATACTTCATTTGTAAAGAGGAACGATCAAATAAAATTCTAAAACTGATTTCAATTGCTCTGTTAACATAATTCTCCCAAATCTCCTTCTGAGACTCTGAGTGACTTTTTTCCCTTGCTTGATATTACCTGCTAACTTTGGGTACAGACAGTTTACTCATTCATTTTCTAAGCCGCTTTATCCTAATTAGGGTCACGGTGAGGCTGGCGCCCATCTCAGCCGACTCTGGACAGCTCGCCAGGCCATCGCACACACACATACGGGTGATTTGGAACAGCCAATTAGCCTACTGTGCATGTTTTTGAACTGTAAGAGGAAACCAGAGTACCCAGAGGAAACCCACGCAAGCATGGGGAGAACATGCAAACTCCACACAGAAACCCCGGGAAGAAGAGCCCGGGAATCGAACCCAGGCCTTCATGCTGTGAGGCGGACGTGCTAACTACTGCGCCACTGTGCCACCCGGAGAGTTCATTTTAAAAACTAATTCAGGATAAAGACTCACAGTAACAAGTAGTTTTGTTTTGTTTAAACCTATATGCGTGAACATTGGCACCCCTCTAAACCTTATATTAGGTTTGGCAGCTTATTTTAATTCGAATAAGAAGCTGAGAGAGATTTGGATTGTTCCAATAAACACAACTCGCCTGAAAGAAGCTTTTCTTCACCAGAGTATCCAGGTAACATTAAAAGGTACAAAATCAACTGTTAGTCTTTATATTACCCTTAAACAGACAACTGGCTGGGTAATTTCAGGAGACAATCCATAGACTTGCATTCACACTTTACATTCCCCATAATGTGTGTGTATAAACACAATGTGATTCACACCTAGACCACACACTTACATAAACAGGGGGGCAGCCGTATCCTGGTGGTTAGAGAAGCGGCTTTGGGACTGAAAGGTCGCTGGTTCGATTCCTGAACCAGCAGGAAAAATATGTGGCGGTGGGGGTGTGAGTTGCACCTTCCCTTCCTCCACCCTCATGGCTGAAGTGCCCTTGAGCAAGGCACCTAACCCCCAACTGCTCTCCGGGCACCGCAATGTGTGGCAGCCCACTGCTCCGAGTGTGTGTGTGCTCACTTTGGATGGGTGAAATGCAGAGGCAGTATTTTCCCTTGAAGGATTAATACAGTATAGCAAAAATTAAAAAAAAAAATTTAAAAACCACACATATGGACTGACAGCGAAGCATCATTTTTGCTTATATGTGTAGAGTTTTTCCTGATAAGGTTGTCATCTCCTCCACAGATGGTTTAATCATCCCTCCCCACCTGTTTATTCAGGAAGCCATGTCAGACTGTGTTGTTTGCTGACAATCCTTTGTTCAACAAGAGGGATTTATAAATAAACTCTGTCTTTATAATTATAGCCTTATTTAATTTTTTTATTTTTTTAAGTTAAGCTGCTCACATCTCATCTGGTCTCAAACCTGTCACCTGCTGCACATTTCTTCCCCGCACCAGACTGCATCCTGCCTTTACATGTTGCCGAACTAATCTCCTTCCTGCTCTGGAAGAACAAAAATAAATAAATAAATAAAAGGATTCTCTTTAACCAATAGTACGTAGGCTTACACTACAGACACAAGCTGCTAAGCCCAAGCAGCTTGGGAAAATGGTGGTCTGAAGTATGTGTGTGTGTGTGTGTGTGTGTGTGTGGTGGGGGGGTTGTAAATCAGTGGTGGGAGTAGGCGAAACCCATAAAGTTATCCACTGTGCTTGAGTGGATTTCATAAAGGGCCTTGTATGCAAATCTGGTTACAGGGACGAGGCCACTGTGTGCGCTGATAATGTAGAGGAGACGGCATGGAGAGAAATGGAGGTTTTAGCAAGCAAGGAAGACACACAGAGACAGAGAGAGAGAGAGAACGAGAGAGGCACAGGCATGGTTAATAGCTGGCCTGGAGAAGTGGATTCAGTGCCAATCCCCTGAGTGCACACACCAAGACCTCTCTGGAGTGCTGGACACGGTGGCACGGTGAGGGGAAAGGTCTAATAATTGATTAGAGCACCGCCAGAATCCACTCACTGCAGGGGGACTTGGAGGAGACACATTGAATTTGGGGTATGGGGAAGTGTGTGTGGGTGGAAACATGTGAGTGAGTAGACGAGTGTTGTCTGGACCACACAGTAACCTTACGGTAAGGCCTGAGAAGGCGTGGCTGAATTTATAACCGCTTCACATTAATATTGATCATATGTGATTAAATCATCTTAAAATGTCATTTGTTTGATGAGCGTGTACTCAAAGCAGACTCACAAGAACACCCAAAATCAACTCAAGTGATTATTTTTCAGGCTTAATTTGCAAACACTGCCAACAAGTTGAACTTGATCTTGGATTGTGTGCTTCCTTCTGCGTACTTACAACTACATTTTTACAAGAGGACAATTAGGAACTAAAAAAAAAACCCTGCTCACAGTTTATCATTTGGGGAAAATGTATAAAGCTTAAAGCTACTGTTGCTCCTCCATTTATTTATATATTATCAAAATCTGGTTTGTTGCATAATTCAATACATTAATCTATGTAGTTTGTGTGTCTAAAATAAATTTCCCCAATTCGACCCCGTTACTAAGATTTTAGCAAATAAATATATTTAGTGGAATTTAATGTTGAAGCAAAAAAAGATGGCCGTGTTTACATTAGAACTACTTTTTCCCAGCTGAAGTTAGTTTAACAAAAAAGTTACCGTAATGCTTCTAATGGAACTACCAGCGTGAGCGATACTAGGGATACACGGAACTATCAAAGCAAATAACTATTAGAATATTTACTTTGTTGACGTTTTATTATTTTATTTACTTGCCTGCCGATATCCAGAAGTCTTCTGTCTTGTTTCCATTCCTTTTCCTGAAACTGCTTGTCAAAATAAATAAATTTTCTTCTCCAGGTGTACCACTACCACAGAATACTCTACAAGAATATTTACGGTAATTTCCAGACTGGGAGTTTTGCGTTACTCTTACTCTATTTACACTTGAAGGATCACTACGCGACGGGCAAATAATAAACCGATATTTCTGGAAAACTTTTTAAATTTCATCTCCATTATATAAACACATATACTATCGTAATTATGTTTATTATGCCATAAATCAACAAAAACAAAGCCAGTTCAGAATTCCCATTCTGTGCAGCAGCCCCTTTAAATAAAAAATATTATGATATGGACTTAGGGCGGCACAGTGACATAGTGGTTAGCACGTCCACCTCACAGCAAAAAGGTCCCAGGCTTGGGAGTACATTTCCGTGTGGAGTTTGCATGTTCTTCCCAGGCTTGCGTGGGTTTCCTCCAGTTTCCTCCCACGGTCCAAACATCTGCACATCAGTCTAACTGATTGTTCCAAATTGCCGCTATGTCTGACTACGGGTGTGGATGCTTGCGAGTGTGTGTTGACGTGCCATGGACTGGAGAGCTGTCCCGGGTGTACCCTGCCTTCGCCCAGAATTGGCTGAGATAGGCTCCAGTAGGATAAAGTGGATCGGCAAATGAATAAACAATTATAAAACACCACAGAAACACCCACTGAGTTATGAATACGAGTGCAGAGGTTATTTAAGAAGCAGACAAAACAAAATGTCCAATTAATTCATGGAGGCGGCCATTTTAATAGAACTACAAGGAAGTGAGAGACATGACTAAACCGATAACACTGAATAAAGACCTGGTGGTTTAGTATGGATCCAGGGATCAATAGGCCATAAAATAGCCAACGGGCATGTAAATACTACAACAAGATTAGAATAAATGCTGAAAAATATTCAGTACATGACATTAAACCGGCACTATAACCTTCATTAATATCATATGACTGATACAGAGTAGTTATTTATTCTATACACATGTACCTGTATACGCCTCGCCTCTGTCTAATTAAATCTTCTTCCAGTATAGCGTTCAACCGAGTCGGCATCACGACGCATGATGATGAAGCCATGATTGCTGCTTGGGTCTACTCTGGAGGGACTTGAGGTTTAATTGTGGAAAGGTATTGGATTTTCAGGGAGAGAGCGAGACAGGTACAGAGAGAGACAAGGAGAGAAAGAAAAAGCCGAGCTGAACATCATCTATTACTCCCAGCTCACACCCTCGGCAGCTCCCGCGCTCTTTTTCTCCCTCACCCTTACTTAATGAACACATGCGACTGAACAGCTTTTCTCACCCACCAACGATGGAAATGGAAGCTCCTCCAGAAAGACCTTCATCTGTGAAAGGCCATTTAATAGCTGTTAAGATCAGGCTGTCAGGCTTCTCCAGACCTTAATTCACTCACCGAGTAAGAGGGAAGGGGGAAGTATACACCGAGACAGAAATAAAGGCAGGGGAGGAAAGTAACTGACTATCATTTAAAGCAGACAGCTGAACCTTCCCTTTGGGCAAGGAGCTTTTTGAAGAGGACCTGCAAGCTAAAATAGAGAGTATTCAGCCCAGGACCCTTTCATTTCCTTACATTTGATTCATTATTGCACCACCTTGAGGCGTTGGCAAGAGCTCGGCTTGGACTAAAACAGACCTGCACCATGGAAGGGGGAGAAGAAAAAAAAGAAAGAAAGAAAGAAAAAAAAGGGGCCTTCTCTTTACAGGAAGCCTGGCAGAAACACACACACACACATTAATATGGAGTTATTTCAGTTTGCATTGATAAAACACTGGAACGTTTATTCATTAGCTCCACAGACGGCAACCCTTCACGCCTACTATATTATAAACAAATCCTGCCTACCTCTCTGAATTTCTCTGACCTGGAAAGGTCTACAGAGAAAAGCAAACATGGGGAATGGAAACGTTATTTGGCTGACGAGAGCAAGAAAAAAAGGAAGAAAGAAAAAAAAAAGGCCACGATCCTATTTTACAAAATCGGCCTGCCCGTCAAAGCTACGTCCCACATGCTGGATTCCAGATTGATTAATATTTACTGGCAACGTGTTAAGTTTGTAGGCTGGAGGTCTGGACAAAAAGGCTGCCTAAATATTCTGAGGGAAAAAAAAAAGGCTTTAAAGTCCTTCTGTTCCTTTTACTTACTGATGAATATTTGTTTTGTCTCTCAAGATCTTTCGATTCGAATCTCATCCCCTGCTTGGGTTTCTCAGCTTCGTTATTTATTGCTATGTTTAACGTCCGTCGCTCCTTACCAGATACCCAACTCGGACAACATCCCTTGTGCCAGAGCCCTCTCGCTGCCCTTTTTTCACAACATGTGAGGACTGAGTGACCTGTTGACCACTTGCTGTCATCATAGGGCAGCTTTCCTGCTTCTCTCGTTCACAGTGTTATTGGAAGACGTGGGGAAATTGGTGAGATCACTAACGGAGTCGGTCTCTGACAGTGGACTGGGGTGCGGGCAAGTTTTTCCCTCTATCAGATACACACACACTTCCAGTAGCAGAAATCATAGCCTCAAATCTGTGAAAATATTTATGACCAATCAGGTGCAAAAAAAATAAAAATAAAAATAAAAAGTCACAACCACTTGGACTTGTTTGCTAAGCATGTATGGCGTTTTTTTAAAACAAATTTTACACTTTTTAAAGACATCACAAGGTTGTTTTTTTCTGCCCCATCATTAGGAGAAAGCAAGTGCACGGGAACCAGGAAAGAAAAATCGGCTGTGGTCTCCGACAAGGTACAAATAGAGAATTGAGCCAATGATGGGCTTTTCTGAGCTGTTTATGTATGCAGAAAAGATCTCGGCTCACTCACTCATTTTCGGAGCCGATTAATCCTATTAGAGTCACGGGGAGGCTGGAGCCTATCTCAGCCGACACTGGGTGAAGGCGGGGTATACCCTGAACAGCCCGCCAAGCCATCACAGGGCCAACATACACACAAACCTAGGGGAAATTTTGAACAGCCAATAAGCCTAATGTGCATGTCTTTGGACCGTGGGAGGAAACTGGAATATCCCAGAGGAAACCTACACAAGCACAGGGAGAACATGGAAACTCTAAACAGAAATGCCCGAGCCCGGGACCTTTTTACTGTGAGGCGGACGCACCAACCACTATGCCACAGTGCCGCCCCAGAAGAGATCCGATAGCGCTTTATTTCTACGTTGCAGCACGGGCAGCAGTTCAACACAATGGTTGTTTTCACACAGTCTTCATGTAAGCAGTCGTGATGAAGTAGGAGGCTGGAAATTGAGTGGGGACCAAATTGCGAAGGGAGAAACCAGATTTAATCATTGTTAATTTTCCCGAACACTGAGGCACTTAAAGGGGCAGTGTCATGGTTGTTCAAAGAAAACAGCCTAAATAACATCTACAGGTTTATCAAGGAAGGCTTATACGGTTGTAAATTTGGTTTATAAAGGATAGCACACATGGATTGGGTGGTACAACACAACCAAGCGCTCCAGGTCAAATACACGAATATTCTGGAGATTCACGGCATATTTACATGTCTTCTGGGCAAAAAATCTTATCTCTACGAACTCGTCTCAAAAAGATATCCATGTATTTATTTGTATTCTGTATTAAAAATCACAGAAACAGAGCACCCTCATATATCTACTCATCTTTACTTCCATGCTTAGTGTAGTGTGTAAAGTTGTCTCATTGTAACCCGCATGCCTTATCCTACAAAGCAAATCAGATCCAACAAAGAAGCTGGAAGAGCTTTGGCCTGAAGATGTGTGACTCATGCCGAGCCATCACATTCTTGGATCAGGTGTTACAAAGCACTCGGTGGTATATGCAGGTACTTTTCATACATTTCTATCCATAAACCCCCATTGAGGCTAAATTCCTAAATCAACAGAAGGTGTAACGTGAGTTTTAAACACCGAGACGTGTCTGAAACACGTAGGCAAAGAAAGTTTCACCTGCAGTGAGTGATCCAGTTTGAGTAAAATGCTCTTAAGAAGGGTCTTATTCTGTTTAACTGATAAATGCCTTTTCTAGATCTTAAAATCATACTGCATGTGTCCAAAAAAAATAAAATAAAATAAAAACGGCTAAAGTTAAATGAAGCACTTCCAGTACCATGGAGTATTATATGGCAGACATATAACCCACAGCATCACTATTGATTTCTCTCAGGCACTCCAAATTCTCACTCTGTGGAAAAATAACTTCATTACTGAACTGACAGAGCTTCCCCAGCACGCAACCAGACACCTCTCACGTAAAGAAAATGATTTCCATGGCAACCTACCTGAAAACTACTACTTCTTCTGGAGCAAAGATTAAAACTTCTGTCAGAGTAAAGCAACTTAGGCATTTCTCCTCGTAGACTCAACCGTATTATGATGTGAAGTGGAATAAAAACGGGCCAGAATGAAGAGGAATCAAATGCAACAGATTCAACTAAAAACGTTGTCTTTCTGATCTTGACGAAAAAAGAAAAAAAAAAAAAAAACATTACCAATGTCCACTGGTGCATCAAAACCCGTATAATGTTACAATGCTTTATGATTACTTTACAGAACAAATCGAATCATTTCAACTGATATCTCAGAAATGTTTGCAGCTCCATCTCAGACATTGCTGTAGAAGATCCCTGATTTGAAATGACTGCTTAAGGCCAAACTGGCAGAAGGGCGAAGTGGTTTGTCCTTTCGCTGTTCAGCCTAACCTTGGTCTAAGTCCCTCATAAGCCTCCCATAGAGTCAAATGCAATTACTGCCCACTCTTTCAAAACAGAGCAGGTTGCTGATCGATCACTTAGATTTACACCAGGTCCATTTGTCTCAGCTGCTGCACTTGTGCTTAGTAAGCTCCTCCAGATAAAACAGAGGACACCGATTCTCTCTCTCACACACACACACACACACACTTCATTCTAAACGTAAAGTACAAAATTAAAATTTCAGCTCCTTTCTGCTCTAGCTCTCGAAGCCACCTCCATAAGCTATTACAGTAGCTTACAGGACTATACATAGCGGTGCGTGTGCGGTGTGCTGGAAAAATGGCTATACATGCAACAAGTGGAGCAAGAAGAATCTTGAACATGGAGAACACTTCGAAAAAACACTCTGAAAGCTGTGGTGTAAATGGCGTCAAGTGAAATTGCAAGCATTTCAAACTGCATGGAAGAAAAACATTATTGGCGGCAAGAGATCACGTACTACAGCTCCATCTGTGTATACCTCCACCCCTATAGAAAATAAGAGCAGAATAAATTCCACCAGGCCCATGCGGTGATGGGAAAATCATTCCCTCCATAGTGGTGTAATAGGTTAGTAAATTTCCTACAGCAGCACTGAAGTGTTTTATTCCAACTGTACAGTACAACAACAATTTGTTAATGATTACAATTTAAAGTTATTAACGGACAGGACTTTTTCTTTCACCATTTACACAGTTACATTTAATATTGGGGAATATTCACAAGATTAGTTGAGATATGTTATCACTTATGTTATAGCAGCTATAAACACCTCTTTTGTCCTCTTGCCGGTAACATAGTGGTTAGTACGTCTGCCACACAGCAATGAAGTCCTGGGTTTGATTCCCAGGCTCTATTGTTTCTGTGTGGAGTTTGCATGTTTTCTCAGTGCTTGCGTGGGTTTCATCTGGGTACTCCGGTTTCCTCCGACAGTTCAAAGACATGTACATTAGGTTAATTAACTGTTTTAAATTGCCCCGAGGTGTGAATATAAGTGTGAATGCCTGTGTTGCGTGTGCTGCCCTGGAATGGTCAGGAGAGTTGTTCAGGTTGTATCCCGCCATTCGCCCAGTGTCAGCTGAGAAAGGCTCCAGCCTACCTGAGACCCTAGTAGGATTATGATTGATGAGTGAGTGTCCTCTCACTTAAAGGTCAGATATTATACCCATTGTCAGACTTTTATTATTCATCTCGTACACCAGTGGAGCACTGATTTTGAGTGTGTGCTGGATAGCCTGTTTGGCTTCCTCCTCCTATTTATGGTCTTTATGCTCTCTGAGCCTACTCCGCTCTGATTGGTCATCTGAAAGCTCCACGCTCAGATCATGGGGAGGCATGGGCGGAGATTCCGCTGTGTATGGGTGGGGGGCTGCTGGGGAAGGCCAGCAAATCAGAAGGCCCAGTGTCCCACCAGTGTGCCTAAAATAACAACAATATTGATAATTGGTGAAAAATTGGGGTGTTTACAACCAGCTCAAACAGTACTGAGGGAAACCGTGAAATGCACTAACCTGGCATCTAACCGAGCTACTAAACATAACATTTATGGGTCAAAAAAGTGAAAAAAAAAAACATATCTCCTTCTCAAACAAACAAAAGACGAGGATGCCATGTAGCATAGGAACCAGCATGCACAAACCCCTCCGCCCTGAATACTTTCCCATATGAGAAAACATATCCACCATTAAAGTGCCAACACCGGAGATGCCTTCAATAAAAGTTACATAAAACATTTTTATTCATCTATTTTTATGATTATCTGAAGTGTCAACCATACAAGTACACTGAAAAACAACAACCCATTACATCAAGCACATTAACACAAGCCTGTCATTTATGCTACAGCTGGAAGCATCTTCAGAGGCATACTTTTACGGAAAATTAACCAACACCTGGTTCAACAGCGCTGTGGTAGAACAAAAAGTGTGCCACACTGTCTAATCTAATGAGAAGTGATACAGGTGCGAAGGCCTGAATGGTGGTGACCTGCTTTGTTTTCTCCTGTCAAAAAATATCAATAAGCTTCATATCAGATTTCAGGACTAAGAAATTCACAGCTGTTTGGTATCAATGTAGATACGCGCACGCTTAGGTCATTAGCGAATATGCTGGTGCTAGCTTGCTGGTGGTTCCTTTGTGGTGACTGGTGTTTCAGGGCTCCTACATACCTGTACGAGTCTGCTATTGCAGTACGGGCCCTATATGCATACACATGCATATATAAAAAGTGCATTGCTGTAAACTTCCTGTATAAATCCACATGTACACTGATATGTCATTGAAATGGAATCCATCCAAGCATTCCCCTTAGACTGCTCTCCTGGAACGAACCTGCTTCATCACTGAATACAAATGCCGTTTCCACCCTGTTGCAGTGATTAGCACTCGCCAATAATATTGCCTCATGCTACAGCCTCCCATAATCTCTCCTGCAGTTTTTAATCAATAGTCTCACATTGCTCAACATCATCTAATCCTTACTGCACCCAATTAGCCTTACTGGCTGAGAACTCCAAATCTGCGGGTTACAAAATAAGGCCCATGATGAAGACTGTTAACTTCCATCCCCATCCTCTCATAGCTTTGAGATCATGAATATGTCCAGCATGATCACATTCGTAATGGTGACCATGGGCCATGGGACAGCCCTTTCTTAAGTCTCCTGGTTAAAAACTTTAATGTACGTCTGTAAATATGTAAACGGTGCTTTTTTTTAAATTTTATTTTAAGCAACTGCTCTGTGCTCCATTAATGTGTAAATATCTACTATAGAGGTTACTCTGTGTGTGACACTAGCTGGTTTAAAGCTAATTGAATAATAATAATAATGATCACAATCTTACAGTTTACATCATTTCTATTATATCTATTTTTATCATATTCCACAAATCAAGATTATATGCATGGAGCTACAATATAAACAACAGTGGTTGTTAAACCCATGGTTTAGTCCCACTGATGTTCTCTTTCCACACAGGATGCGATGAGCAACAAGCAACCATGCAATGAACTCCAGCGAAATGAGTGACAAGACAAAGTGGGTGATTGGAAGAGTTAACCAATCAGAAAGATAACCAATCAAAGCATAAAGTTACCATTGATTGACAGATGCCTCCAAACATGGGGTTGCTCAAAACGTTTTTATGTAATGGAACAACGGACGCGTGTTTAACGTCAACACGGAAGAGCAGCTCATTATTGCCACGTACACAAAAATTTGTCGTGTAGATGACTAACTGCTCACTGCTTATAGTTTCAATTACAAATATTGCTAAAAAGTTACCTAGGCAACCAGATCTGGCCGCGAGCAAGTTTCAAAACGTGTCGGGAGCCGATTCTCTTTACCGCGCCAATCGTTCGCCGCTTCCTGTGTGGACGCAGCTTTTCTCAGATAGTCTCTTACTCTTACCAGGACATCTGTCCTTTCCTGATTTTATAGTGTTCCTGTTAAACTCTTTTGTGCCTGTCCATTTTAATTTACTCACTCACTCACTCATTTGCCGAACCGCTTAGGGTCGCGGGGAGGCTGGAGCCGATCTCAGCTGACACTGGGTGAAGACAGGGTACACCCTGAACGGGTAACCAGACCGTCAAAGGGCAACACACATGTATTCATACTCACACTCACACCTAGGGGCAATTTGGAATAGCCAATTAGCCTGATGTGCATGTCTTTGGACTGTAGGAGGAAACCGGAGTACCTGGAGGAAACCCAATGCAAGCACAGGGAGAACATGCAAACCCCACACAGAAACGCCAAAGCCCGAGACCATCTTGCGGTGAGGCAGGAGTGCTAACCACTACATGACCGTGCTGCCCCATTTAAATATACTATACAAAAAAAAATTAATCAAGTGAAGATGGTGACTCTCCACCGTCATGCACTCATGAGACGGACTTGTTTTGTGGGGGGTTTTTTTTTTCTTCCCCACATAAAGATGTAATTTACAGTTTCAGGCTAGGATGGAAATGAATCTCCACTGAATGAGGAGTAAGACAGCACTCACCATGTTATCCACTGACTGAGGCTGATTAGAGCCTCGACAAATAATAGGATCAGATTGCAGAGGCGTTCAGGGTGGTGGTAATCTTCCATATACAGAAGCTCCCTACAATTACTTTTAACAGCTTCTGATGAGGAAAAAAAGAGCAATTTCATTCATTAACACCTCCACTATCCTCCTTTCCTCTTATTACACAAGGTCGCTACAGACCTGGGGAAAGAAAGAAAATATGATTTCTAAAAAAAAAAAAAAAAAGGAAAAAAAAATTCCCTAAAATTACACATCTTTCCCAGGCTGAATAATGGCAATAATTTTCTAAATGGAGTAAGGAGTCTTTCGAAAATGCTCCAGGTCCTCCTGTGAAAGGGCACACCAGTGCTTGGAGATCATTTGTAACAAAGTTCCTTATTGGAATGAGAAGTCAGTAACTTTATCTCCTTTTTATTATTTTTTTTTAAAGAGCTATTAGGTTTCAGATGAACAGTCCTGGAGACTTATGCTTTTTACATTTAATACCAAACTACCCTCATCTAATACTTTAGTTTGGAAGTCTACAATCTCTGAAGACCTTCAATACCTTCACAAGACATTAAGAAATTACTCAGCAGTATAAAACAGTGCGTTCTCTTTGGCGTTTCCATGTTACGTCTGGACAGGCCTAACTTATCCACAAAGATGGATTGTACAACCCAAGTGTTTAGCTTAAAGTGGACTTTTCCTCCATTAGTAATCATGGCATCAGAGCAACTTTGCAGATGGTCCCAGGAAGAATTTTAAGATTTATGTTGCTTTCTTGCGCCCTGAGGTTTGAGAACTTCGCGTCATGTCAACATTACGAGCCGTAATCAATCCGAAGGCTTAATCGTTTCCAGTCAAATGAGCTATTACCTGCATGGCTCTCCAATTGAGCCAGTCATAGCTGATACAAAAGATCTTTTAAAAGGAAGCTGACCCGGTAATGAGAAACAGTAGAGATGCATCAGTCAGGCGGGTCAATATGCTCTGTCTCAGACCATTACCCAATCAGGCTTAGATGTGCCATGCCGTTTCGAGAGGGATGGAACTCTTATCAGTGGCCCTGAGGATACGCTTCGCTGAGAAAAGCAGGATAAATGGGAGCCTTCATTTGCAGGGTCCCGGGGAGAGAAGATCCCTACCGCTCCCTCCCTTTTTAATTTAGAAACTAAGGAAGGAGAGACCGTGAGAGGTGCGGATTAAATGACGCACAGAAGATATTTCAC
>JBCNYH010000027.1:5976114-5988304 GCA_039654325.1 Tandanus tandanus
AGGGAGGTGAGGGGGGATGGTTGCGAAGAAAAAGCCGGGGGGTTTAGAAAGAGAACCAGAAGGGAAGGGAAGTTCTGTTGGGACAAAAAAAAAAAAAAAAAAAAAAAACAGGTCCAGAATAGACCTTAATAACCAACACTAATACTGATTGACATTCTGCAATAAACAGGTCTGCGGTACAGCTGACGAGACAGTGAGTGGGTGCAGGAAAAGGGGCTTTCGTTCGGCAGAGCTATGAGCCCAGGAAGCAAAACAAACCATAAAACATAGTGTTCTCTCTTTTTTTTTTTGGGAGCACATCAAAAGCACTTATACCGACGCAACCGAATTTAGCATGCCTGCAAGAGCATTTTGTTCACAGATAAAAAAAAATAAAATAGGGGAAGGAAAACACACGTATAGACACACACACACACACACACACACACACACACACACACACACACACACACACGTGCACACAGCTGAAAAATTGATGCAAATTAACGTTTATTTAAAAATGTATGCAAATTTATGCAGATTTTCTCCACCTAGTCTTCCTTTTTTTAAGCCTTTGCCAAGCACTGTAAACAGACAACAGCATGCTGTTTGAAATTCATAAAGCCTTTATTTCACTACTTAGACACAAGATTTTTAACCTTTCTCTTCACCGAACTTTACGTGTTGATTATTTGACGCTCTTTTCGTAGAAGATTACTCTTTCCGTCATGCTGGATTATTTGCTTCATCGTTCACCAGGACCAGTTAGTTAAAATTACTTGCGTGACAGGATTCTCCACCATCCATTCCTTCACAAGAAATACCAACCCGAGACTAAGGACATGGTGGGACGCTCTTCTTTAACAAAAGATAAAAGGCACATGCCTTTGAAAGGGTCTTAAAGGGTAAGCCATTGTCTTTGCCTTTTGACTGAAGGGGTCATGAGTAATCATGGATATTGATTGTAAAAATTAGGCGACTATGCTCAGAGCCTCTGAAGCTCCTTATTCTTGTCTTCTCAATTCCGCAAATGCCTCTCTCTCACCCAATCCTAGTTCCTCCAGGGCGCAGCTGTTTTCGCAGCTGATCCACAGCATGACTGACAAAGGCTTGGCCATAAGAAAAGAAGGGGTGGAAAAAAACATTTTTTTTTAAATTGCGAGTTCACTAGCCCATGCAGACGAAGCCCTTTTCCTAAGCCTCCAGGTCTTTCAATGAGAGCTGTGTGTAAAAAGATGTTCAACCATGCCTACACAAACAACTCTTGAGGCCTGGTTCCTAAACACCCACTCTCTGATCAGCTCTCTTTTCCGTTGACTTGCTGAGGAAAATCAGCCCGAGAACAACTCCTTGTCCTTAAGACTGGAGGTGGCCTGGTATTTGCACAAGAACAACACCACTCACTCACCCCATTTTAACTACCTTTGTCATTTGTCTCTTGTTGTGTGTACGAGAGGAGGGCGAATAAAAGAGAGAAGAGAAACATATGGTCAAAAACCCTAGAGTTAGATATAACTAAATTAGGACAAAAAAAACAAAACAAAAAAAAACCTTGGAACACTCTGGACAAGGCAGTCAGTGTCTCGTCTAACAAAACAGGACACAAACTGAGGTCATACCTGCGAAAGTAAGATCCTTAAACCCCACGGCTAAAGAGGAGATTTGTACCATCTGCTGCACACACTCTTTCAAGGGATACAACAATGGACAATTTGTAGAGACGGGGATTCAGCGTCAAGATGAAGCCAAGCAGACAAAACCCAGAGAAAAAAGGAGGTGGAGGAAAAAAAAAAAAAAAAAAAAAAAAAAAACCGCATACAGGAGATAAAGCGAGAGAGTCCTCCAAGCCATTCCACTGTGTCTGACTGTGCCATGGCCTACATCCGAACTCTTGACTTGATTTAAATAGAAGAACAGAACGGGCCATGCTCTCGACTTTGCCATATGGCAAAGAAATTACTCACTTCTAGCTGTGGATTGGGTAATACGTTGAAAATATGAGGTATATCCCAAGTCATTTTTAAAAGACATCCCATCCACAAGCAATATTTGGCAATTGGTATAAATAACTATAGCATGCCCTATTCTAGAGGAAAAAATACATTTGTGCAATCACTGGCGTCTCTACGTCCCAGATCCATGCCCATAACATTGAACCGTCATGAATACAGACAGAATTGGGTCTCTACTGGTCAAGGGGATGAAATGATCCCAGAAAAATGTTCCGTAGCCTTATGAAAATGGTTTGGATATAAAAATTATGTTCAGCAGAGCCAAAAGGTAACTGCAACCTAACAACTGGTTCAGAATGAGACCCTGTTAAGTGAAGGCCCGCTACTGTGTCCAGCAATACTGCTCATGATCGTCACCATATCAACAAAAAAAACCCCAAACAAACAAAACAAAAAAAAAAAAAGCACACCATATGACAAGGGCATTTTCTGGTAGAACAGATACAGTAACATTTGTTTAGTGAAAGTCATGCTTCCTCATTATAAAGTGGAAAAGGTGGCCTTTGGACAAAATAGTGCTTTTGAAATATATAAACAAAAGTTAAAAAAAAAAAAAACACACCTGAAATTTTATTTAATTACATTTTATTAAACGATTTATTCTTTATTAGGGTCACGGGGAGGCTGGAACCAATCACAGCTGTCTAAGGGAGAAGGAGGGATACACCCGGAACAGCTCAACATACCACCGTAGGGCCAACAACCATTCATACCTGAAGTGATCGAGAATATCCAATTAACCTAATGTGCATGTTTTTGGACTACGGGAGGAAACCGGGGCCCTGCGATGCCTTTGCGAGCTGTTCAGGGTGTACCCAGCCTTCGCCCAGAGTCGGCCGAGATGGGCGCCAGACTCCCCGAGACCCTAATTAGGATTAAGTGGCTTAGAAAACGAATGAATGAATGAGGAAACCGGAATATCCGAATGAAGCCCGTGGAAGTACTGAGAGAGAGAGAACATGAAATCTCCACACGGAAGCACTCTTGCTGGGCAAAGGGTTCAAACCCAGGATCTTCTTGCTGTGAGGTGGAAGTGCTAACCACTAGATCATCGTGTTGTCCAAAACCTGAGATGGAATGACAATCAGAACTATTTGTGTGATATGGGGCAGCCATGGCCTAATGGTTAGAGAAGCGGTTTTGGGACCAAAAGGTCGCTGGTTCGATACCCGACCCAGCAAGAAAAATGGGTGGTGGTGCAGGGAGTGAGCTGCACCTTCCCTTACTCCACCTTCACGGCTGAAGTACCCTTGAGCAAGGCACCTAACACGGGACGGTTAGAAGCATAACAGGAACATGATCAAAGCACTGACGTTAAACAACTGGGTACTTCTTCCTTGTGAGGAACGTCTAGTTTGCTACTGGTAAGTGTTCTAGTCTGCATCACTCAAATTCGGCACAGTGTTTCCTCCAATCACCCAGCCCGACTTCTAAAAAAACTCATTTGATTCAAAGCATCCCTTTATCTTCCATCACAGGGAATATTAAACCATGGGATCTCTTAATCACTATTGGTTATACAGACCTTTAAAAAAATTAAAAACTCCTCCAAATATATAATCAAACGCATCCCTTGCCCTGTTAGGCTCCGACCTCAGACTCTAACCATCGGTACAACAAGCAGCATAGGGTACATGGCGACAGAAAGGCTTATGCCACATGATCATTTCAACTTTTGTAAGGATGTGGACACTGTCCAGGGAAGTGAAAAAAAGTGAATGAGAGAGAGTTAGAAAGAGGAGGAGGAGGAGGAGTATTGTAGGGGAGGCAGCTGAACAGTGGCTACCAGACCCCATCTGGATAGTCGACAGCTTCAGGCTGAGTAACTGATAAAAAAAGAAAGTGAGATGAAAAAGTTAGCACTGTGTGTCACGCTTGGTCAGAGGCCTGAAATTTGTCCATTTTCTCTTGCTAATGAAACCAGCTCTTGCCACCCCTCGCTCCCTCCTTCATAGGACGCCCTGCAAGACAGCAAGAAAGACAGGCGGCCCCCACAAAGCCTGCCACGCTGCAAACACAATGGCAAGGGGAGCCAGGCTTCCTTGCTGAGAAGCGGCTCTGCGTGCAATTTCACTCCATTATCCCTCTACCCGCAACCGTTAAGGTGCCACACTGCACCATTTTAGCCGCAGAGGCACAGCTGTCCGCTCTCCTCCCCCTCCTCCTCCTCCTCTCAGATGTATCAAAAGCTTCGGCGATAAGGGCGATGAGGGTGGGAAGGAGACAGCTGCGAGATGATCAACCTTACCTTATTGGCTGCACATGAACATCAAACCTGTTGCAGGTTTCAGAACGACTCCAGCGGCGCTGTAGTACACAGATGACTGAGCAGGCTGTTTAAGCTGAATTGCTTCTCAGGACTGCTTTGAAGAGGTTGCTAAAGATACAGATCACTGATTAGATACTCGTGATCCAACGGCATTATTGACTGGTCAGTCACTGAGGAGTTCCATGTCAGTCGCCTAATCAGCTGGTAGAGCTGCCGTTGCCAGGACTGATCAATAATAACAAGGAACAGGGGCTGATTGAGTTCTCAATAAATATTTAATACTGTTTCTGTAGCAAAACAAGACCCGAAGACATCTAAGCAAAGCTAAATCAGCATTCATTAAAAAAATATCCTGGGGAGAAGAGGAAAAAAAAAAAAAAAAGGAACAATTTTCATCCACATGACATTTAGCATGAATCATGATTAATCACAAGCACACTCCTTTGTGGCATTTGAGACCCATCCATTCCAGATTTGGCCTCCCTTTCACCATTACAACATGCACATTACCAGTCAAAAGTTTTAGATCACCCCCATTTTTTCAGTTTTATTAAAATTTAGGCAGTTCAACCCAAAAAGACACAAAGCTAAGTAGTATGTTAGAACTACCTTAGGAAAGCAATACAGTGGGATTCAAATCACGGAACGGCAGCACGGTCTCCTCGAATATCTGGAAAACGTAGCTAGTCTGAAAAGCCACACTGCTTTTTTTTTTTTTTTTTTTTTTTTATTGAATTGTGTTAACCAGAACAATTCTACAGCTTTTTTCACCTATAACCTATTTTTTTTTGTAGTTATACCACCAGGCCATCGCAGGGGCCAACACACACACACACACACACACACACAACCATTCACACTCACTCACACAAAGGGGCAATTTGGAACCACTAATCAGCCTACTGTGCATGTTTTTGGACTGTGGCAGGAAACCAGAGTACCCAGAGGAAACCCACGCAAGCACGGGGAGAACACGCAAACTCCACACAGAAACGCCCCGAGCCCGGAAATCAAACCCGGGACCTTCTCATTGTGAGGCGAACGTGCTAACCACTGCCCCACTGTGCTGCCATAAATTTCATGAAAAACAGGGGTGGGGGGTGGGGGGGGATTAATAATAATGTACTTTTTGACCATTATATGTATGCTATATTATTATATCCAGACCCACTGAATATGAAAATACTCTGATTGGCACCTCTACTACTCCACTCTTGTGAGGTAATTTTCCACTCGATTTTGAAGCTACAAGAGCATTATTAAGGTCAGGGCACACAGCAGTAGTGGCTCAGTGGATACGGCTCTGGGTTACTGATCAGAAGGTTGGTGGTTCAAGCCCCAGTATCACCACGCTGCCACTGTTGAGCCCTTGAGCAAGGTCCTTAACCCTCAACTGCCCAGTTGTATAAATGACATAGGAAATGTAAGATGCTCTGGATAAGGGCGTCTGCCAAATGCCATAAATGCAAAATCTATAATTTGAAATAGTTGCATTTTTTAAAAATACATTTTCATGCGCCTAGACAATGGATAACTAACTGATAATTTATTACAGACCAGAAGTTACAGATGGATCCAAGCCTCCAGAACTGGAGCTTAAGTTGCAGAACTCCATCGTAGATGATATCGATGATCTCACATTTCAGATGGAGCCATGGCTCAGTTAGCACTGAGACAAACCAGAGAAAGAAAGCAAAGAGAGTCTGGCCAGATATAATCTTTTTTCCCCCCCTTTTTCCCCGAGATTGACTACCTGGGTTCTTGGGTCAGCATCCTGGGGAAATACTTACATACGAGACAGAAAAAAGGTGTCGAGGTTATGAATTTCAAACCAGTAGCCAAGCACAGAGTTCCGCCCATTTTCCGCTAGGAGCTCCATTGGAGGCTTGGCCTTTCCTCCATGTTCACAGTGCAATGAGTGACTTATGGGTGACCTGCACTCTTCACACCTGCTTGAGAGACTGTACTAATCAAGATCTCAGATCTCCGAACACAACCAATACAACCACTCTGACCTAGGACAGACATTGTTCTCCAGCAGGGAGAAATAAAGTACCCAGTGGTGCACATATGGAGTCGGGAGAGAAAATGTGTAAAATAATGGAAAGTACACGAGTCATCAATCAAATAAATGAACAGAATACACTACTTTAGATGCCGATACATGATAAAAAAAAATAAAAATTCCACACATAAAACACTTGTATACGCTGCCTGAAATGGAGCTTCAAGTGAAATAGCATGAACGCAGTGCCAAGAGAGAAGTAGTAATTTTTCCTACTGAGTAATCGCTCTCATTTTCCTGCCATTTAAAAGTGCTAGAGTAGTCGAAACACTCATTTTCACTCTCCACCTCCACAAGAATTACCAGAGGAAACCAATGAAGAGGGGGAAAAACAGCCATGTCATCGGGTGAAACGTTTAAAACTATGTTTAGGGTATTTAATTGGACAGGCTTTTGCATTTTAAAGCGCGAGAACAAAATTTATCAAAGTCAAAATAACTGCCATACAGGCAGCACGCGGGTGAACCGTCTGAAGTGTAATTTAGTCACATTTAAGTGTCTGGGCGGGGGGGCGGCGTTTGGGACGCGGAAGGTTGTAGCGATCCTGAAAACTCCCTATTTGTTTGCCTCTCAATATCTGGGGAGCAAACCTATCAGGTATCAATCTTCTGCCTGACAGTTTCGCTGAGACCCTGAGAAGAAAAGCCTTGGAGTCATAAATGAATAAATAAATAGATGAAGACATCAAATCAGTCTAGAGCGCTCACAACAAATGGCTTTTTATCTTAGAAAAGAAATTGCAACTGTCATACAGATATGCACTGCATAGCAATTGTGCACTGGGGCTGAATGCGTCCTCAAGTGTTTTACACCCCCCCCCCCCCCAACATTTATTTTTATTCATTCCAAGCGAATGCACAGTGTGCTGGGGGGAAAATATTAACAAAAAAAAAATAATACACAAAAGATAATTTTTTGATTTTTGTTTTTCTTTGTTCCAACTGATAAAAATCACCAAATATTCACCAAATTACGTACCAACAATCCCAACAATGCTCTAAATACACAGAACACGCCGATGTACATTGGCCCCGGCACCTCATTAGAGCCTGTAGTTTTGTTGCTTTATGGTAGGTTACACAGTATCACAGTCCCAACTCCTAAATGGTCTCAATGGCTTGCTCCAATGAACCGGAGCTCAGCGGCCTAATTGAAAAACTGCATGCTATTAAATGAAATTCCATCAGTCTTTCCTTTGTTGAAAAGAAAACAATACAATCACGAGGTAACGTTTGCTGTTAACCGCTAATTACAATCAGAGCGTGTTCTTAATTAAAGCCAGAACTAAGCTCTTGTGCCTAAAAGGGAAACCTTCTAGAAGCAGCAAGTGTGGGTGCAAGAGGAGAACAAGGGCTACAATTGCATAAATACATTGGACCGTAAATACACAGCTTCCTTTGAGCACATATGTGAACCATCAATGATATTCCAGAATGAAATACAAGTACTGGACATCTACAAATCGAAAGAGGAAGCTGTGAAGAATTTTTAAGATGAAGAAGTTACCTGGTTAGCATGCTGGACGATTATCAGACCTCAGAGTCATGTCTCAATGACAGCCACACCTGCTTCATATACTCCAGACACATAGTACTCTACAGCTCAGGACGACCTCCTGACGTACAAAAATGTCCATTTCAACATTTAACAGATTAAACATCAGGAGTAACCACTAATTTACTAAGCAAGCGAGAGCGAGGCCAAACAGCTTAATCCTACTAGGGTCACTATGAGGCTGGAGCCTATCTCAGCCAACACGGGGCGAAGGCAGGGTACATCCTGAACAGCTCACCACACTCTCACAGGGCCAACACACACACACACAACCATTCACACCTCACACCTAGAGGCAATCCAGAGCAGCAAATTAGCCTAATGTGCATATCTTTGGACTGAGGGAGGAAACCAGAATCCAGGAGGAAACCCATCCAAGCATGGGGAGAACATGCCACTGCAACTCCACACAGGGTCCAAGGACTCAAACCCTTCTGTGAGGCAGACATGTCAACCTCTACACCACCGTGTCGCCTTGAGTGAAGCATTAGCGAATGCAATTCACGCTGCCTCTATTTCTGAAGTGTGATCGTCAACACTGGCGAATGCTACAATAGGTCAAATCTGCTGTCGTGACTGAAGAGACAGTTCAGCCACCAAGCAGTAGATCTGAAAGAAATGGGGAAGTGTCAGAAACTCTGTACACTATTTACTTCTACATATGTACTGAGTGACACGCGGTCCCATTTAGCACGTCGGTTATGGCGACCGCTAACTTGCTAGATATCACTGTGTTAACTGTGCCAACAAATCTCTGATCTCTCTCTCTCTCTCTCTCTCTCTCTCAAGAGAAAAAAACAAACAAAAAAAAACCACTGGATAATGTTTCATTTTTGAAGCAAGGTGGCAGCCACTTCTCTAAAAGACATAATACAACTTGAAAACCCAGAAAATGTTATTGCTGAAGGTCAGAATGTCTTAAATTTCCAGCTAACAATAATTTAACTGGTGCCCGAAAATTATTTGGAAAAGAAATTTAAGAAAATATAACAGCTCTGCATGGCTGAAATGAAATTTGGCGAATAAATAAATACACAAAAAAAATTCTAATTTTTGAACAAAATGTACATCTCAGATATAATAAGTTCCATTTTCCAATGTTTCCATGCCATCTTCATCAGTAAGGTGGTCTCATCAAGATGGAACCTGTCTGGCTTCGGTTTTTGCTGCGTGCAAACAATAGATGTGCGATTCAGACTTTTTTTTTTTTTTTTTTTTTTTAAAAGATCAGGCAACAAACCCGTCAAACTCATTACCCAACACACCCGAAGAATGGGACTTCTGTCTCACTCATACAGCCAAAATAAACACTTGAAACACTCCTGGTGTAAAAGGCTGCATTTATTCAAATAAAATTCTATCTGTAGCAAAAGACAGCCATCAAACGGTTATTTAAAAGACTGCCTCAGAAAACTGCTAATGTAAACTGACCTTAGGAGTGTGCATAAAAACTAGGAGTATGACATGAGAAAAACGGTGCATATCAGTCTTTATAAGTGCTGATTTATTTTGCCCTCTTTAAAGGTTAAGTTTACCGATATAAAAGGTCAAGAGGGACAAAGAAGAAGAAACGCAACCTTTAATAATTTATTTTTGTCGAAGCCTGAGGCATCCGTTTGAAAGTTTGTGAGCCTAAAGCAATGTTAAAAGTTTCTGCATAATGTATCTCAGATTTTATCTGATCTAACATTTACAGGGAGGGCTCTTACATACTCCCCACTAAGAACAACATAGCAATAATAGATGGATAACAAAAGAAGATAAAAGATAACAGTCATTTTCAAAATGAATCCATTGTATTTTCACTGACGACATAGCACATCATAACAGCAAAGGAGGTGTTACCCCAAGCTGTTTTAAATGATGTTAACCATATTCGAATAAAGGAAAAAATGACCAGGCTGGGTTAAGCTATGGTAACTCAAATAAATCACTCTTTACAACTCTTAAGAACCAAAAAAAAAAAAAAAAAAAAAAAAAAAAAAAGCGTATCAAAAGCAGAACACCCCAAACCTCAAGACAGATGGGATACAAAAACAGAAGACCACATTGGGCTTCACTTCCGTCAGCCAAGACCACGACCCTGAGGTTTGTCACATCTGCACAACTAAAGATAAAGAAAAAAACGTCACCTGGACCGAAGAATGTTGGATTATTTTGTTGCATGCAGAAGGTAGGGTGAAAATTTGACGGACAGCATGAATGCACTGACCTAACCTTATGTCAGGCTGGTGGTGGCGGCGAAATGGTGTGGGGGAATGTGTTCTGTTTTCTTGGCACAAACTGGGTCCCTTTACACCACCTGCACCTCATTTAAATGCCACAACTTATCCTGACTATTGGTGCTGACCACGTTTATCATGTACCTTTACGGCCAGAATTTGGACAAATTACACACTTTCCAAAGTTATATTAAACTAGTTCCAAAATAACCAAGAGTTCAATGTACAAGCGCACATTTGGGACCACTACCACTAACACCATCATCAACACAGTAGTTTTAAAAGTTTTAACTGAGAACACGGAGTAAGGTTATAACCCACAGATAATGACTTAATGATTGTAGACAATGTCTAGATCTGGGTTGGGCAAACTATGACCTACAGAGGCTTGATCCATTATCACGATTTGTAATTAGGCATCTTCTGTAATACTATTTTTATTACATTTATTCATTGTGTGGGAAAAATGTTACCGTGAAGGAACCTGCAGCAAGTTTTTACCAAATGCCGGGTGCAAAGGCTGGGCTGTTCACATCATCTAGATGTTAATTCTGTAAGTTACTATAACGATAAAAGAATACATATAGCATTTGGTCTTTTTTTTTTTTTTTTTAAACAAGCATGGCAAAATGTGTTGGTTGCTATCACGAGGAGCTAGCTAATTAAACTTCCAGACAAGCCAGACGAAGTAAATTACATGCTCGTCAAAATGTGTTTCATTAAAATAAACAAACAAACAAAAAAAAAAAGATCTTAATGTTTTGCATAGCAATCAGTCACTTTTGTTGGAAGTACGTGTTTGTGGGTGTAGGAAATGGCTAATTCTAAAAAGACACTTGAAATAATTTTTATTGGAATCAGTTGTATAAAAGTTGTAAAAATAAATAAAAAATAAAAAACACTGATTGTGATGGTATATACCATCTTATATTTACGGCTAAAAATCAATAGCTACTGATCATATTTTCTAATGCAACCACCTCTTCGAGCGTGTTAAAATATCACCACTTGCACCACTTACCCTTAACATAAATTTCTGAAATAGGGGTGAAAAAATAAATAAATAAATAAAATTATGCCCTCCGGTCAACCCGAGTCCTTTTTAATTTCACCAAAAGCTTAATAAATTTTTCCTTAGTAATTTTTTAACTCTGGTTATAGCCTGAGATCAAACATATGGTATGTTATGTACATTGCCCCAAGTGTACATTTCACCCCACGGTGTTCCCTCATCTACCATTTTTAGAATGAGGCAGGACACGGGCCTGTTGTCTTTTCATGAAGATTAATATCCACGTGTCAGTTTTCTTCAAGGACCCACTATCGCTTTTCTGGAGCCCAGTTACTGAAGAACAAGGCTAAAAGCACAAGGTGTGCCAACACACTTCCTCTCATCCTACCTAATCATCTCTTCTCCAAATGTGAGTCATTTGCACCAGACAAGCAAAGCACCATGTTTCATAAAATAAATAAATAAATAAATAAAATGAAGGCAGAGATAGAAACAGAGAGAGAGAGAGAGAGAGAGAGAGCGCGCGCGAGAGAGCGAATAAGAGAAGAGGCAACCTTTATTAAAGCTCTGACAATGAATACATGAATAGATAAGTGGAAAGCTGGCCTGAAATCTGGCTGAAAGCAGGTCACGTTGGTTTTGCTTCTACATCGCTCTTGTATTTCTCATCCGTCACGTCACCTTGTAATGTTCTTGTGTATAAAGAGGCAGCATTGATGTGAGCTGGAGTTGGGAGATTCATAAATAGCTTAGTGCTGAACCAAACGCGTGCTTGGTAGAATTATGAAAATCATGAATGATAGTTTGTCATATGGAAGATAGTGAAACAACATGTATGCAAATTTTTGTTGTCCTGCAATATCTTTATAACTAATACCCACACCTGAAATCAGGCTCGGACAAAAGTACTGATTACAGCAAACGGATTTTCGAAAGGCTGTGCGATTGTGAACTGCAGGACTGTGTCACACAGTTGCATCAGCCTTGACGTATCTGAAAAGAGTCAAAGTGCATCAAGGGGGAGGTTTGTGCAGTCAACTAACAAAAGAATGTCAAACGCATTTTTTATATATATAT
>JBCNYH010000027.1:6010507-6021256 GCA_039654325.1 Tandanus tandanus
ACCAGTGGTCAGAGTGTTTTGGTTGGGGGGTCGGGGGGGTAGGTTTTGTGAAAGGGGGAGGGCCCAACCCCCCCCCCCCCCCCCCCCCCACCACCACACACACACACACACACACACAGAGCTAATGAGAAAAGTGATTTCATCGATCATTGTTTAAAGAAGGATTCTAAGTGCTTTCTATTAAGCTTTGTGGATTGTGCATTAGTCACCATTGCACTACACCATCGCATATGGCCTGTGCTCTGTCACGGAGAGGAAAGGAAAGAAAAACCTTTCATTTACAACAGTTATCAAGTCTTTTGCTAAATTGAGTGGATTACATAGCATAAGTTTAGATCAGTGAAAAGCCGCTGTAGGCACATCTAATTTTTTGATGTTTAGTCTGACGGATGTTTTTTAAATGCTGTTAAAATGAAATTATAATTAAAAACTAGCTTGCCTGGCATACCTAGCATGTAAGACCATCTGAAATATTTTCCACCTATTCTGTTTACATTACACAGTGCCAGTCTTGTGTGAAAACATGCAAGGGAGAGCAATTAAAAATTTCCACACCTAAAACGGCTTCAACATCACTTGCTATTTCAATAAGCGAGACTGACAAGAAATTTATTTCCATGCAAAAATAATTGGCCGTCCAGAGAGCGATTTAAAAGCCAGTTCTTCATGCCTACATCCTAACGTACCTCGGCATGCGGAGGGAAGTAGCCCAGAATTAATTTGCCATTGCCATTTAATTTCATGCTGCCTAGCATTTCTCATGCATGAAAGATACAGCATCGGAGTACAAACACCAGCCGCTATGGGTGGGATTAAAAATAGTCACTCTGCAGATGTTGGGGGCTGAAGGATTTCTAAAGGCTCCAACACTGGTAAAACACACTGCTAAAGCAGCATAGCTAGAAACAAAGTGCAATACACTGCACAATGGTTTCTACCATTTAAAATTTTAATCATGCATAATTTTCACCCGAAATAGCCGACCAGCACAGACATTTTCGGCATCTGCTTATTTAGTTTCTTGCTGCAGCCCCAAATCTAACAAACTTTTCCATAAACATCTTCCTCAATCCACAAAGGACAAATGGTTTAGTACACTTCCTGTAATCTATGACTTAATTGTGTCGCTACAACATTATAGTAAATGTTAATGTTCACACTTTCGGCACCAACAAGCAAAACAGGAAAGGTGGAATTTTATGTGACGCAAAAGTTACGCAGAACACGTATTCATTCATCATCATCAGGAATCACTTTGTCCTGAAACTAGAAACTACTCTGGGAAACATTAGAGTCAGGCTTCACAAAGTCAAAAACCTCTCTGCATTTTTAAATAATTGAAACATGGGTAATATATGGAAAAAAAGAAAAAAAAAAAAGTTACATTTTTTATACCTAATAATGAGAAGCATGGCTAATATTGCTCACTGTACCATTTGACGTCACTGTCTACCTGCGCACGTCACAATTTATTCTAAAATTTCAAAGCTTTACATAGTTGGGCTCCAGAGAACCCTTCTGAATTATTAGTATCCCATCAAACAGCTAGACCTCTACAATCGATCATCAAGTCCAGACCAAAGATAAAAGGGTAATGAAGCATTCTTGAAGGTTCCTGAACCTTGAAACTCTTGTACCTCCAAGCATCAGCCCATGTTACCCCAGAAGACATTTTAAAAGTTTTGTTAGAAAATCTATTTTTATTGTTCAGTTTTTCTGGACCCTCTTGGCTCTTGTTCTTGATAAATATACTTCTTTATTCTTTTACAGTTTTTATCTTTTCCTTTTATTTGAACGTTTTCTCTGCAATTCCATTTATATTTCGCACGTGTTTATTTTGTTTCTTAATGCTTTCGTTTTATCTCAGCTGGGTTTTTTCCCCCCTTTTATTCAGACGTATTTCTGTAATGCTTTCGCTTGTATTTTTCATGATATGCCAAGGATTCTGTGCCACCTGGCTTGAAAAGTGCTGTACAAACAACATCTTAATTATTATTATAATTACTTCTTTTTAAGATTAGCTATGAAGTGAAATTACTACCAATGGCCAATAAAAAAAAAATAAATAAAAAAAAGTCAATAAATTTTATTACATTGATGAATAAAGAATGTTTCCTGCCATGTTCAACCCCCAGTCTTGGTCAGGATCAGATTTGAAGTAGGTGACAAATAGTAAGTTCAAATTACACTTCAGACAGTAACGTTACATTTTCCCTGCTCAGTGAAGTTCAATAATAAAACATTATATATGTACATAGCTCTTCCTTTCAAGGAAATCCTTTCCCAAAAACCTTACATTACTCTAAAACATGACAAAATCTAGAGGTAAACTTTGCACTGAAAGTTTCGGTTTAATTTAAAACATCATAATAAAATGAGAATGGAAACTTGCATTAATTGCTGTCAAAATAATGGAAACATTAGGAAAGGAACGATAAAAAGCCTGACTGTACACAGCGTGTAACGCAACCAAAATGTGCCATCCCACTTACTGCAACGTGTTTCGAATTAATAAATGAATTCTGTCCCTTTAGGGCTGCATAATACACTGTTTATGAATCATTACCGCAATATTGCCCTAAAACAATCACTCGAGGTTTTATTGAGTGCTGTGTGCATTCTGAATAAATTCCAGATTGGAAGATTAGAAATCATTTTTGGAGGGAAAAACAATATTGTTTGAGACCGTGATTTGCATTGTGATGACTGCTCCAGGCCTTTACTGGAGGTTTACATGAAATTAACCATCTGCCAAGCATGATTACATACTTAAGTTTTTCTAACATTAAAAAGATACTGAATAGCAATTTCCGGGAACCACTGTTTATTAAACTAGCATAATGACCAAAGTAAATCAAATAATAAAGTTATCTTCACTTGTTTTTAAAATAAATAAATAAAGAATTAAATATTTGGCAACACTTAACCAGTCACCATCCATAACGTACACACACACCCCTATATTTAGATAGGGATGTGGATGTGACCTTTTCAATTTAAGGAAAGGACTGACCATTGCACCCCCTGCCACCCTCCAATGAATCTATAGGTCTATTTCCCAATATACGTGCATAAGAGCCCATGTCCAAACACTTTTTTAAAAAAAAATACATTTCCTACATAACTTAGTGGTGACAGTGCTCAATGCCCTCAGCACAAAACTTCACCCAGCTTTTAAATGGCACTTCTTAAATTTCACCAATCAAAATCAAGAAAGCAGCAGAACTTACCATATAAAAATTGTCACCAGAGGCAGCATAGAAACTGATGTCACCAACAACCCAGTCATTAACAATCCATCTTTGAAGGTTTACCATGGTCCGTATTTGAAAGAGTATTGCTAGTCGGCTCGCTACAGTTAAGAATAGCTAACAATACCAATACATTTCTTTTAACTGTTTTTAAAAAGCTAAACTATCACAACAAACAAATGAGGAAAGGTGTAAGGTAGCACCAATGAACGCTTGGGAGAAACCCTCTGGCAGCGATGTGAAAACGAAAAATACGTTCGGTGAACGCAGGCCCTGAACAAATCAGTAACAGTATTTAACCCATTGTGACCCTGACCAGGCAGTTACCAAGGATGTTTTAAATGCTTTGCGTTTTGTACAGGCTGTGTTCAAAATACTGATAGTGCAAAGTCATTTCCTGAATAAGTAACTTCAATTCGATGGCATTTTCTCACAACCTGTTGACAGAATAATAAACATGGTTTCTTCGCAATTTTACGGCGGTTGTCAGAAACAAAAAACCAGACTGGTTCACAGCTGCGCTATTTCTGTCAACCAATCAGACGAAGTGTTGCTTGCTAATTATGTGTGTTACTGCTGAAATTCCAGTTCTAGAGAGAAATCACTTGGGAATATATACATATATATATATATCGTACATCTTCACTGTCACTGTCAGAAACAAATGAAAATGCTTGCAAAAAACAAACTTTGTGTAAAAAAAAAAAAAAAAAAAGGTGTTATTCTAATTTGGGGACATGAAACACTTCTTAGGAGCCTGTAGAAGCATGTCAAGACTTATGGGCTTATTCATGAGCTGTAACTACAGGGGACGATGACTGTCCTTTACTGTCAGTGTTCATCACACCATGTATCTTCTCAACTGCATGAAGTTGAAGTAGATTTTCTCATATCGAACAGCTGAGCCACTGAAAATGATTGGCTTCTGATTGCTTTCTCATTGCTGGTGTGAACGTAGGGTAAGCGCTCTCCCAGACAGACCTACCAAAGGACACTTTGGGGTGCGAGATGGATCCATGTCTGCTCTGTTTCCATTGCATCTCAATAAAAAGCTTGTACTAAGAAGCTAATAATGCTAACAGTAATACGGGACTCGAAGAGCGACAAACTAACAAACCTAAACTTAAAGATCAGTTTAGACACCAATTCAGATTACCCCGATGTCTTGCTGCTTCAGCATGATTACTGCTCTGATCTCCGCTGGCTTTTCATGGTTAAAAACATCCGGCCATCTGCGAGTTCCCTCACATGTTCAGCCCTAGAACACAATGACTCTTCTGACCACAGTTAAATCCAACAGAAACAAGCGCACTCAGAGCGCAAACCTCCGCCAAGTCCAACAATCACTCGAATGAACCAAAATGAGATAGGGCGCTCAAAAATGATCCTCTATTATATTAAAAAATACCCTGGATCCAAAATTTGATCTGGATCATCTCCAAAATCTAATGGAGTCTTCCTTTTTACATAATTTACTTTTTTTACTTTTTTACTTATACTTTACTTTTTTTGCATAATACTGCTAACAAGCACACACAAATCACAGGTAAAACAACCACCTTGGCAGGGGTAATAACTAAAACAAGCAGCATCAGGGTTACTATACATCAGAAAGAAGGATACAGAAAAACAATGCATTCAAATTTTTCATGCATTCTTCGAAGAAAAAGAAAATCAGTCAAAGGGCAGTAAAATTCATTAGATGAGCTATGGATTAGCAAGCGAGTAAATTGCCAGATTGATCTGTAAACCTCAAAAGGGGGTTGAAGGAGAAAGTGCTTAGTATTTTTCTCTGCCATCTGTTCCTTTTTGAGCTCAGACCTCATAGAGTACAGCCTTTCATCAACACCAATACAGGACAGTCTAAATTCTTCACAAAATAAATCTAACCCTATGCACTGTAAAAAAAAAAAAAAAAAAAACTGATTTTCATACCTTTATACACGAATACATGGAGTTATGCAAGTAATAATTATGGCAGTAATAAAACCTGATGAGGTGTGCTGTTTAAAGTAAATCAATGACCCCAAGCATGTAGCGATCACAGTCCCACAATTGTTCCTTTTCCTGTATGTTTTATATTCTTTTTATATAAGAGCATTCCCTCACCAACTTCCCTCTTTCCCTTTGGTCAAGTAAATAATTACAAACATAAATAATAGAGATGTGGGGGGTAATTAATCCACTTAGTTGTGTATCACAATTCTTGCATGCATTACCACACTGGACCCCAAATGTTTTATTTTAATTACTTTTTTTTTTGTAATTGAACCCATTTTTTATAGTTAAAATGCCGCCCTCGTTTTGTTTTGTTTTTTTTTTTTCCTAGGGAATATATTCTAAGGAAGGGTTTTTACTTTTTAGTAGTTACTTTTAATTTCTCATGTTCGAAGTTGTGCAGCTCTTGAAGGAAGCTTTCAAGGTTTAATGCTTTAGGTATGACTCAACTTTCTTTTACATAGTTTAAAGTTCCAAGTGGTAAAAAAAAAATAATAATAAAAAACTTAAACTTTTTTTTTTTTTAATAAAAAAAATGCATACAAATCTATAATATCAAATCAGTATATTTATAGAATCACAATGTAAACTGAACTGCCATCTAGATATTTCGATACCAGGGGTGGTCCCTGGTGATTCCTATCCCTGATAAATAATAGGCAAATAATAATAATCACGTGTCATTTTGCCAAGAAAGCACAAAGCCCTCTACCCTGAACACTCTTCCATGGCAGAAAACCTAAATTCTGACACTGGAGACTTCTTCCGAAAATGCTAAACACGTATCTCTCTACAGAAACCTTCACCTTAAAAGTAATTAGAGGATTCTCTTCAGAACCACAGCCAGCGTTACTGTCCGTGTTGGTCTTCGAGAAAATTCTTCAACACGTTGTGATCAAATCACATTCAAGAACTCAACAGCGCCGTGTTGAAAACTTTGCATATAACAAAAAGATTACGGTAATGAAAAACAGCGTGGGCCTTTTGGATCAGACACTTCTTCCTTTGCCAGGTGAGGCTTTGGCATTATCGGAGTCATTGCAATTATTTCTTAAGAAAACGTGCCCAATGCAATATAAAGCAATAACGCGCTTCCGCCACTCACGAAAAATATAAGGCGACTCCCGACTTAAGCCAAGATAACCAGCCCATTAGCAAATGCTAAAAGCACTCCACAGCATTTGAGACATTTAATGATTCTCAATAAAGCTTTTGTCAGAGCCAGTCATAAAGATCAGCAGGAACCTTTAAACCCATCCACAACTTTTTCTTAGTTACATTAATACAGTTCTATATATTTCACTCGGTGCCAACTTCAATAATGTGCCTGCATTTTTTTTTTTTTTTTTTTAAACAATGAAGACGTTTCATATTTCATTTGCAAAATAACCTAATAGTCTCTTAAAAAGTACTTAGCATATGATTACATTTCATGAAGCAATATTAAAGGTAATACAAAAGCTCCATAAAAAGTGTTACCCACTCAGACTTGCATCCAAATGCAAGACAAACAACGTCATCTCTTTCCTTCAGCTGTCTGCGCTGTTTATTGTTTAATATTTCCTTGATGTGTACGGAGTAAATAATGAAGAGTCGTTATTCTTCACATAATGTGAAGCCTCACGGGAGACAATAACCCATGTCGGAAATTGAACATACTCCTTTAGTCAGCATATGCAAATAACAAGCTTATCCACATCCAAAACAAGTCATCAGCCGTCTAGGATGAGGGAGGAGGAAACGCTATGAATGCTTGTCAAGGCTGGTATCTATTATTCAGAGATGCTTTCAGCACAAACAAAGCCTCGATGCTACAAATACAAATAACTTTTCATGATGGAATCGGCTTCAAAATACGAACAGATACGGCGGCTATCTTTAAATGAGAAACGAGATCTGATGATTATAGACTACAACACCGCCGTCTCCCGGCAGTCAGCACTGAGGTCAGGAACAAGTTCGAGGAAGTTCATGAAAAGCAAAAAAGACCCATATTTGTAAAGAGCAAACTGAGGGAAAGAAAGAGATAGAAATGGTTTGCACTTAGCATATGCTTCCTATGCATTTCCCTATACTGAAAGATTTTTTTTGTTAAAAATGAACTGCTTTGAGGAAAGTTATTGAGTAAAAGGAGGGGGGGAAAAAAAATACTTTCAAATGCGGTGGTGCTCCTGAGTGGCTGAGGATAAAAACCTGGCTCAGAAAGCTTGTACATTATCACACTCCCAAGCTTAGGCATGAAAAAAAAGATCCAACTCCTTTCACAGTGTTAAGACAGACGCTTTATCTGATGAGGCTGAACATGGAGAGCAAGATGAGGAGTGAGATCACTAAAGAGTCTCAAAAGTCGAAAATGATTGGATGGACTTATGAAGCTAGAACTGTGAGTAAACTCGCTACAGAATACTTACCACCTGCAACGTGATCTAACTGCTGAATTATTTCCCCTTCGAAACATCTGAGCCACATTATTTTACTTCATGTAAATCTTCAGGCGCTACATTACATTAGTGTAAAGATTCATCAAAATCCAGTAAGCAGTTTAGTAGGAGTTATGCCTACAAGCTTCCACGGACAGACAGATGGGGTGAATCCTATACACAACCACCCGAAACCCCCCCACCCTGCCGCCTGATCCCCCCCGACCCCCCACCAAACTTGGTTGATGCAGGCAGCACGCAAAAGGGTTTGCTATAACTGAACACACAAGACATTTAGCGCGAGTAGCAGTCGACGTAAAAACTTAGCCTAGCTAATGTTAAGTAACTAAATTAACATTACATAGTGGATTGTGTGTCTGAAAGTCATTGCTACACTGCAGAAAAAAAATTAGTCAAAAAACACAAGAAACGACACTGAGCTTGAGGAGAAAGTGACTTAATACCAGTGAAAGTATCTTGCTGCATGGACAGAGCATTTGACTCAACAAGAAATCCTAAAATAAGTGTTTTAATCTAGAACCAGATTTAATAATCTCCGATCTCATGTTTTGCAATCCTGTAATAGAAAATCATTTTGATTACATTTAGGAACTGGTAACGAGAAACCTACTTGTCACACACTACTCTACACTATAATCCTTTGCACATTTGTGTCGACTTGGGAAACGTTTTCATTCTCAATATTTTTCTACTTCCATCCAGTGTTCCTTGACATGCAATGGATAATTTGTCACCGTGCCCAGACTGATGACCACCCAAGCATATTTCCTGCTATAATCCTTTCCAAGAAATTAGTACACCTTTTAATTAGTCTGCTTCACATAAATTCATCCCTCAAACTTCAGTCATTGTGCATGTATATTAAAATAAAATGGGTTTGGGCACTAGGGGGCAGGCAAACACAATAAACTGGTGCACCATGAGGCCCAAACTGCAAGACTGCGAGTAAAGCTGGGAGCTTTAACAGAAATCAAACATTAGGCACAGGTTCAAATTTCTTACCAGCATTCACAATGGCGTCCACTTCCAGGATGGTAATGTCACCCTTGTACAGAGAGACTTTGTCACACAACGAGACAGGGTTTTCCTCCTCTTCCTCTGGCTCTGAGAAAGGCAAAATGATCACATGTAATTCTGTTTTCTCTACACGGTTAAGCAAACTACAGTAAAAGTCGATAAAAAAAAAGAAAAGAAAAAAAAAAAAAGTCTTTATCGATTGGTGTATCTTATTATCATGCTGTAATAAGGCAAATTCAAGAGAGAGGAAAAAAGAGAGAGAGACTATGGATTTGCTATGCTTTATGTTAAAAGCTATTAAATTTCTGTCCATATAATATTTTTCATTATTTTGTCAATAAATGCTCTTGACCAAATTGAATACAAAACCATACTCTGCTCCTTAAATATTGCACGTATACGCCAAAATCAATGAACCGTATTGATTTCACTTCAGCTCAACAAGTCAGCAAATAAGAGAGAAAAGGAGTATAAGATAGCACTTTAAAAGTACAAATCGCTTTAATTATATTTTCCCCCTAACAGTTCGTGCTGGCATCGTAGAAGATAAACACATTAAAGTGACCTTAAGTATTTTATTTAATATTCTGAACTGAAATCAAATGCGGCTGAAACATTGAGTAGTCTTAAAATCTACACAATTTCCTCGTCCAAGCAACTCAACTTTCCCTTAATACTTGTATCTTCTTACTGCAGTGAGAGAACGTAAGAGAAATTAGTATTGATTAACCCAATCAATGTGCCTTCAGCTACCGTGCAGTTTACTCACAGATCAATGCTTTATTACGGACGATAACAGATAATTAATTATATACTACATCTATTATGAAAATGAGCCTAGTGTTAAACAATGTACTTTTATATCATTAAAAGTGATTAACTCTTCACGCATTCACAGAAACATTTTGATGAACAGACAAAATATCTGAAAACCTAACACCGTTATACTAAAATATAATACGTAAATAGTGATTAGCTGAAATGATTTTGTTTCGTTATATGTAAACAGATTCCATGTCGCCAAGGAAGTGTCAATTATTGAAGTTCCTAGACAGGACAGTGGGTATAGAAAAAGGATTACCCCTTCAAAATATTTACATTTTATTGCTTTGCAGGCTGACATGAAGACACACATCTCTCTCCCCAATGCAACTTATAACAGCCAAATGCAAGATATAATAGAAAGAAAGAGTTCAGAAATAAAATGTAAAAAATAAAAACCTGCACACAATTACAGAAATGGTTAAAAGGATCACCCTCTCCCAAAAAAATTAATAAATAAGTACTTGTAAACTCAATCAGGAGTAACTAAACACCTTTCACTGCACACCTGTGAGCAACTGTAATTATCCTGCTTAGTTCAGCATAAACAGCTATTCCTAGAGCATTCCAGTGCGTGGTAGTGTAACTGAAATCAAACAATCAACAACGCGTGGCAAGGCACTAACAAAAGATCTCAAAAGTTATACTCAAGAAGTTGAAAGTGTTTGATACTACTAGGACTCTCCAGGGATTAGGCCAGCCATCCAAACTGTATAGATCAACAAGGAGGGAGCTAGTCAGAAAGGCTACCAAGAGGCCTATGGCAACTTTGATGCAAGAATGTTGGGCTTTTTACTCTGGAGCCTAGGGGCTCGTCACAGCTGGAGCTTATCCCAGTATCTGTAGCATGAAGCGACTAGGAGGAGTTCAACTCCTCCTGGATTGGATGCTAGTCCATTGCAGGTTACCTTCTCAGCATTTTTACTAGCACTCATTTATACTGCTGGGTGGACAGAGGCACATTTTTAGTTAAGACCTTACCCAGGGGTCTTAGCATAGTGGTGGTCTAATGGGGATTTTATAGTAGTTACAGGATTTTTTTGGCAAATAGTGGTCATTGTGCACGTGACTACATGGCCTGAGACCAATATACTGTTACCATCCAAAGAACACCCTCCGAGTGTGTTAGGCCGCCCCCAAACTCGCATGCGCAGCAGTTCGAAAAAAGGCGGGCGGTAGCATCGCATGTCACGGAGGGGGCATGTGCTTGCTTACGCCCC
>JBCNYH010000027.1:6030484-6043093 GCA_039654325.1 Tandanus tandanus
CTTGCTTACGCCCCTCCCTGGTCGGTGGTGGTTGTGTGATAGGGAAGGCAAAAAGTTGATGGGTGGGAATTGGATACCACTAAATCAGGGAGAAAAAGGGGGGAAAAAAATCCAAAAAAAAAAAAAGAAAAGAAAAGAAAGGAAAATGGTTGGGGCAAGATACCATTAAATTCTTCAGGAAAACCTGCTGCCATCCACCAGGAAGCTGCCAATGGAAGAAGGTTCACCTTCCAACATGAAAATGACCCACTGTTGACCACACAGTTGCTGAAGGATGAAAAGATGAAGGGCCTTGTGTGGCATAGTCAGAGCCCAGATTAAAACCCAACTGAGAATCTGTGGAATAACTTGAAGATTGCAGTCCACCAACGATCATCATCTAATATGTGTAAATATGGTACAGTGGTATTCCAACAGACTCGTGGCTATAATTAAAACAAACGATGGTTCCAAATGTTACTGACACAGAGGGTGATCCTTGAACCATCTCAGTGATTCTATAGATTCTCCAAATTGCTATTATAGATCTCACTTGGTTGTTATGAGTTGCACTGAATAATTACAGCTGGAAGAATATTTCTGCTTCTTCATTGCAGGCTCGAATGCAGCAAATCATGAATATTTTGAAGGAGATTCTTTTCTATAGACAGAATAAATTCATCAGTTTCAGTTTCTTTTACAGACATTTGATTTCTCAACCAGTTTTCTCACAAATTAGCAACTGAAACTGACCGCCCTTTGCTGAGAGAAAAGCAGACAACACCATCATTAGCAACCTGACAGCAGCTCACTGCAATGGCCTCCTACTGACATACCCTTGGAGCTTCATCCTCTGCTCGGCATGGCATTTATTCAACCCCCAGATGGTTCTAAAACACTAAACAGCACACTCTTGTAGCATAAATTATCCAAAGAACCTTCTGAGTGTTTCACCAGCTCATTTATGTGTAAAACACATCAGTGATTTATTTTTTGGCCTCTATGGACTTGCCACAATAAACCACATGGGAAAAGAATAAGGACCAATCATGAACATAGCAATTTACTGGAAAGTGTGTGGTGTCTTGGGGGGGGGAATCATGGCAGGTTGCAAACTCTATCTCTGGCCAAGAGTAAAGAGACCAAAACTGACTGTTCTCTCTGGAATGAAGTGATGTCAGCCAATCACAGATAGCTACAAGCTCTTGGATGTAGAAGAAGGCGGACAGATTGCCCCGTGATACGATGCCACATTAGCCGCAGTTCAAAAAATGTGATGGCTAAAGTCACATGTCTCTGAGGACACGTGTTCACTATCACCCTCGCCATTTATTTAATTATAAATAAAATATATATATATATATCTCCTGCTCTAGCCAGAGAGTGATTTAAGTGAATAAAGCACCACTGAAATAAAAAGGCAGGATTAATGAAGTATTTATACTGATGGAAATCATGGTACAATTTAATTAGAACGTTAAGACACACATAACTGAGAAAAATCAGGGCAGTCGCGGCTCAGTGATGAGGACTTGGGGTTACTGATGGAAAGGTTAAGGGTTTAAGATTGAGCACCGCCAAACTGCCACTGCTAGTTCCTAACCCTCTCTGCTCAAGGGCCACTGTATCTTGGTTGACTCTGTGCCCTGACCTTAATTTCCTAAAAAGCTGGAAGACGAAAAGAAAATTATTTCCATGTGCTGGAATGTATATAACAAATAAATGCTTCTTCAAAAATAAAAATACCCAAAAGAGGCATTTGCTTTTTAATTTTGGCAAACATTGTATACTGTGCAAAAGAAAAATGCAAGTGAATGTGGATTATAAATAATTATTCGCCTCAGGCTCGGTGGATATGTCAAGGGGTCTTATTCAGAAATATTTTCCAAGCCCAAGACAAATAATTTTAGGACATAGTTCACAGGAACATAACTCAAACATGATTTTTAAAGTTTATTTTTACATTTTTAAAGCATGACAAGCTCACGCATGCTTCGTGACTGCATATTTTGAAACTCTGAAGTTTGAGTAAAAGTTTATTACATTTAAAAAAGAGAGAGCCATATTTTTTTTGCTTTCTTTGTATTTGTGTTTCAGAATTTTAGAATCAGTAACCATGACAAACCATGCATGTCTGTCCATTCGAGCAGTATCCACTCAGGAAAATAAGCAGTTATTGAATGAGGCAAAGTATAATACAGAGAATTATTCAATCAAGAGGGTTTTATCTGCCGAAACGAATAACACCCCCAGAGACCGACTAATTCTCTATATTATACGGAAGCTGAATTCTAGAATCGTTTCAATAATCATTCAAAATATTTTTAGACAACAGGCAATGTGGGGTATGTGATAATTTTCTCAGTCGCTAGGTGGAGCTAAGTACTTCGAAGAGGAAAGTCTACCTAGCTGAGATGCCCGTAGAGAGCAGAGAGGAAGTAGGACTAACGCAGTAGTCACATTAACTGAATGAACAGGAAATCTTGACAGCAGGCAGCCATTTTTTTCCCAACGAGGTTTCTCAGAGAAACAGAGGTGCATCGATATCGAAGTAGATGGATACGCTCCATGACAGATGGCACTGCAGCCCTGAGCTGTACATTTCATCTAATTTTTACATTTACACTATGTCTATCTCTATGCTTACAACAGCATAAATATTGAAAAAATAAATTCAAGTTTACAACTCAGAGCCATAGTGCTTTCACAGTCTGCTGCAGGGCATAACCTATCTTTTATAATATCTATGAGGAGGAACATCGGCGCGGAGACCCCGAGGCAGACTCAGAGCCTCCTTCCATCTGGACGTGCCAGACCCAGAACTCATTGGAGGGATAATATAGCCCGTCTGGCCTGGGAACGCCTTGGGATCCCCCAGGAGTAGCTAGAGAGTGTCGCTGGGGAGAGGGATGCCTGGTTTCCCTCCTACATCTGTTGATTCTGTGATCCATCCTCAGATAAGCAGAAGATAAATGGATGGAGCTTTAGCATGTGCCAAATATGAAGTAATCAGGTTATTCAATGTAAATGTCACATGGAAAGACACCAAGAATTAGAGTCTTTGACTCCCAGATGAGTCGAATTTAAATAAAAAAGTAGCTACAAGTAAATGCACACTAAAAAAACTGGACAAAAAGGCAAAATTTTTTCATTCATGCATTTGTCAAACTGCTTAATTAGGGTCGCTGGGAGGCAGCAGCCTATCTGAGCCAACTCCAAGCCAAGGAGAGGTACACCCTAAACAGCACGCCGATCCATTGCAGGGCCAAAAGCTACATATTTACATGGTTACATAAGGTGAATAAGAACATTTTTACAACCTCTAATTAAAAGCTGTTGGAAATGAGGGTACAAATGCACAGAGAATTCAATATAAACCGTTAACGCAGTTAGAGAAATCCGTGTTGTATACAACTTTTAAAACAATATGGCACAAATCAGCAGCAACTGTTTCATTATTAAAATCTCAGTGAATGTAATTACACGGGTTAAGCACAGTAGTGTATGAAACAATACTGAGAGTATTCAATTTGTATTCCCACTTCATTTATCCAATTGTTCCCGCTGTCTGGAAATCCCTGTTCACTCATACTGACTGAGACCTTGATCTGGAGCTTTAGGCTGCTGCTTTACCTCTACTGTGATGTCTCCAGGTGGGGATCTTGTCCAAAGCCATGTAGTTGTCCCCATACTCTTTACGTCTTTCTTCTTGGCCAAGGCTGAGCAAGCGTTCTGCAAAAGTTAAGATGGAAATAAATAAATTAATTAACAAATGAAAGCAGGGTTTACTGACATTTGGAAGGCGACCACAGCATTCACTCTCTCACTCACTCATTTGTCGAACCACTTAATCGTGTCGTGGACAGGCTAGTGCCTACCTTAGCCGACACTGCCACCTAAGCAGCTAACCAGACCATCGCTGGGCAACACGCACACACATAGCCATTCACACTCACACATAGGGTCAATTGGGAACAGCCAATTAGCCTAACGTGCATGTCTTTGGACTGTGGGAGAAAACCTCAAGCACCTGGAGGAAACCCATGCAAGCACAGGGAAAAACATGCAAACGCCACAGAGAGACGCTTGAACCCAGGACCATCTTGACGTGAGGCGGACTGTGCCATCCACAACATTCATAGCACTTTTTACCACGGACAGGTTTTTTTGAAAGTAAATAAATGAAGACTTATGCGAAGTACTGAAGTTCGAAGTAAGAGCAAACTTCTAAAATGGCCACAGTTCACACAGCGTGAAAGGCTTTACTAATGCCTCTGCTTTTATCAGTCTTAACAATGCTTAAAAGAAATGCTCTGAATGAATCTGGCAAGCAGATAATAGGAACATCCCTGGGCCAATGGCACGGCTGGCAACCACAGTAACTGAACTGTGCGACTTTTTTTGGTTGCTCTTGGACTTCACTGTGAATCCAAACACTGCCGTGTGAGAGAGGAAACGGCCCGGCGTGGCATTTAGCTGAACCAGTCACATAAGTACACTGTCCTGACCTACCATCAGTATTAGCATGAAAAGTCCGTCTCATAGCTCGCCGTCTCATGCTCTTCGCGTCGGATCACAGGTTCTTGATGTGGTTTCAAACTGAAGTTTGCAAAACACGGCTTGGGTTCCCCCCACCAATAAATCTGAGGTCATTACCTTGTTTAAAAATGACTGAGGGTTGATTTTGACGCTATAAAATCAGCAGTACTCTACAAAAATACTGGACTGAAAGAGTGCCAAAAATAAACAAGTACTGTTATCTTAGAGCGCCGATAAGAGCAGTGTTCTCTTAAAGAGTGCCAATAATTCTAGCATTGACTATATGTCCTGCCCACTCATGATCTGTTTATAAATCCCAAATCTAAAATTGTAAACACACACACACACACACACACGGTAGGAAATAATGCCATATAAATAGAAAACTGAAGGGCAAGCTCATAGAGGGGAGAAAAGAAATCATAATCTCCTGTTTGTGAAGACGTCTAGAAGCACTAATTAAAGCACAGACATGACCAGGACTTTAATCAAATCAAGCTACTGACATCACTTACTCACTCAGTCATTTGCCAAACCTCTTAAACTCCTACTAGGGTTTGTGGGAAGTTTGGGGGTCTGGAGCCTCTCAGCCGACACTGGGCCAAGGTGGGGAACACCCTGAACAGCTCGCCAGATCATCGCAGGACCAACAAACACAACCGACGGTAATTTGGAACAGCCAAATAGCCTAATGTGCATGTTTTCGGACTGGGGAGAAGACCGGAGAACCCAGATGAAACCTACACAAGCACAGGGATTACATACAATCTCCACACAGAAACACACGAGCCCAGGATTCAAACCGAGGACCTTCTTGCTATCAGGCAGAAAGAAAGGCTTAGGTACAAAAGGATGGTTATTCGGAATACTGAAAGAACGGAAGCCTTCCCAATACTTGACATCATGATCATGAACTCCTTGAAGTACCAGAACCTGGCGACCTCTGAGAAGATGATGTTACACCTGGATCATGGACATGTCCATCCCAGTCCCCTGACCTAAACTAAAAAAAAACTGAGATGAGCAGAAGACCAAAGACTACAAGAGAGAAGCCTGGAGGATCTTTTGTCATATCATATCATATATATCTTTTGATATTTTATCATCTCTTCAACCATGAAGAGAAAACGACTCGGCGTTGGCACGTGCAAGGCAGCACACAAGGTTTACTAAAAGGAAAGGTGCCAATTACTGTGACGTTATATCATCAACAACAAATTATTTTCTGGGGAATTTCGTTTTACCCCAGGGTGCCAATAATTGAGGACGGTAGATATAAAAGAAAAATTCAGAAGAAACCAGGAGTGAGATGTGAAAATGACTCCACTGAGCAAACGGTAATTTCGACTTCATCATCCGTGCATTGAAAAGCACTGTATAAACAGGACAGAACTGGCCTAAATGCATTTAAAACAGTCGCAGCTGCAGAGTGACAGAGCTATTAACATGACTAGTTGGATATGAAACATTTCCACAGTGACAGCATAATGACTCCTAACAACTAATTTACGCGATATTTTAATTTTAAATAATCTACAGGTTTAAAACGACTCATCGGTGTGTAGAATTCAGGAAACGAGTTCTTTTCAGAGTAAAAATCTAAATTCATGCCACCGATAAGATCTGTTCCTATGCTTCAAGAAAAACAGCCAATTAGCCCAACATGCACGTCTTTGGACATTGGAGAACCAAGAATGGAAGGATTTGGAAACTGGAGTACCCGGGAGAAACCCACACAAGCATGCGGAGAACATGTCAACTTCCCACAGAAACGCCCAACACCTCAAGACCTTCCTGCTTCAAGGCGGACATGCTAACCAGGACACCACTGTGCCACCCTGAAATTATTTTTGAAATATAAAATATCAGCATTCCTAATTATCTCTGGCAACGAGGTCAAGGTTTAGCTTCAGTTTATTTGTTAGCAGCACTGCACAAACAAACAAACAAACAAACAAGAAAAGTAATACGTGAATATTCTAGAAATTTCTACCAGAAGTGGGGCTTTGGATAAGGAAGACGCTTAGATTTCGGAGATGATCCCGATCAAATTCTGCATCCAGAATTTTTAAGGATTCTTAAAAAGGTTAGACATTATACCCATTTTCGGACACCAGTGGAGCACCAAAGTACGATTCCGCATCCAAAAAAACCTCCACAGTTCTTCAGGAAGCTGCTTCCCCACCTCCGCCTGATTATGAGTGTGCGTGCAGGACAGTCTGTTTGGCTTCCTCCTCCCATTTATGATCTTTCCGTTCTCTTCACTGACTTGTCGCCTCTCTGAAGTGGATCACCTTTCCTTTCAGTGCGCTGGGAGGCAGAGCAGAATGGGCGGTGCTACTGCTGTGCACGGGGTGGGCAGTGGAGGAAGACCAGCATGCTGTGGTGCACCAGGGTGCCAACAATTATTTTAATTTTTTTTCAAAATAACTGAAAACCTTGTTGGAAGTGCTGTGTACTGTGCTATTTTACTCTTGTTCCACTACATTTTACAACATTCCCAACTTTCTAGTTCTATAATCAAGCAAGTAACAAAATATGATGAGCTGGCCCATTATAGCAAACACTGTTGCCTGTTGTGATGTAATGAGGACCGTTAACAGTTTCCTACATTTTCTGAGTGGAGCAACAGACTGCAACTCTGAATGGCTAGGACCCAAGCCTCTCTCTCAGTGGGATGGACTTGCACTCTCAAACACGCTCTCTCCTGCCAATCACAACACCGCCAGCTTGTCATGTGTGCAGAATGGAATAGATAGCACTTGTAGCATGAGCAGCAGTTTGAAAAGGGTAAAGCTGGCTGGCTTCATGCGTCTGGGACGTGATAACCTTCAGACGTTGCACGATAGGAGACACCTAGAGAACTAGTGGGTAGAATTAGCCGAGACACAGTTTAGGAGAGTGTGGATGCAGTTACACGTAATGTGGTTAAATGACAGCAAAACAGGTTCTCATATTGTTTATGATGTTGCAGAGATAACAAACAAACAAAATGCAGCTTGTTATATTAGGAAACCACAACCCTTCAGTCCTAAAGACTTTCCAGTGACTGAAAACTGAACTTTATGGCTTTAAAGCTCTGACTGTATTAAAGCACTGAAACTGGAGACTGCTTCCACAAAATGTTACACAAACATCTCTTCACAACAAACAAGCACAGACATGTTTTAAAACAAACATTTGCAGGCTGGTAGTATAGAAATGCAAACATTTTATACCGAGTGCATTAATACAAGCCTGTTGATGGGATTGATACAGCAACACTTTAACCTCCAACACACTCACCTCCTCGTCTGCAGGTTGTACTCAAGTGACAACCTTCTAAAGCATCAACACATGGTACACGCTTGCACTGACATTAACGTCAGGTGGCGTCAGGGTTAGAAGGTCCCGGGCTCGGCGAGGGCGCTTCTGTGTGGAGTCTTGCGTGTTCCCACTACGTTTGCGTGGGTTTCCTCCCACAGTCCGATTGCACATTAGGCCAACCGGCTGCTACAAATTGCCTCTTAGTGAGAGCGTAAGTGTTAGTGTCGGCCTTGTGATGGTCTGGCGAGCCGTCCGGGCCTCGAGGTGTACCCTGCCTTCACACGGCGTCGGCTGAGACGGACCCCAGCCAAATTGCCTCTTGGTGAGAGCATAACACCTACACAGTGTTCAGAAGTCACAGTGTAACACAGCGTAAGTGTTAGCGTCGGCCTCATGATGGTCTGGCGAGCCTTCCGGGCCTCGAGATGTACCCTACCTTCACACGGCGTTGGCAGACACGGACCCCAGCCAAACTGCCTCTTGGTGAGAGCGTAAATGTTAGTGTCGGCCTCGTGAGGGTCAGGCAAGCCATCCGGGCCTCGAGGTGTACCCTACCCTTCACACGGCGTCGGCTGAGAGGGACCCCACCATCACCACAACCCTACTAAGAGTAAGCGGTCCAGGAAATGCCGGAATGGGTACGAAATAGCTAGTGAGTGTTAGGTGGAGAAGGAACCTTCTTTGTTGTTTTTCCTGGTTAGGTAGTTATTTACTTTTAACATGTTTACATGTTAGTTTAGAGCAAAATAAAGTTGTAAGTATGACCATGAGCATATTAGAACACATAAAATGCTTCTCTAAAAACGTACATTTGCTTTGTTTTCAGTGCCTGAGGAGGAGAAGCATGCTGTCGGTGTTGTTGTTGTTATTATTATTATTAACACAGGTAGAGACCAGAAGGGGGTGAAATGGAGTGTGTGACAGCGTCCACCTGTCCAGATCATGAGCTAGCAGCTGCCAGGTTCCTCCCAGCACGGTGTCAGCACCTCTACACACATCACCTGGCAGCACCTGAATTCCTGAGGCAGGTATGTGAGCTCGGAAACGAAACTGCTAACCAGCCGTGCGTGTGAGAGAGTGTGTGAGTGTGTGAGAGTGCTCTTTCAGGTGCAGCAACGTGTTAGCTAGCTTGTTGAAGTGCACAGAACCCGGACCAGACGCTCACCTTTCTCCGCTCTCCACTCCTTTTTCTTTTTGCTCATGGCGCCGTGCTGCAGGGGCTTCTGGTTGAAAGCTTTGGAGTGAGACAACCCCAGGCTCACAGCGATTGTGCTCGGAAACGCAAGAGAAAGTGAAAGCGCTCCCTGAGCGAGGTGCCTCCTCACTGGCGAAGCTGTCAAAATATATAGAGTGGAGCCCTGGGTGCGCGCGCACCCGCACGCGCGCGCGAGCGCAACCTGCCTTGATTGTGCCGTGCGTCGCGTGCCCGGCCTGATTGGGCGCGTCAGACCCGGAAGTAAGGCTCTGATTGGACAGATCGGGTTGCGCCTCCGATCGAGGAAGTAGACAAGGGTTCGGTTGCAGCCTGATAGAGCGTCGTGATGTGGTCGGCTAGCAACCGGGTACACTGTGCACTACAGAGGGAACGGACTACGTGCTACTGCACCCTACCAAGTGCACTATATATACAATTAGGACGCGGATGGGGATTCAGAAACTGCACAAACCAAAGGGTGCAACTTCTTTTTATTTTTAGGTGGGCTTTTCAAGAGTTAAAAAAAAAAAAAGAATGGTGATGACTAGAACAGCAACAACAACAATAATAATATTAATAGTGATGACAACAACAATAATAATATTAATAGTGTTGACAACAACAACAACAATAATATGATGACTATAACAGCAAAAACAACAAAAACAAATTTTCTTTTTACAGAAAGGTTTGGTAAATGATTTACAGGTTTGGTAAATGATTTTCTGTCTGTATAAATATTCATCTGAATTTACAGGGGTTAAAAAAAAAAAAAAAAAAATTCAAGTCATTTATTAATTCATTTTCTTTCCCTTTCGTGGCCTGAATTAGACTGGGTGAGAAGAAAAAAAAGGAAATGGAGTTTTTTGGGGGGTTTGTGGGTTTTTTGGGGGGGGGGTTGGGAGACATGAGTCGAACGAATGAACCGACTCTCTCAAAAAATCTATTCACTTATTGGTAAAAAAATTAAGAATCACCAAAATGAGTCGAGATGCCCAACATTAGTAGATAAAATGCTATAAAATACTTCAGCAACTTGGACTGAAACAACCGACAGTGGATGTATTGCATGTTAATATTTTTGGGACTCGAAGTAACAAATTTGCAACACGGTTGTTTTTAAAAAAAAAAAAAAAAAAAAAAAAAAAGGGAAAAAAGAAAAAAACGGTTATATAACACGACGTTTTCAAGGACTTTGTACCATTTTCAGATAAGACTGCAGCAGTACACGCGTGTTACAGAAGCAACGGTGGCTGAGAGGAACATGATGCAGGCTTTCGGAAATATTCAGTGAGTAGAAGACAACTTAATCAAACTTAATTTAAGAGAAAAGGTTACTAAGGCTCGAAATCGAATATGCGCGTATATATCGGGTTATACGGTAACCACGGCGTTGGCGGAATACAAGTAAACAATAGAAATATTTATGTATTTTTACTTCCTAATTACGGTGCGTACATTCTTTTGTCTGTTTGCATGTTGGTTCAAAAAAAAAAAAAAAACATATAGCAACATTGAACAATAATAATTCGGCAAGTTTTTTTTTCTCAAGCGCCTGGTCTTTTACCGTAAAATCCAGTATATACGCGCACCAAAGTAATCCACCCATAAACATTCCATTACCTTTTTCGTGCTGAATGTTTACAGTTGTTATTCCTACTCGTCCTGCTGATTATCAGTTGATATTACGTTTCTAATCTACCTTTAAGGCTTATAGTGTTTGCAGCTTGGTACATAGGAGTTTTATTCATGAGTCAACAAGTAGCTTTAGCATATCATACTTTTAGAGGGAGTGTGCACAGATTAGTGAAGTAATTCCTGTCCTACATAATGTGCAAGCAATGTGTTTCTTTTCTTCATTAAAACAAGTCCAAAGCTAACTAAAACAGAAAGAGAAACAATAGGATGGTCTTTAACATGTGCTCATCATAAATACACATCTTACACCAATAAACCATCACAACTAGATATTTAAATAGTCATGTTTCTTCTATTCTCAGCTCCCTAATATTTGGACTATTGTTTTTTTTTTTTTCTGTTCTCCAGCCTTGACCATGAGAAACCTTACATACTGGCCATCTGTGCTGCTGGAATTGGGGGCCTTTTACTCTACCTACTAGGTAGGAAGAAGTCTAAGAAGATCCCAGTTGGAGATGGATGGTGGAGGGTAGGAGAGAAGCCCCTAACAGAGGACATGACTATACGCCCATTCTTTGTGGAGACGTCTGAAGAAATGATAAAGGTAGGGGTTAAAACTGAATTTAAAGGATTTTAACAGTGTCTGATTTTGAAACACTACTGACACAGACAGCATTGCAGATATTCACGAATGACATGTTCTGATTGGTTCACCCTCTGGAGGATCGAGATTAATTAGAATGTACTACACAGGAGCGGGAACGGTGCGTTCTAACTGGTCCGATGTCTCGTGATTAAAGATTATTATTCTGAGTAGATAATGCGTCACTGGTAATGGCAGACAAGCGCTCACGGATTGAGACGGTCACTACTTCTGAAATGTTAGCAATTCCACATACTGCCATCCCCCAAAAACACAAAGAAAGCTGCATAATATGGCCTTGGTGTCTAAAAAAATACTTTTAAACGATTTTCGAAAGATACCAGTGACAACAAACTGTTACAAGTGCTAAACTGAGTACATTTCTGGGTCAGCTAAACAAGTGCCTTAGGAAATGTTACTTTTGTGCAAGAAGCCACAGCTGCACTGAAAGTAAAGTGAGCTTTTAGACGAACCAAACAACAAGCCCTTTTCTTTCAGTCAGTCCAGTATTATCTGAAACCAATAAAGCTAAACCCATTTTTTTAAAGCAAGTCGGGAGAAATCTGGCCGACACCCCATAACATCCCCTGACCTGCAAAGTTATGGAAAGCTTATACGAAGCTGGCGAACTCTTTCAAGGTGTGTAAAACCCTGTGGCTGGTAAAGTGTATTTTGAGCTTGAAAGAAAGCAACCTGCAGCAGTTTTGGTAACATAAAACCACCACGCAGGGCTCTACAGCACAGGTGTTCCCTCGGACGGCCGTATTCGATGGTCAAAGGCTTGTCTCAATGCCCAAGTCTGACAATGGAGCATGCATGACCACTGTCATGCTGTAAAAATAAAAAAAAACAAATCATTAAAATCTCATTTTAGTTTGCTATGTTATGTTTCCATGTAGTGTATACTATAGCAATTATTTCCTTCAGGTTCAGTGGATATCGCTGAACAGTCCCCTTGACGTTCAGATTCAGGGTTATCCATCTCGTCTTGTGGGAATAATGGTTATATATTCAGCTTCAGATTAATCATGATACTTTTTTCCTTCATTTCAGGATCTTTACCAGCGCATTGACCAGACACGATATACAGACTGTTTGCAAGACTGCAGATTTAACTATGGCTTTAACTCCACCTATCTAAGAAAAGTTGTTTCATACTGGAGGCATGAATTCAACTGGGAGAGACAGGTTAAGGTGCTTAACAAATACCCACACTTCAAAACCAACATCGAGGGTGAGCTCATTTTATATATATATATATATATATATATATATATATATATATATATATACATATACACACACACAC
>JBCNYH010000027.1:6054070-6064581 GCA_039654325.1 Tandanus tandanus
CCTGTGAGACCAGTTTCTGACGTAGCAGATCACGTCACCACATTTGCTGCGTTTTGGAGAGCTAATGCTGCTCGCTCTAAAAAACTGGATTTATTTCTTTGTTATCTACATACTTTCTTGTTCTAATGATTTCAACATGCCTAGCAGGCAAGATTTAACATATTTAAGCATACTTATATCCTAATATAAGACTGTACCTTTAATATATTTACGTAAACAAAACTAAAACATCTACCTTGTAAGAACAAGAACAAGGTGGAAAAAGAAGCTTCATGACAACAGACTTGGTGGTTGATCTGATCAAACTCTCCAGGGGGATTCGATCTATCCAATCAGCACAAAGTTCACTATTATATAACCTGTTTGTTTTTAATAAAATACAGTGTGTTTAGATAATAAACTACAGTGTGTTTATCTGTTTGTGTGTGTTAAATATACAGAACATACATTTGGAATAAACAAGTAGATTAAAAAAAATAAGACACTGGTGTGTTATTGGTTTTTGGCTCACGTGACTAAATGAGTTCGACTCCCCTGAGGTAAAAGGAATGCTAGCTACATGACTAGCTAGCTACACAAGTTATGTGTAAATGAAGTATCTCCGGGTTGATTTCCACTCACTTTTGTCGTGCTGGTTCTCTGGTACCGTGGTGCTGGTTCCGGTTTCCTCGGTGTCTTCTCTGTTTTGAGACACAGCAGCTTCACGGGGCTGAACTTCAGGATCGGTCGCCGTGGTGACCGGGAGAAAGGAGCACAAACCGCTCGAGTCCCCCGTCTCTCCTTCCCTCGCGGTCCCTTCGGTGTGTTCACCCCACTGTTCCACCTGAATCTCACCGCCACTATCGACCACAGCCTCGGACTTCATGATAACAGTCATTATTTCACTCAATTCTCCTTCCTTCCCGAGTCGCTCCTCACCCATTTCTCCAAGTGTTTAAATTGAATTTCCCCCCGCTGATGCATCATGGGAAAGGAGACCCCGGAAGTGATTTAACCGGCTCAAAACACTTGAAGCCAAATGTCGCCATATTGGTACTCCCCTCTCCCAGCAGGTGAAGAAACTACATCTGATGGGAGTTGGAGGGAACATGTTCAGTTGGGTTATGGATTTTTTTTTTAAGTGACAGAACAATACAAGTGAAAGTAGGGTCAAGTATATCCAGGAAATGTGTTGTAGGAAATGGGACGCCCCAGGGTAGTGTTATAAGCCCTACTCTGTTTAATGTTATGATTAATGATATTTTTGGAAAAACACAACCAGGCATTGGCAGATCATTGTTTGCAGGCAATGGGAATTTATGGAAAAGGGGGAAGAATATAGATTATGTGATTTAAAAAAGTACAAAATGAAATAAATTAGGTGGGAAAATGGGGAAGAAAATGGGGTTTCAATTGAAAAGACTAAGACAATGATCTTCACAAGGAAAAGGATAAATCAGAATATTAAACTGAAGATATACGGACAAAATTTGGAAAGGGTATCCAACTTTCATTTTCTGAGAGTTATATTTGACACTAGATTAACCTGGAGGAAACATGTTATGAAAACGGCAGAAAAAATGTAAAACATTTACAGCATTTGGCAGACGCTCTTATCCTTCAAAGGCCCAACAATGGTGAAAGTGAGGATTGAACCCCTGACCTTCGGATGAGTAACCCATCACCATAACCACTAAGCCACCACTGCCCAGGGATGAATGTCATGAGGTGCTTGTCTGGACTGGATTGGGGAGCAGATATGGCATCTCTAAAGCAGATCTATTTATAAGATCAAGACTAGATTATGGCAGCCTGGTATATGGATCGGCTTCTAAGTCAGTATTAGCAATATTAGATGGTATTCAGTCTTCAGCACTAAGACTATTATAGGAGCAGTGTGATCTTCACCTATATGTGCGATGCAGGTTGAGATAGGAGAAATGCCTTTACCTTTACACAGAAAACAGCTTCAAGCCAATTAGTGGATTAATTTAAAAGGACATGATAAAGATCATCCGGTGAAACAGATGATGAAAAATAGCTGGGAGAGAGGGGTACAAACTTCGGGTTTTGGTTGGACTGCAGAATCTATAGCAACAGAAATGGGAGTGGGAAATAAAGAATGTTGTCCAGTAAATCTACGGCCATCAATTCCTATCTGGGAATTAGATCCTCCCAAATTGATCTGGAACTTCTTAAAACAAAATCCCGAAATGTTAATGATGATCTGGCTTTAGAATTTAACTGTTATGTCAAATTTAATGAACATATTCTGATTTTTACTGATGGATCTAAGGATCCAGCAACAGAGGCAACTGAAGCTGCTTTTATAGTTCAGGGCTGGAAGGTTGAAAATTATAAATGAACATCAAACTGTCTGAATGTGTTCACGGTAGAACTATATGCGATAATCATGGCGCTTCAATGGTCCAGGCAGATCAAATCCCAAAAAATATTAGTGTGAATTTTAAGAGCATCGGGGCAGGTATTTCGAAGAGCAGACAAGATATGATTTATGAAATTCTATTTGAAATTTGAAACGTAATCAGGTTGACGTCTCATTCATACGGGTTCCAGTGCATGTGGGAATACCTTATAATGAAAAAGTAGACTCATTGGCAAAGAAAGCTGTTGGAAAAGAAGACAAAATCAGAAGGAAAATGTATTGTATGGAAGGAGATTAATCTTGATTGGCAGAGAAAATGGGTAGAACAGTCAAAAGGAAGACATATGTTTTCATAATTGAATAAGACATCATCAAGTATTCAATTACGGAAGAAAGGTTGGAAGAGGAAAGAACAGGTACTGATGTCTAGATTGAGGATTGGAAATACTAATCTACACAATACATCGCAATTAATAGGGAAACATCAGACAGGATTATGTGAAGATTGTCAAGTGATGGAAGATGTACAACATGTGATTATGGATTGTGAGAAATTTAGAACATAAAGAAAAGAGATGTTTTGGGAAAATGAGAGAAAATGGACTAGAAGTAATTACGATTAAGAATATTTTTTGAATTTGGTGAAAGCCATGTAGGAAAAGAATGTTTTTTAAGTTTTTAAAAGACACTGGGTTAAGCCACAGAGTCTAATTTAGATAATAGCAAGATAGCACCAGAAGATGGAGGTAATGCAACACCAGGGATGCCAACCGCCGATAAACCACACAGAAGAAGAAGAAGAAGAAGAAGAAGAAGAAGAAGAAGAATGGTTAAAATGATTACGGCGTTGGCAATACATACTGCTTAAAAACATGGGGTGTTTTTTTTTTTCTATTTTGAGGAAATATCTTAATTGAAATTTGAAAGAGATGCACATAAACCTTTTCATAATATTTATGTGCATCTCTTTCAAATTTCAATTAAGATATTTTTTTAAGTATTCTTATTTTGTTGTAGTTATGCCCATTTCCACACATTCCTATTAAAATTTGATACAGGTGCTGTTTTCATTATTTTTTGTTTTTATATGAACATTCCCATTATAATAAAATATTCCTATATGCGTAAACACACACACACACACACACACACACACACACACACACACCCCATTCCAAATAAATGCCATATAAAAAAATTAAACTGTTTACTGACACATTGCAAGATTGTCTCTAGGGTAGATGGGCACTGATACAGAGAGCTTGTTTATGATTCATACAACTTTATAATATTAATTGAGGTTGATTATGTTAATCACTGAATAAATATTAATAATAGAATTAAGTAATGGTAATTAGTCTAATTCATATATTAGTTGCATTTAATATTATCAAGTATTATTAAACTGTTCATTTATGTTGATTAATCGGAATTTACGTGATGAATGATAAAGTTTATTGATTAGTTTAAAAGAAATGGAAAAAAAGAAATGGACCCTTAGATCGCCTCACATCCTTCAGCCCTTCACCTAAGAGAGTCGACCCTCTGATTCATCTCTAGGAGTCGATTCTCTCTTAAGTGGACGCGTTGTAATGTTTGGGTTTAAAACTTTAACTCATTCATCATTCATTTTCGGAACCGCTTAATCCTAATTAGGGTCGCGGGGAGGCTGGCACCCATCTCAGCCGATTCTGGGTGAGGGCAGGGTACACCCTGGACAGCTCGCCAGGTCATCACAGGGCCAACACTCACACAACCATTCACACTCACTAGGGGTGTAGGGTTGATATGGAACAGCCAATTAGCCTACTGTGCATGTTTTTGTACTGTGGGAGGAAACCGGAGTACCCGGAGGAAACCCACACAAGCACGGGGAGAACACGCAAATTCCACACAGAAAAATCCCGGCCTTCTTTCTGTGAGGCTAAAACTGTAACTATGGTACTTAATTCTTTATTGCTTAAATAGTGAATAATAATATTAGTTATTTGTTATAAAAGAAAGGGGCGCTCAGTGAAGGCTAATATCCTTCACTTAAGAGTCGACTCTTAGAGCCGGATCATAGAGTCGAATAGTTCAGCACCGCCGTGTCACTAAGGCTTTGAAATGTTTGGTTAAAAACTTTATAAATCATATTACTTAATTCTTACTTACCTAAGCATTCAATAACTTTTAGTTAATTACTTGAAAAAAAAAGAATTAGGCGCTTAGACCGGATCACATTTATCACTTAAAAGAGTCGACTCGTAGAGCCGATTCATTGAGTCGACTCGTTGCTAAGGCTTTGCAATGTTTGGGTTTAAAATTTTAAAAAAAAGTTTGTGTTTGTATTTTTGAAGTATATAAAAGTGTCGCTTGTAAGCTCGCAAGCCTGAGATTTCGATCTCTCTTACAGTGTTATTACTCTGAGAGCACTTTTTGGATTCTTGCATTGCGGATCTTTAGCGAAGAGCCCTGAGAGAGAAACCCAAATCCAGCAGCAGCAACTGCATCAGGAAGACCGTCAGTCCGGATCGATCAGACCGGACGATCATGATGGTGAGAACTGAGTTATCTCCTTTTCTTTTCAGCAACAAGTACTTAAAACTCTTGATAGAAATTGATAATACACAAAGCTAAGATTAGCTAGCTGGCATGAATGGTTTCCATTGTTCACAGTTTATTTGTTTGCTTATCGAACTCCATAAAGTATTCATTATATTTAAACACATAAAAACTGTTTATACAACAATGAGTTTTTTATTAGGAGATGTTTCGTGTAAATAAATAGAGACGTTTTCTGTCTCTGTTTCCTCTGTGTCTCCTCTTACTTGTAGTTAGTTAGAGTGCTTTACTGGATTGTTGAATGTTTTTCAACTGAATACATTAGAAGAAACCTTTCATTTAATAACCACACCTGGACTCTGTGGTGTGAGCTTTGCTAACATTACTAATCAAAAGTAGACGTTCCTGGCTCTGTGTCTGCCCCAGAGACACCTGATGATTACTTCTGAGGGGTAGAGCCTCCAGTTATGCTATCGTTAACTCAATAAAATAAAATTGTGGTTTGTAGGTTTCCCTCCTGGACACATGACCAGACAGCAGGAGTCCGACTACCGCCAAGTGTCTGTGCATGACGATGATGAGGAGATCGCCCGAGAGGATGGGCGTGTAGACGTGGTGTTTCCAGGGAGCGTGATGCTCCCTGGAAATGACGGCTGTGGCACATTTGTCTGTGAACTTCTCAAGAGTGTCCTGTACCAGAGACAACAGCTGCCCATGACCTATGACGAGATGGTTTCCTTCCAAATGCAGCAGGTTCCAACCACACAGGTGAGGGAGAACAAGCACATCAAAATTATTATTAACAATAGTTATATCTTGTGGGGTTTTAGGCACAAGATTTGGGGCAGAATTGATTTGTCTCTCTTTAAATGGTCTGAAATATTCCCTTAAATTTTTAAATACAAGTTCAGGTTTATATAGAGTATACACGCTCTCATGACTGACTCTCTGTCCACAGGTGGAGGAAAGAGCATTTAGGAAACCCATCAAGTCATCAGGAGGCCCAACTCGGCAGTGTTATGAGCGGACACTGCGAGAGCTGGATGAGGTGCTGGTGAGTTGGAGGACCTCTTCTCGCTGAGTCTCACTGAGTTCTCCCGCATGCTCTTCGTGCTGGGAAGCTCTGGGATTCTTCACACAGAGTTGTATGAGATCAACATGGAGGCTCTGGTACAGGGAGGCAGTGACAGGAGTTTGAGAACTTCAGCGTGTTTGAGGCAGCTGTTTCGCACCCTTTTCGTGGCGGATTTGCTTTCCGACGTGAAGCGAGTGCGTCTCGTGGGCACCACAGTCATGGCGCTCCATTTAAGCCGAAGGTCAACTTCAGAATTCCCACAAGGGTGAAGAGACGGGTGATCTCGCTGGCCAGCGGCGCTTCTGGAAGTGTTCATGGAAAAACGGACGCTACAGACTTTGATGATTATATATGGTTTCAAACACCTGTGACTATTAAGGGGTTCTGTAAATGGCAGTCCTAAAACACAGCTAACACCAGACAGGCTGTCTATTGGCTAAGCAGTGCTTGGCTAACACCGTACAGGCCAGCTAACAGCTGAGCTGTGCGAGGGTAACACTGGACAACAGGGTAGCGGCTAAGTAGCACGAGGCTTACACCTAACAGGCCGGCTATTGGCTAAACAGCACAGGCCTATGATTGCTCATTCACTATGAGGAGGTTGGATTGCCTCTTAACCTTCACTGATACTCCCAGGGGTTCCTTGGGGAAGGACTAGAACCTGTCAGCCTCCCATACCAGGCTGTTGGTGAAAACTTGGGAACATGTCTCCTAACGAAGAAATAACAGGAGCAATGGTCTTGAAAAGGCAAACGATCCGCCACGTTGAGTTTTACCAAGAAAACAACCACAATGAACGCAATGTTCAAACAACATCCTTGACGTAAGTAAACTCGGACAGCTCCAGATTGATTATGTTATGATCAACAAGCGGTGGAAGGCTAAAACCCAGGGGAGGACTGTGATACAGATCACTAACTCATGATGGCCAAGGTAAAGCTCAGAGTCAAGAACATAAACAGGGAAAAACAACCAGGCAGATATGACCTCTCGAAGATACCAAATTCCTTCAATATAGAATATATTGCATAACGGGTTTGAACCTCAAGTGAACTCACAAGATGAGCTTGAAGCAGATGAATTATGCAAGAAAAGAGCAGAAATAAGAATTTCTCGTTTCCTTCCATAATTCTTTTGGTTTAAAATCATCTTGTAAGTTCACTAGCGGTTCAAACCTGTTATGCAGTATATTCTATATTGAAGGAATTTAGTAAAGGGATGAAGACACAGTACAGAAGAAAATGGCTATGAATGACAGCCCAGGCTGATAAAAAGGCACTATTGAAATCTATGTGTCCGAATCTAGAGGAAGAACCCCACGTTGAGGCAGTCCACAGTGCAGAGAAGGAAATAACTGGTTACTCTGAGGCATGGTGTAATAGATAAGGCCACACTAAATGGTCAAGAACCAGTACCATTATTATTATCAGAAGCAGAAAGGGCACTGATGAACATCAGGAACGGTAAAGCCCTGGGTGTAGACAACATAGCAGCTGGAATCCTAAAGGAGCAGCAGGATCATCACTGGCTCGGATTCTACACAAAATGATCTGAGCTCCTTGGAAAACAGGCAAGAGGCCAACGGACTAGTGAGGGGAAGAAAGCGATCAACAAAGCTCTGGCAGAGAATAGCTCTTGATGATGATGATGATGATGATTCTTTGATTCATGGAGCTTTGCTTGTTTTTCTTCATCTTTCCTCTTCTTTTTATTCTGTTTTTTATCTTTCCTTTTCAAACAGAAATAAATAAATATATTGAAACAGAAATACTAATGTTAGCGTCTGTGTATTATTATATATTATGGACGTTGTTTCAGTAGAAATCCCACCAACATTAGCTTCGTTTTAATATTGAAACTATAATTAAACTCATTCATTCATTTTCAAGTCACTAAGTCTTAATTAGGGTCGTGGGGAGGAGGGCGCCCATCTCAGCCGACTCTGGGAGAGGGCAGGGTACACCATGGACAGCTCGCCAGGCCATCACAGGGCTCACACTCACACCTAGGGTCAATTTGAAACCGCTAATCAGCCTACTGTGCATGTTTTTAGACTGTGGGAGGAAACCGGAGTACCTGGAGGAAACCCACACAAACTACACACAAATGCCCGATCCCAGGAATCGAACCCAGGCTTTCTTGCTGTGAGGCGGATGTGCTAACCACTGCGACACCGTGCCGCCACATATCGAAACTTAAATATTAAAAAGTTATGGACTGTGTACTATGTAATATGTACGTTATTTCAGTAGAAATCCCACTGACATTAACTTTAATATTAACACTATAATCATACTCATAAAAACATAAAAGTCACTTGAAGTAAAGGCTTTACTGTGGTGTGGATTTTTTATCATTATTTTTTTTTTATATGATGGTACCAGGCTGTGTAATTTGCTTGCACTGGAACAGGATGTTTGGTCTGATGGAGGCTGTCTGCCACCACGACGAATACTGCAGCACGCAACACTATCTCCACCAGGACACATAATTGTACAGGATGGAGCTCACAGCCACAGGACCAGCACACGAAGTTGTGGGAACACACGTGAAGGTCAAGAGGGAGAAGAAGAAGAAAAAGACATTTTGATGGCTTATAAGACATGACTGTAGTGCTTTAGTCATTTAATATTGCAAAATACAAATATTAAACAGTTGACTGTCTCTCTTCAGTCAGAAGCATGGTAGCGTTTTGCTGCATTTGTTATGACTAAGTCACCAATTTTAGTAAAAGTAAACAATAACTGATAGGATGGGGCTTCAGAGTACAGAGACATCATGACTCAAAACACTCAGTTTCTTCAGGCCTATCTGGAGCCTATCTCTGCCGACTCTGGGTGAGGGCGGGCTACACCCTGAACAGCTCTCCGGTCCAACACAGGGTAACACACAACTATTCAGACACACACACTCAAACACCATCGCCAAGCCCGGGACTCAAAACCAGGACCTTCTCGCTGTGAGGCAGACGTGGTAACCACTACACCGCCATTATGACTGCTAGTTTATCTAATTACCCTTAAATCTCTGAACATATAGGGACCATGTAAATGGCTGACTGATTAGTTTTTAGATTAAAATTAAAAGTCCACACCTCAATCACATCTTGATTGCCTCTGTTGAAATCCATTGTGATGGCGTACAGTGGCAAAACTATAAATCCTGTATCAATGTCTAAATACTTATGGATCTGACTGTATACAGATATTTATAAAGAATCAGGTTAAAAGAAATGTTTATACCAGAGATGATTTGATGTCTGGTCAGAGTGACTCTAGTTCATGTCTGCTGATATGATACATCACATTATTTACTGATGCCAGGTACTTACCAAGGCCAGAATTCTGATTAGGTAGCACTTCATATGATTGCAGTACTTATCTTTCACTGGTGCTTGATGTCTGGCAGACACACAGGGTCTGGAAAGCATTTCAGGTTTTGTCCATTTTATTATTATTATTTAAAGTGGATTAATTGTCCTTTTGCAATTGTCCTTTTAATTTACACACTACAAAAACATGATTTATTAAAAATTAAACACTGGAAGTTATCGTTTAGATAAATCTTCAGTATTTCTTTGTTGCAGTTGTGTCCTGTGGTCTGTGACTGAGGTCCAGAGGACAAAAATTAAGTTGATTTGATTAACAGCTGTCCAGACTTGTATAAATTAAGGCCTGGAGTCTATCTCTGCCAACTCTGGGTAAAAATGGGGTACACCCTGAACAACTCGTCAGACCATCTCAGGGCCCCAACTTTCACTCACTCATTTGCTACCGCTTAATCCTATTAGGGTCGCAGGGAGGCTACAACCTATCTCACCCGACACTGGGTGAAAACTGAACTGCTCGTCAGACCACTGCAGGCCAACACACACACACACACACACACACACACACACACACACACACACAGCCATTCACACTTGCACTCACACCTAGGAGAACAGCCAATTGGCCTAATGTGGATGTCTTTGGACTGTGGGAGAAAACCTGGGTACCTGTAGGAAACTCCACACAGAAACGCCCTAGTAAAGTCCAAGACTCGACTGATATACATACATCATCTTTATGTTTATTTTACATGATTAACATTTATCATATTCACACAGAAGCCATTCATCATTTTAGCCCACCCCCTTTTCCTCTTTGTTTTCCAGACACGCTCCTCCCACTATCAGTACGATCCTATAAATATTCACACCGTCCCGAGGGAACAGCACTTTCATAATATAGATAAGGCTCAACGTAATGTTTCTAAAAGTTGAAGCTTTACTCCTGGCAGTCTTCTTGGCTGTGGCGAGCACTGTCTTTATCGGAGACCCACAGGGTACAAACCGACGAAAAATCCATGAGGTCCTGAACTTTGCAGTCGATCAGTGCAATGCTCAGAGTGACAGCAAATACAACAGTCAAGTTGTTAAAGTGACCAAGGTTGATGTAAAGGTAAGATGTTTAACTTTTATTTTTTAAGTTTACATACACACACACACACACACACACACACATATATATATATATACATAGATCG
>JBCNYH010000027.1:6078620-6112514 GCA_039654325.1 Tandanus tandanus
TTCCACGTGCTATTGACCAGAGCAACGTGTGACTCATTAAGTGAGGACAGTTGTAAGGGTAACCTATAAAGAGTTAAGAAGAGATTGGTTTAATATCTGGCAAAAGTTGTATTGTTGTATGGGGAAAAAAATATAGTAAAAAAATGTAAATGCATCATGATGTAAAGTTAAAGGTAGGGTAGGTCATTTTTAATTTTAGAAGTTTGCTTTGTTCTATTCCTTGAAATTCTCAGTATAGTCCGACAGCAATAAATAAATCAAATGCTCTGACAATAAACACAAGTTGACTCATTTTTTAATACAACTGAGTAATTGAGGGTTAAGGGCTTTGCTCAGGGGCCCAACAGTGGCAGATTGGTGGTACTGGGGCTTGAACCACCAGCCCTTGGGTCCAGAACGCTAACCACTGAGTCACCACTGCACTGCCCATGTCTCACTGCGGTAAAAGTCTGCTCCGAATGAAATGATTGATTGACCTACATGCATGATATTACATAATTATATAATACCGGCAACGGCTTGTGCTGCTCAACAAAAGCAAGAAAAGAGAGAATGAACTGATCAAAAGGCTATGACAAAATTAAGAAGTCGGATAAAGTAAGAGGCCGAATGAGGCTGAACAATGCTATGTCTCATCAATGATGGCGACAACTGAAGACGTTGAAGGTCCAGAAAAGGAAAGCCATGGTTGCTAAATTTCTGTTAGACAAGTAATTATCTGGATTTTATTTTGTTTTCTTTTGGATTTGTGCTCTAGCAGGAGCCAGGAAATGTGCCTTAATGTGTTTTGGTAGGGGCGGGGTGGCATGTCGGACTAGTGGTTAGCACATTCACCTCACAGCATGAAGATCCTGGGTTTGAGTCCTGGGCTCTGGCTTTTCTCTCGGGTGTGGAGTCTGCATGATGTCTCTGTGCATGTGTGGGTTTCCTCCGGGTACTCCGGTTTCCTCCCATAGCCCAAAAATATGCACATTAGGCGAATTGGCTGTTCCAAATTGGCTGCCCTAGGTGAGTGTGAATATATTTTTTTCCAAAATCTTTCTTACTGATGCTTCTACAATGTTGCCTACCCTATCTTTAAGTGTGACAGTGTGATGACTCTCTTTCATATGTGAAACCCAGAATAAACAAATTACAGTATGAACCGAGTTGAATGATTTCAAATTCCATTTAGAAAAGACAGGTTAAACTACGGACCCCTTTAAGGGGTAACTACAAACTGATAAGCCTCATAGTCGAACAGTTACCTTGTAGATGTAAGGATAGCTGGATCATGGAGGGTCACCAGGTGGCACACATTTTCTTTTATATCTGGCAACCCCATGCGCACAGCTACACCTTTAATCATCTCCTTATAGCGCAGGTCAACACCTAAACAGAGTTTTGTTCAGTGTTTATGAGACTGATTTATTAAAATGAAGGAGTACAGTCTAAATTCTCAAGAGGATGCATTCTTGGAAGGAGAGCAATATTATCTGGTTTTAATACAACACTCCAAATTACCAAATGCATGCGTGGACTCAGGAAGGAGTCATCACATGACTGGTCTGAATATGTATTAACACTATTCATCACGTAACAGATCTAAGCTGACCAACACCTACCTGACCTCCAATGTGAATCCCTTGACACCAACACATATTTCTACTGCCCTGGAGAATGTAATAGGCAGTAAAGGTCTCAGCTAGGTAATTCATACGTACTATCACAATCACAAAATAAAACAATTAATCTTTAATTCTGTGTGGAGTTTGAATGTTCTCCTTGTGCTTGTATGGGTTTCCTCCGGGTACTCTGGTTTTCTTCCAAAAACATGCACGTTAGGCTGAACCCTAGGTGTGAATCTGAATAAATGTGTGTGTTGGCCCCGCAATGGTCTGGTGAGCTGGTCAGGGTGTACCCCACCTTCGACTAGTGTCGGCTGAAATAGGCTCCAGCCTCCCCATGATCTTAGTAGGAGTAAGCGGTTAAACACAATATTCAGGATTCCTAAATATATCTATGCACGGGGTGGTACCCAGGCATTGCACACTACTACTCATGATTAAAAGAGACCTACATATACATACATAACTAACATTTTTGGGTGCCCAATACATTAGGAAACCCTTATCATTGAAGAAAGATTAATACTTAGACAGAGGTACTGGTTCCAGTCAAAAACGTCCTCCCTGATCAGTATTCTTCTGAGAGAGGTTTCATCCTTGGTAAAAATGCACATGCCTTTGAAATAGTCAGCTTTCTGTACGTGAGAGAAACAGGACAAAATAAAAAACAAAGTTGGGGCTATTTATTTATTAATATATTCTATTTATGTAACATTTGTCTTAAGCAATACCTCCTGCCGCTGAGGTCTGATGAGTAGCACGTTAAAATCTGGCCACTGGTCAACCAGCACATCTAAGGGGTCAGCTTGTACTCGATTAATCAGAAAAGCATATCCATATACCTGGAGACAAAAACCAGTCATCTTATAATGTATTTACTGTAAGATATAGATTAAAAAGATATGCAGACTGTATATAATATATTTCTGAAATTATATAACTAATATATAACTAATATTACATAATACTGAGAGTATTTGTTTCTTTCAGGCTGGAAGTCTGAGTAATAACCTTAGGTGGCATCACACCACTCATAATTATCTCATTTATTTTAAATATAAATATCTCAGTGATTTACACAAAAATACCTTGGAAAGGGCATTAGTGCACTACAGTTCTTCTTTTTTTATTGGTGCAAAGAAATCATCCCAAACCAGTCCAAGTGTATCCAGACAGAGTCAAAACAAAACCTCACTCATCAAGTTTACTGAACCTCTTAGTTCTATTAGGGTCACAGAGAGGCTGGAACCTATTGCTGCTGACATTGGGCAAAGGCAGGGTACACCCTGAACAGCTCGCCAGCCCCACAGGGACAACACACACACACACACACACACACAACTCGTCACACTAACACCTAGGGGTAATCTGGAGCAGCCAATTAGCCTAGCGTATGTTTTTGGACTGTGAGAGGAAACCAGAGTACCTGGAGGAAACCCATGCAAGCACAGAGAGAACATGCCAACTCCACACAGAAACGCCCTCGCCGAGCACGGGACTCGAACCCAGGACCGTGTTGATGTGAGGCAGACGTGCTAATCACTAAGCCACAGCGCACACCGAATAATCTTTTACAGGGGTTTTCTATTACAGCTAGTTTGTGACCTTTGATTTGCTTCCTGTTTCTAAAAACTGGCTTGTAATTTTCATGGATCGATGATTTTATATTTCATAGTGATATCACAGAGCTCTAGTTAAGGTATCACAATAGCCAATATAGAATGGTTGCTAATAATAATAATAATAATAATGATGATGATGATAAAGATCAAATAAATCGATTACATCATGTTATAACATGGGCTACTGTGGGAATAAATTCAATTCATGCCACTTGCAAACATACCCTTAATGATACTCATCACTATCACCATCAACCTGTGCAGTTTACAGACCTGTTGTGACTGGGGAAAGTAACATCTGAGCACTTCCTCTGCTTTCTTCAGCTCCTCCTTTCTCAGCACCTGCATAGCTTTAATACAACTGGGATCAAATAAATGCTGATCCACACACTCCGATCAGTGGACCAGGATTGCGCACAATGTTTTTATTATTAGTAGTGGTAGTGGTATTACCTGGTGACTTTTGGCACAGCTTCTGTGAGATCATTCGAAGTTTCCCCAACTCCTGCTTTATTTTCCCACTCATGTGGGAGATATGCTTGCTTTAATCCACACTTTTGTGTGCGCATCAGGGTTACCTTGCTTACCCAGCGTGCGTTTGGTGCGTCGGTTGTGCGCTTCCACAAGATGTACATATACCTTTAGCTCATAAAAAATAAAAAAAGACAAATAGCTGAGGAGTACCCGGATGTGACGTGACAGTGGCAAGTTTTGAATTAAAATTATGTGACCAATTGCGCACTCTGCTGGAATTCTTCAATAACATAGAGGAATAAAAATGCCTATAGCCTCACTCCTACTAGGGTCGCGGGGAGGCTGATGACCCCGAACAGCTCGCCAGACCATCGCAGGGCAACACACAGACAACCATTTACACCTGGGGCAATCTGGAACAGCCTATTAGCCTAACATGCATGGTTTTGGACTGTGGGAGGAAACTGGAGTACCATGAGGAAGCCCACGCAAGCACAGGGAGAACATGCAAATGCCACACATAAACACCTGAACCCAGTATTTGAACCCAGAATCGTCTCCCTGTGAGACGTAAATACTACGCCACCTGACAGTAACCTTCTTGCCTAAAATATGAAAAAGATTTAAGCTCATGCCCAAAAGTAATTATCACACACCTGTAATCATCGGGATTCTGATAATTCCCCACCAACAACTGCCTGTTTCTGTATGATCTTCTTGCTGCCTTCTTCCCAACTGACCTTTGAAGCCAAGAGCTAAAAAAGGATGAGTGGGATGATTATTGATTATCTTATTAATGGTTAGCATATCAGCCTCACAGTAAGAAGGTCCTGGGTCAGAGTCCCGGGCTCTGTTCTCCCCGTGCTTGTGTGGGTTTCTTCCGGGTACTCTGGTTTTCTCCAAGAGTCCAAAGACAAGCTAAGATTGGGTTTTGTAGGATTATGGAGCCCACATCTGTAGAGGCTAATCTTTACTCTATACACTAATGTCTAACACTAAAGCTTTACAGCTGTATCCTAATTTTTTCTTTTGATTTTCAGTGTTCAGATTTTATGATGATATTTTTTATACACATAGGTAGTGAACCCATAAAGTTTATTATAGAAAACAGAAAAGAAAGAACATTATATGACATTGTTTTATTAGATGATTTATTTCTTTATTACAAGAAAGTAAATAAACAAAAAGAAAATATCAAATTGTTGTAAAATGGATCATATATTTGGGGTTTGGTGAACAACAGGAATGCTCCCAGGAGCACTCACAGAGTCTTATAAACTTGATTGAACTCAAACCAAGCGGTTCTATAAGACAGATCCTCAGTGAAGCCTAAACTTCTAAACAGCCTTTTCGACACCTGGTTCTCCTCCTCAATGAAGCAGTACACCGGACAGCCCTCTGAATGTAATTTCTTTGCTACTGTGCTGACCAGGGCTTTGGCATAACCTTTCTGTCTGTGCTCTGGCAGTGTGTACAGTACCCCTATCGCACAGGAGGCATAGGTCAGTATCCATGACACCAGCTGACCATCTGAGTCGAGCACACAGTATGAAGGAAAATTCTTGATCATGCTCCTGATTGTGGCCACAGTGACTTCACCCATGCCAAACTTCCATGTGCCATTGATCACAGCAATATGAGACTCCTGGACTGGTGACACTTGGAAAGAAAACCTGTAGGGGGTTCAAAGAGAGTTTGGTTTTCCATTACGTTTGAATAAATCCTTCTATAAACCACAGCACTGCAGACTACTCAGTTCTGGGAATTAAATTCCTATAGCAGGCTCAGACTGAAGCACTGGCTACAAGGCAAATTGCAACGTTTAGGAATTAGACAGTAATAGAGTCATAGAAAAGTTTAAGGGGTTTGCATAGTATATTCATGCTAACCACTACACCACCGTGCTGCCACTCCTAACATACCATATTCTAGAATTCAAAACATTTGTTGATCCTTGTAATGATTCTGAAAACGACTGAAAAGTTTCGAGGCTTATATTATATCTTGCTCCTCTCGGTATCAAAATATTTTTCGAGATCTAATATTCCATACTGAATAATAGGGGAAAGAAACTACACCCAACTTCATTGTTTTTTTTAATAAAAAATCCAGCTGACCAAAAAAAAAATTAATAATAATAATAACTAGATAAAATGCATTTCCTGCAGGAAATGCGTGTGAATGCTGATTAGCTGAATAGATCCCTGAAGCAATGCTTAAAAAGGCTGAAATTAGCAGAGAGAAAGGGTAGAAAGTTAAAACCAATAGCTAAATCATTCATTTGAATAGCAAAATTGCAGACAAAATTTAACATTTTAAAAAGCAGTCGGAGTTGAAGAAAGTTGAATAAGCCACGATTTTGACAGAAAAGTAAGTTAAGAGTTTGATAAACAGCACAGGCATCAGAGATCAGCTGATCACGATCTCCTGTTTGTGTCCAAATGCACTCACAGGTCTTTACAGAGTCAGATTTTGCTCTGCAAACCTCTTGAACTCATCATATTATTATATGTATATGTAAGTCCTATCAATAAAATAGGTGACTGCCAGCACCAGAAGACTTTACTGAACACAGATATGTGTCATTCGTGTAGACAAAGTGAAAAATGACCACAGTATGGCAGTTTAAAAACTGGTCAGCTTTGGATTTTGTCAGAGGAAGCTAAAACGGAGATGAATGGAGGATTTGTGGGGTCCTCCTGGTGATCAGAGGCTGCTACAAAAAAAGCCAAAAAAACTAAATCCTATGGCTTAAGGAGTCACACTGTGTGACAGGCCATGTAATTATCTACAATTTGAGGTATAAACTGGGTGTGAGAAGTGAAAGGTGTTTGCAGGAGAAGAGGTGAAGCACAAAAATTTGTTGAATGTTGAATGTCCTGAATGGGCTGAATGTTTTGATGGTTTAATGGTTTTTCTAGCTCAAAGTATGCTGAAGTAGTCACATGCCAAAAAAAAGTACGGAAGAACAAAAAAGCACAGAAAAATAAGTTTAATAATAAGAATAAATAATAATTAGAATAATTCACACTAATAAGATTAAAGATTAGAACTAGAGTGTGAATGCTTAATAGCATTCACACTAATAATCAAGAGCATTCAATAAATCTGGGAGAGGTTATGAGGCCATCAACAGACATGCAGTTTGCAGCAATCGGTAGCTTTAACAACGCCCTGCTGAAACATGTTAAGTATTTCAAAGAGCTCTGAAAGTAGAAAGTGATACGTATATATAATATCAACAGTGTTTTTCACTCAGAATGGATTTTTTTAAAAACTCACTTACTTTGACTTTAAATTACTTACGTATCAGGTGTGAGGCTCGATGGATCCTGCAGTCTCATTAAATGGCAGGAACATATTTTCTCCATCTGCACACCTTTTTCCACCGCGACAGCCTTTAGCATTTTCTCATACTGCATATCAGCACCTAAAGACATGTTATAGGTTGCAGTGTTAAACAAAGCTTTCCAGGTTGGTGATCTTCATACTGCGTGTAATAAGAAGTTCAAAAGTAGTACTTAGACTGATGAACTGCTTCAAGTCAAGAATGTCATCCCTGATCAATATGTTCCTGAGCCATGATTTATCCTTCGTAAAAACACACACGTCTTTTAAAAAGTCGGATTTCTACATGGGAGAGAAACGCGTTATTCACACTCTGTCTGTTATTCCCAGAGTGTTATACTTTAATCATTTAAGTCATTTCCGTATTGAATACCTGCTCCAGTCTTGGTCTAACAAGTAGCACATTGAAATCTGGCCACTGGTCCACCAGCACATCAGTGGGTTCCACTTCCACTCGATTCATAAGAGAAACATATCCATGCACCTGAAGACACACAGAGTACAAGCGCTTACTTTTGACTGCTCAGGTTTTATGTTTTATATAAAAATGGTGCATTTAATCATCTTGTAAATGTGTGCATCAGTTTTAAATAAATAAAATGCATGATTTCTGTATTTTCCATACAACCCTTTTCCCCCAAACATGCCTTTATCTGAAATGCATCTAACATATGTAATGACAATAACGTTGAATCTAATCTAATCTAATATCATTAAAGAAAAAACATTTTAAAACACAAGCCCTGCTCCAAAAACGTCCTAATGCCTAAGATTAGTAAAGTATACAGAGTTCTACAGAGAACGTTTTGGGTTACAGACCTCTTGCGAGCGGGGGAAGTAATTCTGGAGAGTTTCCTCGACTTCCTTCAGCTCCTGCTTGTTCAACGCCTTCATGATTCTGCAACGCTGCTCACATGCCTTCTTCAACAAAACTCAGTCCATCAAGTCGGACAAGTTTTTTTGCATATGATTAACATCCAATATTCAAATTGACCTCATAAGTAAACAAAAGCTTATCTTACTATTAGGATTGTGGGGAGGCTGGTGCCTATCTCAGCCAACACTGGGCGAAAGCAGGGTACACCCTGAACAGCTGGCCAGACCATCAAAGGTCAACACACACACACGCGCGTGCGCGCGCGCTCGGCAACTTGGAACAGGACCATGCTGCCCACTTGCTCAACAGCATTTGCTAAATTTATGATCGCCGCAAAATTAAAAAAGAAAAACTGAGTTTTTTACTCACAGAGTGTACATAGAGTCAAGTAATTGGACAGAGTCAAGCTCTGTACACTCATTCATTCATTTTCTGAACCACTTATTCCTAATTAGGGTCGCGGGGAGGCTGGTGCCCATCTCAGCCAAATCTGGGTGAGGGCAGAGTACACCCTGGACAGCTTGCCAGACCATGGCAGGGCCAACACACACACACACACCCCTAGGGGCACTTTGGAACAGCCAATTACTGTAGCGTAATGTGCATGTCTTTGGACTGTGGATGGTAACCTGGATTACCCGGAGGAAACCCACGCAAGCACGTAGAGAACATGCACACTCCATGCAGAAACGCCAAGCCCGGGAATCTAACCCAGGACCTTCTAGCTGTAAGGCGGATGTGCTAACCATTTCGTGCTGCCCCTTGTTTAAAATAATGAATGAAACTACAGGTATTCTCTCTACACACAGAAAAACACATTTTATAATTAGATTAAATTGCAGCTCATGTATTGTATTGTTGCTATAATAATACTGTGATAATATCCAGGCATGAATTATTCAGTGATTCGTTCATTTCTAGTCCTAATTAGGGTGGCAGGGAGGCTGGCGCCCATCTCAGCCGACTCTGGGCAAAGGCAGGGTACACCCTGAACAGCTTGCCAGGACACTGCAGGGCCAACACACATACACCCATTCACACTCACTGATTTGGAACAGCAGATTAGCCTCCTGTGCATGTTTTGGACTGTGGGAGGAAACTGGAGTACCCAGAGGAAACCCACGCAAGCACGGGGAGAACATGCATGTAATTATGATCAAGCATTTTTACAGGTTTTTATAATTATTTTTTAAACACAGCACAAACGTTTCGATGTATAATTAGAATCTTTACATCAATTTTTATTTATATTTAAGATTATTAAGATAAAGATTTTTTTTTTTCAGTATGTTGCATTACATGTAATTTGATCTGTTACAAGTTACAAGCAAATTCCTAGCATTCAAACAGAAGATGCCACTTTAAGACTAGCGATGGGTGTGGTTAGCATTTGCCTCAAGTAATTGGTCTGAAGTTGAATGAAATCTAACAGGAATGTCCCTTCCCACAAAATCGTCATCATTCCTTCCTATGCAAAATTAAAATTAAAACCAGTAGACCTGTGAGATGGATCCTCAGTGAAACCTAAACTGGTAAAGAGCCTGTAGGATGGTAGGTTCTCCTCCTCTATGGAGCAGTAGACTGGGTAACCCTCCGAATGCAGTTTCTTTGCCATTATAGTGATCAGGGCCTTGGCGTAACCTTTCCCTCTGTGCTCCGGCAGTGTGTACAGCATTCCCATTGCACAGGTAGCGTAGGTTAATATCCATGACACCGGCTGACCCTCTGAGTCCAGCACACAACATGAAGGGAAATGGATGATCATGTCTCTGATAAATTGTTCAGTGGATTCTCCCATGCCAAATTTCCACGTACTATTGACCAGAGCGAGGTGCGACTCATTCAGGGATGACACTTGTAGGGGTAACCTGCGGCAGATCATAAAGAAGCAGGTTTACCTAATATTTAAACAACAGTTTTGAACAACAGTTTTGAACTGTTTTGTTCAAAACAACAGTTTTGAACAACAGTTGTACTATTTACTGGCTTCAATTACTTTTGGATTAATCAAAATATAACAGGAAAAATAATTGTTACATATTCAGAAAGTGTCATTCATTCATTTGCCAAACCGCTTGGTCCTACTAGGGTCACAGGGAGGGTGGAGGCTATCTCACCAATCTCTGGGTGAACACTCTCAACAGCTTGCCAGTTCATCACAGGGCTAACACACATACAACCATTCACACTCACACTTGGGGGCAATTTGGAACAGCCAATTAGCCTAATGTGCATGTCTTTGGACTGTAGGAGGAAACCGGAGTACCTGAGGGAAACCCATGCAAGCACAGGAAAAACATGCAACTCTACACAGAATTACCCTCGCCAAGCCCAGGACTCAAACCCAGGACCTTTTTGCTGTGAGGCGGACGTCCTAATCACTATGTCCCCATTCCGCCCAATTTAGTAGTCAATAAACAGTTATTTTCAAATACAGTGATTGTCCACCGCATCAAAAGGAGTCGATCTGATTAGAATGCCTCCTGGTCGTCTCCCTTTAGAGGTGTTCCAGGCGCATCCAACTGGGATGAGGACCTGGGGCATACCCAGAACTTGCTGGAGGGATTATATATATATATATCCCTTCTGGCCTGGGAATGAAAATCTCGTTATCCCCCAGGAGGGGCTGGGGAGTGTTGCTGGGGAGAGGGATGCCTGGGTTTACCTCTTAGACCTGTTGCCTTCATGACTTGCCCTCGGATAATAGGAAGAAAATGGATGGATGGATGGATGACTCTTTTACATTTGACAAGCAAGTTAAACATCCAGCTCTTTATTTCATCCTATTGGTAAATGAGTTACCTTTCAGTCGTAAGGTTACACGGATCCTGCAGTTTCATTACATGGCAGACATACATTTGTTTCATTGGCACACCCCTGCTCACTGCTACAGCCTTTATCATTTCCTCATGGCGCAGGTCAACACCTGGACATGATTTATGATACATTTCACAGTTAAAAGTGAATGGAGTTTGAAGGAGAGCAACATCTTTTTGTTGTACATCTAATGTTAAACATAAAGTCTGAGAACTGAATACTTAGACGGAAGAACTGCTTCCAGTTGAGAACGTCTGTCCCAATCAATATGTTCCAGAGAGCTGCTTTGTCTTTGGTAAAAATGTTTGTGAGCTTGAAAAGGTCTGAGTTCTGTACACATGATAAACAGGTCAATATTAAAAATAGAGAAATAAATAAAAGCTGCTTTTGGTGAGCGTGCTGTCTGATATTTCATCACAGGGGATATTTGATCTGTGATACCTGTAGCCATTTTGGTCTGACGAGTAGCACAGTGAAATCTGGCCACTGATCCACTAGCACATCTATGGGGTAAGCCTCTATTCGATTAATTATACAAACACACCCATACACCTAAGGACAAAAACAAAAATACATTCATTTATATTGATATCGCTGTAATATTTTTAAAGCTTTTTTATTAGTTTCCTGACTGCAAACTCAATCTGGTTTGGTGATGTTTAGGTCATGATAGATGGTGTTCATGATAGATGACCCCCAACCCCACCCCAGACTTGTTCTCCCCAGTTTGGTCACTTGCCATTTGCAACCCGCCAGCCATCCCTATCACATGGGAACAATCAACTGCAGAGGTGTAAGGCTCACACTTTCTTCCTCTGGGATGATCACATCTCATGCTGTCTGCACTATATGCACTGAGCTCATGGACTCCAGCGACTGGCTAGTGTTGCTGCAATTGACAGTAGTCAATTGACCTCATGTGTAAGTCTTTAGACTGTAAAATAAAACCCATGCGAGTGCATGGAAAAACAATGCAAACTACACCACACCCAAAAGTTATGACCGGATTTTGAATAAATTTTTTGGAGGGGTGGAGTACAGTCCAAGTAACACCATTATATTTTGGTGGCAATCACGATCAAGATCAGGGAATTTTTTTAAAAGGACTATTTTAAGTTGCATTATATTATTACAGATCTGATGATCCAGAACACTACTCTGAAGTTTCAGACACGCGGTGTGTAAATGGGTTTGTCTTTTGCATTGGAGAGCTGATTCATTGAGGAGCAAAGGATTACCGAGTGCATCAGTGTCATGAAGCAACCACTTTGCTTTCCGTATTTAATCTCTGCACTACTGTAATTTCTGCACACGCCCCAGCATTTCACCCATTATGAATGAGAACTGGTTGATCTCGTTTAGCTCCAAATAAAACAAGCCCTACAGTAGATCACTCCAGCATTTACAACACTATCTAGCCTTTGAAAAGTGACCTTTGTCATCTGACTTAAATGGGCGATCTAGAACCATCTAAAAGTGCACAGCTAAATAATTTTTCACCCTAGCACCATTTTCTTCCTTTCACAGCATGAAAGATCAGATCAATACCATGCAGTGTTTATTTAAGCTCAGATAAACTTTGTAAAGATCATTCGGTGGTGTTTACAGACCTCTTGTGACTGGGGAAAGTAATCTCTGAGGGCTTTTTCTGCTGCCTTCAACTCTTCTTTGTCCAGCAACTTCATGGCTCTGAGAAAGTCCTGCTGAAGACGTCCAGGCACAAACAAAAACATTCAGGTTATGGTTGAGTAAGTGACTGCATACGCACACACACTAGAGTAAGAGTCACTCTGTCCCACCTGCATATTTTATGCCTGAAGTGACGTATAAAACATTTAATAGGTATAAAATTAAAAGGATATAAACCATGCAAACAAGTTGTTTTAAGGTGTAAAACCAGGACCTCCTATGTCCATTTTAAGTAAAAAGGAGGATAAAGGAGGTTTTCAAAACTTGTTTTCTGTGCTTGTCTGTTGTAGGCTGCTGGAATCGGTAAAATTATATTTTAAAAGTGTGTCTAAGTAAGAAGAGCTTCAAAACAGCCCTTCATCCAATCACTAGCATCATGCAGGGTTTGGGGGGGGGGGGGGGGGAGGGTTCCTAGGAGGGACATGGAGACAGTTATATTAAAAAAAAATAAAAAAATCTATCCACCATTATCTATACCGCTTATCTGTCATGGTCATGGATGAGCTGGGGCCAATCCCACCTGACTCCAGTCGAGTGATTGGGTACACCCTGGGCATGTCACGAAATCATTGAAACCTCCAGAAGAGCCCTACACAGGCATGAGGAGAACATATAAACTCCACACAGACAAGCTTCATTCAGCTGTGAGATTCAAACCAAGAACCTTCTTGAAATGAGCAAACAGTGCCACCAACATGCCGCTTGCGCAATACTATATAACAAGGATATTAACAGGCTATAAATGAGTGTCATTTTGCCACATGCAACCGGTGTAGCCTGAGTGACACCTCAGGCTGAAAGGCTGCATAAATGATTGGTGTGACATGAGCTGAAAAATTAACCCAAAAAACCTGTGTCAATATCTAAATATCATGAGTTAACTACTTACAAAGGACGCATGATACTGCATAGTGCACTCTCAAGGAAGCCAACAATAAAATACGGACATTGTTTGAGATTATATCCTAAATATAAACCTTATCCCAATTAATTAATTTGCTGAACATTTGCTTAATCCTACTAGGGTCACAACACTGGGTGAAGACAGGGTGCACCTAGAACAGCTTGCAAGACTATTGCAAGGCCAACATATACACAACCATTCACATTCACACCTAGGGGCAATTTGAAACAGCCAATTAGCCTAAAATGCATGTTTTTGGCTTTGGGGAAATTAAGGGACCATAGTAACTTGAGGAAATCCATGCAAGTATAAGGAGAACATGCAAATTTCACACAGAACCACCCTCAAAACCAGGACCTTCTTGCTGTGAAGCAGAAATGCTAACTACGCCACCTGAAATGAAACATATAAACCATAACGAACGAACAGGACTTTGTCAGCTATAAACATAGCCATGACTACACACAAGTATACATGAAGATTATTAAAGGAAACATTTTTGCGTGGTGAAAGAGCACTGCAATAAGTAAAAGTAGCCATATCGGTGTGAATCGGTACCATGCTAGGTAGTTAGCGTTAGCATGCTAGTTGACCATGCTAAAAACAAAGTACCAGACGCTGCCACATTGGATTGCTCCAGTAAGCAAATGTGAAAAGTGACTATTCTATTGGGCCGTTACTATAACACAGGGGGCTACACCTTTTGCTCAGGCACACGACTACCTAGTTTACCCAGGCACTGTACTGGTTATAATAGATCTATTCTAGGAATATAATGAGCAAATGCATTATGAATATATAAGTATCTGAAATGAAAGCAGACAGCATGGAATTCACTTTGGTTATATATGCAACTCTTAAAGAAACACTGTTAAAACAGAAAACAAATGATAACGTTTAGCCAGGATCTGTTTACATGCCTTACAAAACCAACTATATACAGTTAATAACCATCCTCCTTTTACTGGCACCTTTAGCATAACTGTTTCTTAGCACTCACAGTGGTTACTGACCCTCAGAAACTTAAATTGTCCATACTCTTTAAGTCTCGATTCTTCTGGAGCGGGTGTCAGTCTGAGGCTCAAGAGAAAGACGCCTGCCTTATATGCTGATCTGTGACCTGAATTCTACTAGTTATTAGATCAGAGGACAGCCTGGATGGACAGGACAGATAGCTAATCGTGATCTGTATGAAAATTTAGGGTTGTGGCCATGGGTGATACTTGATCTTTTTGTTTATATCCGGGTACAGGAAGGGAGGGGGACCCCTGCCATCTGGTTTGAGCTGTGTGAGAGTTTCTGGGAGATGGCAAGCAAATCCGAGGCCCATATAGGTATCAGCATGGGGCTCTATACTAGTGTAACTCATCATGGATTAATATGGCTGATTTGGACAGGATACACTGTCTGGCCAAACCAAAGCTGTAGTTTTGTAGTTTGAAATAACCAAACAATTAACAGCTTTAAATAGGATCAATTTGCAGTAATTAATATTACAGCTGGCTAAAATGAATGTAACCCTAACTGATACAGTGAGTAGCTTCATTCTCTCTTATTTTTTTTTTTGTAATTTTTTCTTCCAATTTCTCGCTCTTAATTTGGTCAAAGCCCATTCCCACATATTTATTATTGCCTCCCTATCATGCAAGGGGCATAAGCAATGCAGCCACCCGCACCTTTACAAACTGCTGCGCATTGACGTTCAGGGGGTGGACTAACAGCTCAGTCAAAAATTCAATGGATTTCTGGCCACGGATGGTTGCGTGCATTAACATGGATTCAAGCTTGCAATCTCCAGGTTGATGGTCGCATGCTTTAACAATGCACTACTTGAAAGTCCGACATATCATTTGGTTAAACAAGCATATCAAAAGATGTATCATATGGTGGTGGAAAGGATGGTGCTATGTTTCAAAAGGGTCAAATGATTGGCCTTCATCTAGCAAATAAAACAACCAAGGAGACTGCTAAAATTACTGAAAGTGGGCTAAGAATAGTCCAACACATTAAAACCTGGATATTGCAGGACTGTTACATTTGTGGAAGAATCAGTCAGAAGTTAACGGAACTGTGAATGTATGTAATTCTTTCAAATATCAAAATGTTCCACAGACCCTTTCCTACTGTTATATTATAATCTAGAACACGGCACAATTTTCTCCTAACGCTGCACTTTATTCTACACCTGGAAGTCATCCTAAAGGACACAGCTTACAACTCATACTTTCATTTTGCTCACTGCTTGCAGATGTGTCCGATATCTTTCTGTCAAAGCAAGATAAAGATGTTTTTAATATTTCATCATGCTGAAACGTTATAATTAAAAATGGATAATTTACACAAAAAACATCTACATATTCTTTAGGAACGGTCAGCAAGGACCTTTTATTATGGGTTACGTATATACTGTAGACACATCATGGACAGAGAAAAGGGATACAGTATATACAAAGAACAGTAATATACATTGATAAATCTATATATACACACACACTGAAAGCTTCCAGAAAATTTTGTGGTGTAACAAGCGTATTTGCATTTGAAACAAAAGTATTTGCATGTGTATTCCCACAAGCCAATATTTAATAAGCAGGCAGTTATTGCCAAAAGTGCAGGATGAGCCCTCCCATATTTCAAAGGTAAATGTAAATAAGTTGTTAACGAAGCTTCATTCCATACAGTTTTTTTTCATTATTATTTGCTTAATTGAAAAACGTAGTGAAGGGGCAGTGGTGGCCCGGCGATAGGGTGCTGGCTTACTGATCCGAAGGTTGGGGGTTCAAGCTCCACTATCACCGAGTTGTCACTGCTGTCCCCCCAGTGCAGCTAACTGGGTTATCAAAGGCCAGCCATGTCTCTCAGTGTCTGTGGTGAGAGGCATGTAAAAGAACCATTGCTGTCGTTCATAAAGAGTAGGCCATTGGGTTGCCGTCAGCGTGTTTCTGCCCTACGATGGCATGGCGAGCTGTCCAGAGTGTACTCTGCCCTCGCCCAGAGTCGGCTAAGATGGGCACCAGCATCCCTGCGGACCCTAATTAGGATTAAACGTTTCAGAAAATGGACACAAAACTTAGTAAGGCAGGAGATACGGTTCTAAGGTCTGTTACCCCAACCCCGTCTTGAACACCTCGATGTGTGGTTTCAGTAAGATTTAGCTACGGCACACACAGTGCGTAGATCATTGGAAGTGCTAAGGGAAATGTTTCCAGATCAAGTGATTTCTTTGCATGGTGATGGTGGGTGGCCGGCCTGTTCTCACCCCTTGTGATTTTTTTTTTCTGTAAGGCTACCTTAAATCAAAAGTGTATACTTAAACGACCCTATGCTCTTGAAAGCCTCAAAGCTACAATTCAACATGTTCCACCTGACATGCCCCATCCAGCCATGGTAGCTTTCAGAAATCACCTCCACGCGTGTGTAGACAATGACTTCCACCATTTGAAAAATGATCAATTTAAAAACCATGAATTAAAAACTGTTCTGAATGAAGTTTCAAGTGGGCAAATAATCTGACTATCTTTGCTTTTGAAATGTGGGAGGTCTTTTTTGAGTCTCCCTGTACAAGTCACTTTATATGGCTCAATACTACAATATCCAAACAGTATATGTATGAGTGAGAATTATTAAAAGTTTAATTCACAGCAGTATACACACACACTGGAACTGCAGCCAAGGCTAAATATCAGCAAAGCCAGCGTGCTTATACGAGTAAACTCATTTGCTCATTTGAGTAAGCATATGGCTTTGGCAATGTTTAACTAGAACATTGTTGAATGTTGAACAGCTCACCAGGGCAACGCAACACACACACCAAGGGGCATTTTGGAACAGCAAATTAGCCTAATGTGCATGTCTTTGAACTGTGGGAGGAAACCAGAGCACCCACGCAATTACAGGGAGAACACGCAAGCTCCACACAGAACTGACTCACGCAGAACCTGCTTGCTGCGAGGCAGACATGCTAACTATGCCAAATCACCACCCATACCACATCAATACAAGTTATTATAAGTAACACAAGTTATTAGGTAATTTAACATAATTGGACTTAAAACTGATTTGTTTTTTTTTTTCATTCTGTACTGAGCAATCCTTGAGCTTCATCAATCTTTTAGTAAAATAGTTTGCAAATCTCTGCACAAGATTAAAGAAAAAGCCACTGCCTGCCCAGTTGTATTTGCTCTGCATGCTTCACTGAGCAGACTCAAGCTCCAGTTTTTACTAAATAGCAACATAAGATTAATTTCCATCCAGAGTTAGGTTTAATCGACATGTTTAATATGGGGGGGGATCTAACCACTCCATTAAGTCTTCTCCAGCACGTCCCAAAGACTTTCAATAGGGTTAAGATCATGACTCTGTGGTACCAGTTCATGGATGAAAATAATTCCTCATGCTCCACTTTGAGCCCCACTGTTCCATCCTTTTGCCACTAGAAAAGAAAAAAAGAAGAGATGAGATAATCTGGTTATTCAGTACTTCAGGTGATTACATTTTTGGATAAATAACGTTGCGGAGCCTCACGCTTACCACCTGAGATCATAGCACTGCCCTGACAGGCTGTATGGTAGGCATTGGGCATGATGGTGCATTACTTCATCCACCTCTCTTCTTCCCGGATGCACCCATTACTCTGGAACTGGGTGAATCTGAGCTCATCAGATCACATGACCTTTTTCCATTTTCAGAGTCTAACCTTTTTGCTCCCTTTCAATTAACCCCATTTATAGTTGATAAATCTGTCCCTTGAATCCTTTTTATCTTGTGAATATGGAAATACTCTTGCTTTCCCTATTAAACATGTACGAGATTTCTACCGTTGATTTCACTCAAAGTGCAAGTGATCTCTGAACACAAGACATATTTCTTTGTTAAAGAAAATTGCTCATCCTGAGCCTTCCCAGCTTTTAATAACGCATTATAGGCTTAACCCAATGTTAGTTATTTCAGCAATCTCCTTAACTGTTTTCTTTGCTTGATGACCACAGGCAACATGGTTAAGAAACGAGAAGCTACTCACCACATCAGTTAGAATTAAATAACAGGTTGAAAGCTGAAACCTACGAGTCATTGTAGTAATCATCCAACAGAAGGCTCTTACCTATTTGTTTAAATGAATCCAGGTGGTGACACTTTTTTGGGTCAGGCTGCATACCAAGATGTTTCATTCTTCAGTATGATCCACAACCTAAAACTGCAGTCATCCACACATCCTCCCTCCATGCTTCAGAAAAGGGATAGAACAATTTGCATATCCAGACACTACCTTGAGATGTGTGTACAAAGTCCTGTGACAGTGAAAATGATTAAAAACAATTCCCTTTGCTCTGCTATGGTGCCATTTAAACAAACAGCAGCAGGACAGTAAATAGTATGTAATAAATGCTTGTTCTATTTGTAGCCAGCAGGCGTCACCATGTGCAGTTTTATTTTTTTAAAGCCAACATTTAAAGCATATCGTTCCAATAACCACACCAGATAAGATTTGGGTTTGTTTATTTCCATTAAAACTTTTTTTTTTTACAGATTCCAAGATACAGCTCAGTAGTAAGTCAGGAACACACTGAAGCTCATGATTACCTGACCAAGGCAAGAAATAAAAGCCATAGACACAAACTGGGTTTGATAGGGCTTTCAGACTGATATGAACACAAGTATTAGAAAACATTTTAAAAAAACTTCAATTAGGATGGAAAAACAAAAGTCAGTAAAAACAAAAAGGTCCTTAATCAGCTCAGTCCTTGCAGCTATGAGGGAAGGTTTTCCTTTCCGAGGGAGTTCAAACAGTCTGAAAGTCAGAGACCTTCCACCTTCAAGGCACAACCTTGTCTGAAGTCTCAAATCCTCACCCACATACACACAAGTCATAATAATCCTCTAAAGATCAAAACAATTCAATCATGATCAATTCCACACCCATTTACCCCAATCAAAATATCAGCATTTGAAAATTTAGTTCAATAAGAGATTCTCATTAATCCCTCTCCCCTTGAACCTTCTCTACTTCCTGCTTCATAGTTTGACCCTTCCTTCAGTGGCACCTTACATCCTGTCCAGATGGCAAAATTGTGGAATTTATTAATAGCATTATAATAATAGAAAATAAGGGTTGACTTTTGAACAGACACCGCACTACAGAAATTCTCCTTTAACTCCTCAAGTCAGTTTGTGCACTCGAATCCTCTTTAACTCCAAACGTGACGTCTGCAGTGGGTCACAGCCTGAAAACACAAACGTTGCAAATTTCATTCAAATACACCATAACACTTCCCTATGTAAACCTCCATTAATAAGCACAGCAGTTGAATATATACCCAGGCATATGGAATACAGAGACAGTGTGTGAGATACTTACATTACAGCGAGTGGCAGTTTCTATATTCTTACACCAGAACGCTGGACCCCAGCTGCACTGCTCCACCCCCAGCAGCCTCTTCAGTGCTCCAGGGCATGCACCCAGCTTCTGCAGCAACACATTACACAGGACACACTCAAACCAAGCCGGTGATCATCCAGCATCAACTGCAACTTTAAACCCCTACAGCATGGACGAGCGCCAGCCGATCTTACCATGCAGACAAACTCTGGGTCAAGGGCCTGGAGTAGCAGCTGGACGATGATAGGCTCGTAGTTGTCAATCAGCTGCTCACACTGTGCACAGGAGGACATTCTCAGCAACCACAAACAAAAATACAGGAACTCTAGCAGCAACTGTTCTTTTGATACAAACCAGCCATTTAGCACAGACGCACCTGAGTTCTATATTCATCAGGCAGGAAGTTGCAGACTTTTTTCACAGCATCCTCAATCTGCGCCTCTGTGGCGTTTTCCTCCAGGATGTTATCGATATAACGCACCGCCATCTTGCACACATCGCAGAACCCGCCAGCCTGAAACTCGGCCTTCTCCATCACAGCTAAGAGACACAAGGAATGCAGAAAAGATGTGAAAGGAATCAAAAACAGGAAATGCATTAATTAACTTGTATATATTTATTAAAAAAAAAAAAAAAAAAAAAAACCCCGATACTGAAGGTCACTGATACTCACGGATGAAGGCACGACTCGCGTCCCTGCAGAGGCCCAGAATGCTACAGACAGTCTTGGGATCAGCCTCCTGCAACAGCAGCTCGATGATTGCTTGGCCGTAGGTCTCGATCAGATCCTTGCACTGAGCAGAAATGGTGGAAGGCAGGAGGCTGCACACTTTCTCCACAGCCTGCATCACTTCTTCCTGAAAGGGACAGCAAAGCTTTAGAACATACAAGACATTTGTTTTCATGGCATGACGAATCCTTTTTATTACATCAAAACCTCATACCTCAGTGGTCTTGTCCTGAAGTATACTGTCCAGCTCCTTCATCACAAACTCACAGATGGCACACTGAGGGGAATCACGGGCACGCACCATCTTCTGCACACAAACACATGAAAGAACTTTGGATACCTTGAACTCTGAGCATGGCCGACACCTATAGTAAGAGAGAGACTGGTTATGTTACCGTGGCAGGTTTGACGAGGGCAGCCTTTACCACTGTAGCAGCAGGGACGGTTTTTGCTGCAGGGATGGATTTTGCTGGAAACAGATTCATCATGGGTACAGACTGGAGGGTGGAGTCACAGAAACCGGCACGGCAACAGATGTCTTTGGGTTGCTACGAGAGAAGCAAACAGTGAGCATGGATGAGTTGTTAGGGAGATGTACAGTCATGCCAATTCAAGCACACACAAACACACTCTTCCAATTAAATCAAACCATTATAGAAAGTATAAAACTACTATTAATTTGAATAAAGCAGGAAGTGGTAGTCGAGAGTGGTTAAACTCACTTGAGTTAATCACAAATCAAGACTAAATGTGGCATCAAGAATTTGAGTTCATAAATTCAGTTGCACCGAGAGGGGAACTAAGCGACCGACCTTAACGGCACTAATAAATGCCATTCTTCTACCACAAGCTGAACTTCCTGTTTAGGTGCGGCAATTTGAATACAGATAAACAAACAAAAAAAATAATAAATTAAAAAAAGCACACGCAGGAAAGGCTTCACTGCACACCAGGCGCTCTCATTCTTCAGCTCATGTTCCAACTAACCATACAGTACATGAAGAGCAATACAATACCATATGAGAATACCGACACCTCAAATGGTTAAACAGATACTCAAATCCCTCATGCATGTGCCCAGCAACATCAACCCACGACTGTCACTCATTTTCGAGGTCAAAGGATGAATAATGACTCAACATCTATTCAAAAAGGCCAACCATGAAATCTGCATGTTCATGTTTTACACATTTGTCGTCTTTCTTGATTCACTTTCCTTTTGACAATGCTTGACTGTGATGAGATCACTTACAAATGTTCCCTGATTCATGAATGGCAAGTTGTTTACTTGAAACAGATTGGCTCCACCTAATGGATGGATGATGAATTACATCATGGTAATAGTTTATGCAAAGACTGTACAATAATCATATACTTGAAAAGCTCTCTCCACATAAAATGAGTTGAAGGGCCAGATTTGGCCTGCAGGCCTTGAGTTTGACACCTTTGCCTTAAGCAATCAGTACCTCACAGAAGTGCCCGGTGAGAAGTCTATGGAAACCCATTTGCAAAATGGTTTGAATAAAGCGGCTGGATGCAGGTTTTAATGCAGTCATGCATGTCCTTCAGTGTTTGACACTCATGCAGCACAGTTTGTAGCAGACAGAGGAACTGGACATGCACAGTACAAGGCTTCTCTAATAAGTTATGTGCACTGATAATGTACTCCTGCTGCATGTGGGGGGCCTAAAAAACCTTAAAGGAAGCCCAACTCCAGTCTCATAGCCACAGTTTTTTGCTTTTAATATTAGCATTCATGCTTGTGTTAAAGGTAATTTTTTTTAATATATGTATAATTCTGATATAATAAATATATATATTCTGTCACTTTCAAAATCTCATTTAGCAAAAAAAGATAATGTTGGTTGAGTTTGCTTAGTTTAATTTATTAACACGCTCAAATTCTAAAAAAATAAAATTTTAATAAAAGTTAAAAAAAATTAATCAACCAGAGCTTGAGTTGAGCTACCTGCTGTTTTCTCTCTCTCTCTTTATGAAGAAAAGCCAATGGTGGCATGCTAAAAGCAGAGGATTATGGGAGTAGCAGGTGAGGTGAATGCACCAGTCTGACAAAAATAAATGGTTAGTTCATACTGTAAGTAATCTTTGAACAGCACAGGTTAATACTCAACCACAGGCATGTGGCACCAAAAAAAAATAAATAAACGTGGGGGAGAAATGGATGAAACTAGCAGAATGCACAGACCTACCTTTTCCTGTAGATCAAAGAGAAAGTAAAGGGACAGAGTGAGAGAGGAAAAGGGCAAATGAACAGGGAGGGAAATAAAATAGAGACACGATTAGAAATTGTAAATGAGACCAGCAGACTGGCCGAGTGGCTGCAAGACTGAACATGGGCTTATGAGAGGAAGAACTGAACCCCAGTCTGGCTCAGCGTACAATCAGAATCTTAGATTTATAAAAAAAAAAAAACAAAAAAAAATTACACCATAAACCTGGATATCCTGACTCTCAGGTTGAAGGCAGAATGATTGGGGTGGTGGTACTCACCATGGACATGAGCTGCTGGAAGATAAGAGGCGCGTACTGGCTGACATACTCCTTGCACTGTGAAAAGGATACACAACATGGCTGTTTGTAAATAAGTATGACAGGTGTGCAGGGCAGGACATCAGGGAACGCAGTCATTAAATATGAGAACACAAGCCGCATGCATTTACTACAGAAAACAGCAGTGGGAATGACATCACACCCAAGTTAACCGTGTTCTAGTATACAAGTGAAAAAACCCAGTGCCAGTTGTTGGATAGTCCTGTGTGTATGACTGATTTAAAAGGACCGTGTATGAGTGAAGGGCTAATAAACAGGATATTAGTGTCACCATGTTGAGCAGCCAAGAGTGCTCTGCACACTTTCCTCAGCAACTCCAAGGACACTCAAGATGTTATGACTGGCTTTAAAGAGCTTCATCATAGTGGTAAAATACACCCAGCGCCCACATGGCAAGATCAGATGTCGGTGCAATCGCGTTACCATGTCAGAAAAGCTCGGCCCGAGCAGCTCACACTGCTTCTCGATCTGTTCGATCATGGAGTTAATGAAGCTGGAGTTTTTCTTGGCCTCAGCCTGAGTGTCAGTGATGAACTTCACACAGTCGTCACACACCGTGTCACTCTCCTACAGAAACACAAACACTTCCTATAAAATTATCCACACAAACCAAAATGCCATCCTAAAACAAAATGAACAGGGTGAGCTCACTCACCGTCACACTGGTTTCCTTCACCTTGTTCTCTTTGGGGTAAAGGAGTTGAGGAATGTTCAGGAGAAAGGGATTAACCCTCTGGGACAGATCCACAGTAGGAATCTCATTAGACATGAGCTGAGCTTTGGCAAGAAACTCCTGCTGAGAGACACAGAGGCCAAGAGCACTACACACCACCTCTGGGTCATCCTGTAACAAGACAACAGAACGTGATCAAAAAAAACCTAATACTACCTACAACCTGGCATTCAGTGCACACAGAACAGCAAGATGTACACTGGCTTATCATGGAACAAAACCCTCTATCCAAAAAAAAAAAACAAAACCAAAAAACGACTGTCTGACAGCTTTCGCTTCTCCAAAACTATTCACGCTGAAAGGTGAAGTGAAAGCACTGGGAAGGAAAAGGCATTCAAATCTCAGGGTGACCCAAAAAAAAAAAAATCTGACATTTCAAAAGATAAACAGGAAAAATAAGGTAAAGACAATCAAAATGTGAGCACACATGAAACGTCATGTCTTAAAGCTCCTCAGAATGCTGACCATCATCGTCTACACACACACAGGTGATTCCTCAAGGCTGCCATTGCTCGATGGGTCATGTCAGGCGGAACAGCAGCTACCTCCTGCTTAATAGCAACCTTAAGGGCTTCAGGAGTTTGGGGTCAATGGGTATACACTCCAGTTTAAACTAGGCCCACAGAAGGTAGTGGGTCCTCACAAAGGCGAGGTCAGGAAACCCAACACCGCCAAGCAACAAGAACACCTGATCCAGAATCACTCAACGATTTCAGAGCTGCGTTCCGAACGTAGCTCCAGCTTGCTGAAGGCACACAGTTCTTCATGCCCAAGGTGTTTAAATGGGGTGGGGCTACCAACAGACCTGAGCACCACCTCTCCTACCTCACCAAGTTTCATGTGTGCATATAATTTGATGCTTTAACCACTTTCTTTTTTTCTTTCTGCAGTCGTTTTGTCCACCTTACCAGCTCTCCTTTAATGATGTCAACGAGGACAGGGAAGTAATTATCCACGATTTCCTTGCATTGTGCAGCCAGGCCTTCATCAGGAATCAGCTGGCATGTTTTCTCAATGTAGCTCAGGACCTCAGCCTACACACACACAATAAAAACCACACCTTATCACAATGTCAGTTCAGGACAGTGGCCATATATCCCCTGCAAGAAGACTTAAACATCCTGGCTCAATACCCCCCCCCCCCTTCTTTTATAGCCCACAAGATATCTTCTTTCCATCACACTACACACTCACCTCTGTTGAATTGTCCTTCAGCAGTTGGTCCACCACAGACAACACCTCCTTGCACAAGTCACATGGCACAGATTTCTAAAGAAAAAGGAAAGCTCAGGACTAGCCCAAAAAAAATCAAAAAACAAAAACACAACACACACAAACTTACCACATGTGGCTGGTTCCAGACATTTTGTTGGCAGTGGGCGACTGCACCACAAAGGGAAGCTGTCTTGGCATTTTGGCACCAGTACGGGGGTCCACGAGCACATTGATCAGTTCCAAGCAGAGGACTGGCCACAGCTGAAAGAGACAAACCGTCATTAGTTCAGCGATCACCCTTCACTAGACCATTGAGGTTGTTTTTAGTAATACGCTTCTTGTCCTGGCATGCCTAATGTTCTGAGCAACCACAAAACTTCCATACCATTAAGCAATGAGCAGAATCTCAGTAGAGCTTTCTGAAAGCTGTTAAGAGGTTTAGGATGTAATACAATCACAAGAAGAAAAAAGGAGGAGTGACACACAAGGTCATTCAGTAAGGGCTGTTTAGGGAACAGGCTTATAAGGAAAGACTCAGTTCTCTGTTCTGAATAACCACAATCTGAAAATCCCCCTCAGATCCAAGTGACCTAAGGGTCAACGTGAACAGCCAACCAGCCTTACATACTCAATGCACTTCCTTTAAAAAGCACGAGCACAGACACCCGTGAAGAAACCATGAATAAAACGCCATGATTAAATAACACCAAGTGGGGGAATATTACCCTGGGTAAACATCACGTGATAACATGAACAGGGAAGAAAGGGGCTTTTTAAGCAACAGGTTATCGCTAGATAAGCAACACATCATTCCCGAGACAGCATTTCAGCTCAACAAATGAATCACAGCAGGAAAAGGGAAGTTTCAAAACATTAATCTGAAACAATAGCATCTGATGAAACTGACAATCATGCAAGTCAGTCACATGATGTACAAATCAGCAGCATGACTAAAGGTCTTATGAAGAATGAGTAACAAGCAAGTACAGAGCTGGCATTTAAAAAAAACAAAACAAAAAAAAAAAAACCGCTAATTCACCACTCCACTGCCGTGCGTCTTCACAAATCAGCTTCATGATGTTACTCTAGAACTAAAGCTTTCTGCAGGAACTGGCAGCACAGCATCAAAGTCATGAGTATGGGATCAGGGTCGCACCCTGCTCGAACACAAAAGGTAGAAACTGAGCGTTGAGAGAGACATTAAAGTAGGAATACTGGCAAAACGAATTATAACACTATGCACTGGCATGTCGGCCACGAAAACCTCATCCAAACCCTCCATTTCTCCATCTGTGCATGACTGACCACCAACAGATCCTGTGGGGGGGGGGGGAAACCACACAACAGCAATAACCACAAAATTTTCCTTCATGTCTGTAATGTAAAATGACTTGAGGACAGTCAGCACTTATAAAAGCCTTCGCCTGCTCTAGTAATACCCCAGATACTGTGAGAAGGGCTGTACAATTCCGTCATGAGACTGAAACATGCATAGAAGCACGGATTACACAGTAAAAACAATCCCTTGTTACTGACTAACTTTAAGGCATCAATTTAAGCAAAATAAAACTAGTTTTCCCTGACACATACAACTTTAAAGAGCATTATAAAACTTGAGGCGGTCAGTGGTTCTCCCTTATCACAAGCAGACCTTTGACTCAGTCATGCAGGACCACTGAAAACATGCACTCATCCAGAGAGCGCTGCCTACCATCTACTGTGACCTCATTAAAAGGAAAGCAGTCTGAACCTAATGTCATGCTTTCACAGATATTCAATACATCTCTCAGACCAACCCAGAATAAAGTCTAGTATGATGTTCATGAGAGCTAACAAATGACCATGCAGTGGTCTTGAACCACCTTTTACACATTCCCTATAAATAAAAACCACACAGCAGAAAATCTATCACCTTTTATTTTAGCCCTATAAACTAAAGTCACTCTTATGACCAAAAGCAGAAGTGAAAGGTGTGGGTGCAGTCAGAAAGAAACCGAACTGAAAAGAGGATGTGAAAGTATTTTCAGACATGTTGTTCAAACACAATCACATCCATGTTACAGGATTTACTGCCATGTGCTGTTCCCCTTTCATAATTACATTGTGTACTGAGGCTGCATTCACAAATATATTCAAATATTTAAAATAATAAGTTACTGCTGCGACTACGCAAGTCACTTGATTATTCGCAGAAAGTAAGGTGGATCTTGTTAAACATCAGGACGCAGATATTTTACAGTAAAGCCATTTGGCAGACACCATTATCCAGAGTGACTTACATTCATCGTTTGTATACAACTGAGCAATCGGGGGCTCAATACTGGCAGCTTGACAACCAAACCCCCCCCCAAACCTTCGGAGCAGTAAGCCAGAGCCCGACTACCACTGAGCCACCACTGCCCACCAATCAGAAGTTCCTTAAAACCCTTTTACGTTGGGCTTATGGGGTTTTCCTAAGACAGTATCTTTTACACACACGAAAAAAAAAAAAACAAAACAAAAAAAAAAGTTATCACATGATTTCTTGCAATCGAATGAATCGTTTAGTTGCATGCTTATACTTGGACGACATTCGGCATAAATACGCTTGACGGCCTGAAAAACACAAGGAAAATATTATGTATAGGGGTTTAAAGAAGTGATGTCATCAGCCGACCCGAGTAGCATTCGTGCCCTGAATAGTTGAGGGAACTATATTCAGCAATACCCATCGAGTTGAATAATTTATTTTTTTTTTTTAAATATATATACACATATACACACACACACACACACACACACACACACACACACACACACACACACGACACAGGGGCAAAACAAAAGCAAACTAGAACGAGATTCCTGTGGCTTATAGCAGACCCATACTTATACAAATGTCATAAAGTCAAGAGTTCGAGGTCATTGTGCTTTTGACACCAGACAGGTACCCCAATACAAGCACAGCTACTCCTGTAAATCCTTGTTTAGTTTAGTGGCTTTTCTTCTTGAGGAGAAATAAGTTTTCAAATACCACTGAAAAGGAGAGCAAGCTATAATTCTTGTTGTTTCTTTACTGAAAATAAACATGCATTTTCAGGAGGTCCACTTTTGTGCATCGCCTAAATATTTATAGCATCAAGTTGCATCTTTATTTAAATCAAACATTATGCCAAGTTTGAGGGATGGATAATGAACTGGTGAACCAATCAGATCGCGCCATTCGTGTGCAATAGACACTAAAGAGAATTAATCAACACCTGCTGACCAATCAGGACGAAGGCAGTCAGGAGTCAACATGATGAGTCACGAGGGAAGGACATTTCAGTTAAGAGCTAAAAAGGACCTCCATCTCTTAAAATAATAATTAAAATAAAGTGTTACACTACACAAACCCCGAACACTTTCAGAGTTAAAGCGTATTCTATTATGTGGAAACAAAATACTAAAAGATTAGCTTTGGGGGGATACAAGGTGTTTAAAATGGCTGACTAGCTAACCGAACAGCGCCAACTCTTACCCAAACTTCATCTTCGGTAAAACAGGAGAGGTTGGTTTTAATCAGGAAACATTAAACAGCATAAAATTAAACAACTAAGCAGCGGTTACAGCGTCACACAAACATGTTTACATTTCCCAAACAACAGCTCCGCCATGCTAGCTAGCTAGCTAGCGGCTAATCAACTGCGTTACACAACAAAACCAGAAATACTCTGTCTCTGAGAAATACTAAGAGGGAAACATGTTACCTGTGGAGACCAGAAGAAGCGTGAGAAACATCATATCTGTCACAGAACCCTTTCTACTTGTTTGTGAAAGCTCTATCCAGGACCTGAAGTGTGCTTGTTTGGCTCCCTGTAGCTGCTGCACTGCGGTTCATGCAGTCCCTGCTCGGCTTTAAAAACACCCTCGGTCAGGTGATCATGACTCACCCGGTCACGTGACCCAGCCAGTTAGCTTTGCTCATAGGCATAAACACAGGCATGCTAGTTTAGAATGAGTGGCAGTGGAGAACAGACCAATAGTAATTATTTATCTACTGGATCAGGGGTGTCACAGTGGTGTAGTGGTTAGCGTGTCCGCCTGACAGCCACGAGGTCCTGGGTTCGAGACCCCGGCTCGGTGAAGGCATTCCTGTGTACTTTGCGTGCTCTCCCCGTGCTTGATTGGGTTTCCTCGGGGTACTCCAGTTTCCTTCAACAGTCCAAAGACATGCACATTAGGCTAACTGGCTGTTCCATAATGCCCCTAAGTGTGAGTGTAAATTGTAAACGGCTGTGTGTGTGTGCTGGCCCCGTAATGGATTCTGGCGAGCAGGTCAGGGTCAGCTGAGCTCCAGCCACCCCGTGAGCCTAGTATGATTATTAAGTGTTTATTTACAACAACAGGTGGCATTGTGGCGTAGTTGTTAGCATGTTCGGCTCACAGAAGAAATGGACCCAAGGGGCAGCGGTAGCTCAGAGGTTAAGGCTCTGGCTTACTGATCCAAAGGTTGGAGGTTTAAGAACCGGTGCCATCAAGCTGTCGCTGTTGGGCCATTGAGCAAAGCCCTTAAACCTTAATTGCTCAGTTGTATGAAAAAAATGATAAATGTAAGTCGTCTGCCAACGTAAATGTAAATGCAGCTTGAGACTAGAAATTACTACCGAATTAAAGTATAACTCCACCCTGAGGTGGGGTGCAGGGCAGTTCCTCAGTCTGTCATATATTGGACATTCTCAGGAAAGTGTATGATTTCTAATTGCATCTTCACAAGGAATACTTTGCACAGAAATACTTGTAAAATATCTACAAGTAAACACGATGGTGCAGGGTATATTTCAGGAAAGTTTTGACGCTCCAGCTTTTTTTAATCATAAATTACAGCAATGTTAATACAGGATTTTAACAGAGTTGACGTAACAGAATTGACAAAGTTCTTGAGGACATAACTTCATATGCTCGAAATTCCAAAATGTGTTAATTTTCTAAATTTTAATTTTAAAAATCCAATTTAATAACTGGAGAACTGATGCTAAAGTAGCACTGTGGACCACCCACCCCGTGAGATGGCATTCATATCAATCCATCCACTCTCTTTTCTGCCTATCTGTCAGGGTCACAAGTGAGCTGGAGCCAATCCCAGCTGACTTCAGGACAGAGGCAGGGCTCTTATTTGCACGTCTTCAATTAGCCACTTGATAGAGTCTGCCTGACTAGTGAGAGGAGTGTGAGAGGAAACTCAAAACAGACGAACGGAGAACTGGCAAACTGCACACATCTCCGGAGCCCCCAGATGGCTGTGATTATTAACATGTATGATGTAGAGAAGTACCTAATGGTCGACTCTATGACAGCACAGGCCTTGCACCATTCAGGATGTTTTTCACCAGCACATGGCATTTCTAAACCATTTCCAACCTAGAAATATTTATATAATTTATATTTATAATTATATATATTTAATCAGAATTAATTATAATTATAAACCAGCATTGCTGTGTTTTATCACAGTACAGCTGAATCATTTAGTTCATGGTACAAAAACACATTTACAACCCCTAGGCAATGTCTTAACCATATGTGTGCCTCTGTCCAGCCAGCAGTATAAATGGGTACCAGTAGAAATACTGGGACGGTAACCTGGGATGGACTAGTGTCCCATCCAGGAGGAGTTGAACTCCTAGTCGCTTCACATTACGGAAACTGGGGATAAGCTCCGGTTCTGTTGAGCCAGTAGGCCCGGGTGTAAAAAGCCGAACAGACTTACCTCTTTAGAATGAACTTGTGATTTAAATTACAGCTGGAGGAGCTCACTGTACACTCTTCTATTCTTCATAAAGGTACAATATATACACACAACTACAGAAGACCCACAAGAGAACAAGGCTTTTATTTTTACTTGAAAATATGTTCAAAAGAATCCGTACAGTTTACTCTCAGCCAACACTTCATAGTTTGAACGAATGTGGTTATGGTCTCCACACTTCTTCCATCGGTGTTGCACTGCTTGGATCCCTTTCGTACAGAAGCTCTCATCCTGACAGTGAGATGGATTTCAGCCCACCTTTTAGCTGTTCCAGCACAAACCTATGATTCAATCACATCTGGGATTACAGTTGATAGCACCACTGTCATAGTTAAACATTCAACGCTAATCAAACATAGTGGCTCAAAGTTTTCATGAATATTTAAATTAGCCACTTGGATGTTTTCATTTAGGGTTTTATTTTGTAGAATTCTGTCAGGTGTGTGTACATGCTGCAATGTGTTTTTTTTAAAGTATGCACTTATACAACAGGAAAGAAAAAGTTTTAAAAAGATTTTTTGATCATTTATTTTCTCATAATACACTCTCACATGAACATTCAGCAAAACTTTCAAAACATTCAGCAAAAGCCAGCAGCACTCCTTCTTCCTTATAGACCTGAGAGAAAGAGAGAGCAATGTAAGTTTTCCACACTTCTGTGCTGAGTCAGTGCTTAAGTGTCAGTGTGATCCAACAGTAATATATGATTAATACCCAAATGCTAACATTTATACTGTGTAAGCATGTTTTTTTATTTATTTTTTTATTTAGTTTAATAGAGAAGAACTTGTTTGGTTCACAAACACACACACTTCATAATAAAGTGCTACTAAACACAAACACACACTTCATAATAAAGTGCTACTAAACACAAACACACACTTCATAATAAAGTGCTACTAAGGCAGGGGTGCCCAATCCTGCCCCTGGAGCTCTACCTTCCCGAAGACTTTATCTCTAACCCTAATGTGGCCCATGTGACAGATCTAATCAGGCCTCAAGTCTTCATTCCAAAGTTTTAAGCCTTGATTAGATGGTCAGGTGGACATGATTAGGGTTGGTGCGAAGGTCTTCAGGAAGGCAGATCTCCAGGAGCAGGATTGGGCACCCCTGTACTAAAATATAACTTAAATTTGGGGGTGGCACATTTTCAGCTGTATACACAAACTGTTTTATTGGTTGAAATTGTATTTAAACCCCGACAGTAGTCAATCTGAAAAAGGGCCATAAAAAAAATCTATCATAATAATTGAAAATATCCAATCAAATGCACCCATGTCTCCCTGCTTGTGCATGACCCTACAGTGCATGGGGTGTGGCTTTGGAAGAGCCCTATATTTTGTTTTTCTATTCTTTTTTAACCCAGCCGCAATAACAAGGTGTTCCCAAACCCCTAAACACACTCCTGCCAAACCCACAGCCAGTGGCAGAATTAAGAGGTCGCTGGGGGTGGCTGGCTTTCCCAGAAGTCATAGCATCATGAAGCCAAAAATAGTGTCACTATGTTATTTGTTTTCAGATTTAATAAGAATAGTGAACTGCGTGTAAGTACTTGACATCACCACACCCCAAACAGACGTGCGATTTTCACCGGTAATGCAGTTTAATTGTGCAGCGATGCAGCTGCCACCATTATGGCACCACGTGTTCCAACCCTGGTGGCATCCTGGTTAGCATAGCCGCCTCAGGGCAAGAAGGTCCCGAGTTCGAGTCCCAGGCTCAGAGAGGGTGTGTCTGTGTAGTGTTTATTGTCCTCCAGACGTGCACATCATGCAAATCGGCTGTTCCAAATTGCCCGTAGGTGTGAGTATGAATGGCTGTGTGTGTTGGTCGGGCGAGCTGTTCAGGGTGTACCCCACCTTCATCCAGTGTCAGCTGAGACAGGCCCCAGCCTCCCCACCACCCAGTTAGGATTAAGCAGAATTGAGTGAAAACTTGGCTACAATATAACAAGACACAAAGCAGGTGTGATGCAGTGAACCCAATTTATCCTAGTCCGCACCTATCCCGGGAACGAGGTGGGAAAACATCCTGGATGTGGTTCAGGTCCGTCGCCACGCATGCACACACACATCTACAGGCAATTTGTTTCATCCAATCCAATCCAATCCAACATGCATGTTTTGTGCAGCTCCTCGGAGACCAGGGAGTTTGGAGAACATCATATGAGGCGGTACCACTCTGAACCCTGGATGTTTTACAGTAAAGGGAATGTGGACAAGCTGTGCAATAATATAAACCGGTGATTCGCCTTGGAGCGGTCACTACTGTCAGATCTGCCTCTACAGAAAATGCATGAACACTCGTGTTTCCTGGACCTTCACCCCATTCCTCGACTTGAGAATTAACAATAATTGCACCCATGTCGCTCTAAAACCTCACGTTTATGCAGAAGTCGCCTTGTGTTTGTGGTTTGGTGATAAAGCACAACACGGGCCTTCAGGAAGCTGCTCCCCCTCTTTCTTTAGCACCGTCTGCCGCACCACGTCCACGTCTCTCTCCAGGTGATCCACTAACGGGCTCAGGATAGACGGGGAGGCGTGGAAGTCGACGAGGAAGTAGGCTCCACGTGTGTGCCTCTGGTTGTGTTTGCTGATCTTGTAGGGGAGTCTTCTCTCGCCGAGGTTCTCCAGGTTTCTCACCACAGCGCCGCGTTCCATCAAGGTCTCCACCATGCGCCGGAGCACAGCCGCAGTCTCCGGCCTCTGCATGGCCTTCAGCACCACAGACAGCTCGTAGCGAGGCATTATCACCCGGGTTCTGCTTCACCGACAACTAAACTTCAAACTTTCAGGATTAATATCCTACTCTCGAGTGAAAACAATGTCACTTCAGTACAGCACACAGGACGCTTCCATTACGCTTCTTCTTCTTTCTTGATCCCAGCGTCCGAGTGTTTGGTTCATTACCGCCCCCTGCTGGACTGCACGGTGTAGTGTAGCAGTCGAACAGATCGAGGAGTTGAAATAGGATATCCTCAGTGTATTCATTTTATCTCATAAGCATATTTATTTATTGAAAATTGACCAAGCATCATTTATATACATTGATAAATATATATTCAGTCTAACCTATACATGTTTATTTTCATCAGGATGAACAGAGAAAAGAATACTAACAAATGAGCAAATGCAACTATATGGCTATTATATACAGTATATATA
>JBCNYH010000027.1:6119609-6131716 GCA_039654325.1 Tandanus tandanus
AATGATCATAATTACTTATTTTTATTTTTATATATATATATATATATATATATATATATATATATATACACACACACACTCTCAGACACAATTTATATTTATTTTTTCCAATGACAGGCACTGGTGGAAGAAGAAAGAGGACCGAAGAGGACGAAGCTACAAAGAAAACACCCAAAAACACAAAGCCTGTTAACGTCACCCCTCATTCCTTCCCCAAGGCCAAAAATAAGGTAAGAACGATGACAGCGGGCTGGGGAGCATGATCGAGCTTGAGGCTTTTAAACACTAGAGCAGTACTACACCACCAGCGTGCCTCTCTTTACATCTTTCTCCAAATTTCAGCGTGAGGGCGAACTCGTTTGTGTTTGGGGTTGTTGGAAGAGACTGTAGAGGGGGTAATTCCCACTGACCGACGGGATGCTTTGAGCTGCTTGACTCACTGCTGGGTATTAAATCATGGCAGCCAATATAAACTAGTTGGTACAGCCTTGGCTTGGATTTACGATTGCCAGCGGTGTAGTATGTCAGTCTTATCTACTGTCTGTAGGTTTATTATAAACGGGAAGAGTTTGTGGAACTTTATTATTATAACCTTCCACAAACTATATTCTGCTGGCAGGAGTTACAGCGCATTCCTGGGTTATTGTTAATCCTGAGCACTCAGACATATCGGGTCGTTGTCCTTAACGGAGATGTTTGCTGCGAGGCTTCAGTCATATTCACGTTTTTTCCCCCCTCGTGTCTGTCCTTCCATTGTGTCCTTTAAAGAATGGCAATACTCCTTTCCGTAGAATAATAGAGGAGGATATTAATGTCGACCCACGCCTGGCAGACAACTCCTTCTCAGCTAAGGTAGGCCATGATAAAATTTATACACTCCTACCTACATACTTATAGTATCTAAATGCTTGGAACCATGTTGACCCCCTTTTCTTTACTTAAAGTTGGGAGCGGGTGGAGATTGGGGCGAAAAAGCCAACGACGTGCTGAAGTACACCAAAGGAAAGTCCTTCAGACACGAAAAGACGAAAAAGAAGCGCGGCAGCTACAGGGGAGGCGCCATCTCCACCAACGTCAACTCCATCAAATTTGACAGCGACTGAGAGGCGAACCGATAAGCACCAAGTTTCCTCCATCTACCTGAACTAATTTCTGTGATGCGTACTATGGGGTGGTATTGTAGGATTTGGCCACCTGGTCCACTGCAGTGTGTTAGTGATGTGCTCAGGTCCTCGTTAAGAATAATGTGCTCCTCCAGCCTTGAGCCGAGACATAGCCATGTCAGTTGCAATTCCTTTTCTTAGCCACTAGGTGGTGACCTCATTTTTTTTGGATGTCTTCTATGTTATACTGTACTTTCATTTTATACAATTTCCTCTGTCAGAACAGGATTTGTCGGAGCTCTAGTCTAATGAGTTTGTTAGAATTTTTTTTAAATAAGAGCTGATGAAGCGGTTATACCCAGTTTCTCAATCTGGACGTTAAATAAATGATTTCTTTTATCTATCTGTTAGAAGTTGATATTGAATGGTGTGAAGCTAATCGGTTCTGTATGTATAATAATCCAACTATAATAGATATGCAGAGTGGCGATTGTGTGCAGCGTCTGAGTAAGGAGCCGTGGTCGACTGTTGATGCACTCGCATTGTTCACACTCTAGTAATTTTATTTTTTCATTCTTATTAACTGCCTCAGCGGTTGTACTGGTTTTGTCCGAATGGTTCGTGTGTCCATGAGAGCATTTATAATTAAAACCGGACTGAATCTTAACACATCACTGTGACCTTTCTGGGTTTCTTTTTAATTAGAGCCTGGTGGCATTCGACACACACTAACTCACCCTCTGGTACTTGTCTCTAGGCCCATGCGTGACTGATCTAAAATGGCAGAAGGTGGAAGTGCCTGGGGAAATGTTGCACTCATTATGATATTATGAAATATAAAACAAAAGCCTTTTTTCAGGTTGACTTGTATGTAAATTTATAACATGAACAAGAGCAGAGTGCAAACTTCCGCCGAGCCTAGCAATCCCTAACATAAACCAAAATGCATGCCATTTCATGCAATGTTAGAGTCCTTTGAAACCAGTGCTGACCAACCCACTTCCCAAAAAGCTACCTTCCTGCAGGTTTTAACTCCAGCCAAAATCTAACACACCTCTTTTAGATAATTATGAAGTCCATGATTTGATGATCAGGTGGGCATGATTAGAGTTGGAGCCAAAGTCTTCAGGGAGGTACATCTCCAAAATCTTGGTCTTCATGGCCCTCCAAAGCCCCACATCTGGTAAAAAAAAATTTCATGGATAACTTTTTGCAAATAAAGTACACAGCACCCCCTGCTGGACCTGTTGTAATACCACACTTCCAAGAAAAATCCTCTCTCACCATGTTAAAGAATCCTTAAAATTTTTTTATAAAATCAGAATTTGATCCAGATCATCTTTACAATCTAATGGAGTCTTCTTTGCCCAAATCTCCACCTCTGGTAGACATTTTATGAAAATCCACCCATAACTCTAATGCGTAATTCTCTTTAATACCAAACCACAGGTACAATCTATCCTTCCTGTCAGTGATAATTAAAAGCCTACTATAATATCATCGCTCCACTGCTTTATACGACATTTATTTCCCCATATAGACCCTTGCCATATGCTGTGTTGCCATTAACACCATTTTTGAGTCAGCAGGCACTCTTCACCCTTTCATGAATCATCTCTACATGGCGCAGGCTCTCTATATGCAGACTAAAGACCAGCCATGGACCATAATGCTGTGGCAGCACATCTTGACAGGAGCTTGGAGAGCACTCCTGCACTACTTTACATAAAATCTTATTTACTATATTCCACACAGACCTGCATTATAATACATGGTTAAAAGCTGCTGCATGCTGAGTTCTCTGTGCAAGCATTAAACTCGAGACACAGGAAATGATCAGCACATGAGTGGTTCTTGCTACGTTCACATCTGCACTGTGGGAGCACTAATAAAGCTGTTTGCATGCAATGTTTGGACTAAGTGACTGCTTGTCACTTGCACTCTTCTCTAGTGGGTGCACCACAGCACAAAGCGAATATCTACTACATGTATAGCATGCAACAGCACTAATTGTATTTGGGTCAGGAATGAATGCAATGCCACTATTGTTGTTGGGTTTTTTTCTTTTCTTTTTGTATTTTGATATAAACCTTGAGTGGGTGTGGCCTAAACCTGTCAACCAGAGGAACAGGTCTCCTCCAGTTCTGTCCCTGAAGATACAATCTTCATTTATGTACCCCCTAGGGCTTGTTATTAAAGCCCAAGGCAACTGTGTGCACCTTCTCATGGCCAAAATGTTCCTAAGACATTTATAGTGTTCAACTAGTACCTTGTAGCAGAGCTTCCCGACCCTAATCCTGGAGGACCCTCTGTCTTGGAGATTTTAGGGCTTTACCTGTTCTATGACACCCCCTTTAAGTCAAAAAGAGCTGATCATTAGTTTAATCAGGTGTGCTGGGAACAAGGAACACACTGAAATATACAATACCAGGTCCTCCAGGACCAGCGCTGAGAGCTTACATTGTCCTAACCCACAGATGGAACTAGAAATGGCAGCACTGTGTGTGATTTCTGGCTTAATCATTCTCATTTTTATTTCTACCAGGGGTGGGATTTCGACAAAAAACGACTACTAGATTGTGGAGATGATTCAGCTCAAATATTCAATCCAGGAATTTTTTTTAAAGGATTCTTTATCATTGTGAGATTGGACTACCTTTTTGGAAGAATGGTATTATAGCAGGTCGACAGGGGGTCATGTGTACTTTATTATTTTCAGCTTGGGGGAGGTTTGCGCTCTCCCGGTGCTCTTGTTTGTAACTGGTGGCACGGTGGTTAGCCTTAGCACTCTCACCTCACAGCAAGAAGGTCCTGGGCTTAATTCTTGTGTTCTTCACGGGCGTTTCTGTGTAAAGTTTGCATGTTCTCCCCATGCTTGCATGGGTTTCCTCCAGGTGCTCCGGTTTCCTCCCGCAGCCCAAAGACATGCACATTATGCTAAGCCTGGGTCTGTAGGGATGTTTCACATCCACACATGGGAAGAGGTTGTGTAGGGGGTTTGTAATGCTCTTAAGATCTCAACAGAAACCAAAACTGGCCCAGTGCATCATGGGTGAGGAAGGTGAACTGGTCTCAGCTTTGTATCCACCTGACATTTTCTAATAAATTTGGGTGGCTGTATGTCTTTAAAATATACAATATACAAATAAATAAACTAGCAGCTTCATTAAATTGAACTTGACCTTGAGCAGAGCTTTACTGAGAACTCTGTAAACGTGTCACACAATGGGGTTAATGAACATAGTCTTTACCCATCCACTCTCTGGTCCCTGCATGATAGTCAAACCCTCCCATGAGAATGATCCCATTCTCTTCCCTCCGAACCTTCCTGGCAGGCTTTCCTCCCTCCAGTCTGTATTTATATGCATTTACAACACAGTTTCTGTTCACTCCAAATAATTGAATGATTGTGCGGTTAGTTTCAATCGGAGCTGAAGCTCATGATCTCACATCACATTGTGGAAAAAAGGTTTAATAAACTAACTCTCATCAGTCATATACTCAATAACAGACATTCAAGTGCACAGTAACAATTTCAACAGCGATCCCATAGCCAATTAATAATCATTTTAAAAAAAAGAAGAAGAAGAAGAGGGGATCTGAGTGATAAGGTAAACTGTAATGCTCACTCCTAGGGTTTGGCTTCTCTGTGTACAGACTTTACAAGAACTTTTTTTGATTTGTGAGAAGCCAGAGAGCGATCTGCTGCTTTAGTGTTTCAGTGCAACAAATGCTTGCAAACCATCCCACAATCCCATCTGCCTTTAGAACACAGCTCCAGCCTTTTCAGCTCATCACTATCCAACACATCTGGGGCATATACCACAAGAAAAGAACTGTTTACTCAAAAGTCCAACCTTGAAGGAGTGGCTACTGTTTTAATGAGTGTTCCCTCTATCAAGGGGGTTATGTTTTACCTGCAGTTTGTGTGTTTGGTAGCAGGATTATGCAAAAAGTTATGTGACATTTCTACCAGAGGGGCTTTGGACCAGGAAGACTCGATTTTGGAGATGATGCTGATCAAATTTGAGATCCAGGAATTTTTTTAAGGATTCTTTAACATTGTGAGACAGGACAATTTTTTGGAAGTGTCATATTACAGCAGGCCCACCAGGGGGTGCTGTGTACTGTCTGCTATTTGCAAAAAGTTTTGTGCGGATTTGCATGAAAAGTCTACCAGAGGTGGCTCTTTGGGCAAAGAAGACATCATTCGAATTTTGGATATAATCTGGAAATTCAAATTCAGGATCCAGGAATTTTTTAGAAGATTCTTTAGCAGTTAACAATTTAACAATTTAATTATTTTTGACAATTTGGTTCTGATTTTTATTATTTAACTGTTAAAAGTTTGAAGCTAAAACCCCAAAAATTGTATTCATTTAAAAAAAATTTTTTTTATTGAGATTAGGTTCTTGTGTATATACATATAAAGAGACCCATGCTGGTGACACAATCACAAATCCCTCCCTCCGTACAAGGAATTCTGAAGATTTATATTACAATATACCCACCATTATAATTTTATACTCACTCACTGAGGTCATCTTTGGTATCCTGTTTACCCTGGTCAGGGTTAAGATGATGTGAGCTGGGAATACACCTTGTTTGGACAACAGTGCATTATGGTGCACTGTGTACCCACATTTCAGGAGTTCCCAAGCCATTTATCGGCATACTAATGCTACACAGATGTGAACCTGAGCCCAGGATCTTACTCTGGACCCTGCAGCTGAGTCACCACCTGCTGTTATAACAAACATTAATATATAATACACTTTCTATCCACAACCATTTTTACATTTTTCACAGATGGGGTTTGTTTCTTAATATTAGTAAACGTTCTGAAATTCTTGCCTGTGATATTTGCACACATGCCTCAGATGTGGTAGATTCCATGAAAAGCAGCAGCTGGGAAAGGGCTAAATATGAAGGGGTGGGAGACTCTCTCACACACACACACACACACACACACACACACACACTGCAGCAGTTAGCTCACGCAGCAGCACTGGCCACTACAGCATGTGCACGATTTATTACATGCCATCTGAAGTTCATTTCTTAATTTAGTTGGCTGCACATGAAGCCTCTCTCTTTTTATTCCTCCGCCCTGGCTCCACCCTTCTACTGCTGTTTCGGCATGGCGAAGTCCCACGCCGTGTCCTGTGCACACTTCCACATAGCACGCACCAGGCGGGTAAAGCCCATGTCCTTGGGCTTCTCGAGTCCCCGCATAAGCCTCTGCTTCATGATAGATATGAATTCCTTGTTGCTCAGTTCACCGTTACCTGACACACACACACACACACACACAGTCATTTTTTGTGCTTTGCTTTCGTTCTTTTTGTTTTCTGAAGAGAAGCACTCACTTACCGTCACAATCGAATAACGCGAACACCACATCGCACACATGGTCCGACAGCTCCACCTTGGCTACAGTGCGAGCCACTTGCTTCATTGTGGCTACAAAAAAAAAAAAAAAAAAAACACAGGAAGGGCAATAATATTAGCACCATGTTCGCCTGCAGTCACATATTAATAGTCACATTGTTCAAATTCAGGCAAAGTAGATAACAGAGAGATACTGGGTATATCTTTAACATGTTCTCCCTGAAAGAGGAGACAACAGAGATGGGAGGAGGAAGTGAGGACAAATGGGTGGAGATGATGTGAAAAAGGCTGGCAGGGTCACCAAGAATCAGAAAACAAGAGTCAGAGCAGGGCAGAATAACAATCAGCTGTCCTTCAGCACCCTGTAGGTCCCAACTAACGTATATTAAAAAAATTACGTACCATGACACAGTCTTTAGTCTCTGTACGAATCATTGATTTGCTTTTGTTCTCCGATGAGAAGCGCAGGAGACAAAAGACAAAGAGATATGAGAGACGGAGGCCAGGTTATGATTTCTGCGCCACGACGAATCAATTTCTATATTATCAGTCCTGCATGGGACCGAGCAGAAGAAGTAATCCTGTTTCAAGTGCACAAGGGAGATCCAGAGGGAGAGAAAGATGGTGGATGTGGACGAGGAAAAAAAAAGAGAGAGAGTGAAAGGCATTCAATGAGAAGGAGTGTGAAGTAGACAAGGACAAAACACCGGCATAATGGCTGAATGTGTAGACTGGTCTGTGGCTAGGCAGCCCTATATGCAGTGAGGTGTGTACTGACTCCTTTCAATCACAGCCAGCATTAACAACTTCAGCAGTTTGTGCTACAGTAGCTCTTCGTGGTATCAGAACAGACATACTAGCCTTCACTCATCAACCCACGTGCATCAATGAGCCTCCATAACATTGATGGGCATCGATGACCCTCATGCCAGTTGACTGGTTGTCGTTCCTTGGACCACCTTTGTTAGGTACTTAACACCGCATACCAGGAACACCTCACAGGACCTGCTATTTTTGTTAATGTCGCTGGTTAATTTTAGTCAGTATTATAATTAATCACAGATTCACGTCATTAATCATGATCATTTTTCTGACCATAATTATTCACTGTAATTAATGTGTATTTATTTACATAACCTATCCTGAGAGCACTTTCCTGCTTCCGCTGCAGGATTAATGGCCAATTGTGTCTCTGATTGACACAGAGAGGATAAGGGGAGGGGGACCGGGAAGGGCTCAGGGGAAGCAGAGTTTCTTTTCTCACCGATGCAGACAGCAGTGACTGATGAGGATAAGTTAACGGCAGCGTGCTATGACAATAGTATCGTCAATCGTAGTAATTTTCTGGGACAATGTATCATCCCAGTAATATATCACAAAAACAGTCCACCGGGGTCCAGACGCTCCCGCCAAAAGGAATATTTTATAATATGCCAATATAGAACAAGCATAGCAAGTTTGAAAGCCCCAGCTTCAGAACGCGGCAAGTAAATGTCCAGAAACTAAAGTGTGACCGACGGACGGATGGACGGAACCCATTCCTATAGCTCCCGAGCCACTCTGTGGGCAGGAGCTAAAAAAGGATATCCTGACAGGCCATATATCTACAGGCATCTAGCGGTGAGGTTTCAGACTGTAACCAAATGAAATTTCCTTCCTGACCCCTCCTCTTCGAAGTTGGTATGATTTTAGTCTACTGTAGAAACATGGCAGAGAAAATAGTGGCCTCTATGAGAGGGGACCCGTTCCCCATGTAGATACAAACAGCTTATTCTAAGCTTCTGAAAACTCAACAACTTAAAAAATAAAAATAAATAAAAAATTATAGATTCATGAAAACATATTTATTGATGTGCTTAATTGAAAAAGAGTACTCTCTGTACGTTTGTGAAAATGTTGAACCACCGCTAAGGATTGTATGTTTGGTTTTTTTGGGGGTTTTTAACGGCAATTGCAGACTGAACCAGCGCATTATTGCCACTCTTTGGTCTGGAGTTCTCTGCTCTGGCTTGTAGCAAGGATGACCAGTATCAATACCGATACTCTTTAAGCTTTCAACCTATATCTTTATGATGTCATGCATAGTGCTGCTGTCGCATGATTGGGCAATTATAAACTCTGATTAAATAAAAGTTGGTGAGTATGTAAGCCAATGTCAGTCAATTAGTGTTTGGAAATGCAACACGCTTTGGGTGTACTCATGCAAATAATGGTTAGATTAGACTAATGGATAAATTAAAAAAAAAAGTAAATTAATAACTCAAGAACGGCATAATCCAGAACAAATTTTCTGACATTTCTGAATCCTTTAAATAATAATATAAAGCTAACTGAGCTTTAAAAACAGTCAACCTTATTATCTTCCATACACGTGACATAATCAAAGGCCAGAATGAATAGCTCCAAACACTGAAAGCTTCAGCGGTTCAGCACTCACACGGCCAGGCTGCCATAGCTACAGCAGACTGTCACCTGCCTCACACACCTACACTATATTTAATTATGCCACAGAGTAAGTGGCTGCAAGTGCTTCAGGAAGCGCAGAGAAGAGAAAGTGGCATATCATCTGAACAGCAGCGGGTACAGTCTCCAGATGTGTAAAGGAAGAGTGGATAAAGAGAGGGCAGTGTTAAGAGAGCGCTGACGGTTAAGCAGAGACGGTGATGAATGGAAAACGCACACAGGGATGAAAGTAATGCTTCTAACACTGGACTGTACACCTTATCCTGTAGAAACACTAGTGCAAGAGCCAATCACAACCACAAGCTTACCTTGGATTGAAAATGAAATTATTAGTAAATATAATAACAGAGAAAAAAGGTGTGTATCTGTGTACCTTTATCTATAGAAGCACCCGCCATGTGGTAGAAACTCAGTGCCGTGTCCACGTCATTCACGTTCTTCAAAAACGTAAAGAAATTCTCGACTTCTTCAAACGTGATCCCCTGATTAATACAAAAAGAGCCAAGCGACAGAAGAAAGAATTACTGCTTTCCATCCAATAAGGTCTGAATAAAAGGCAATAAATATACACACTCCTTCCATTAGGTTTTTTTTTACGATATCTGGTGGTACCTGAAAGAATAAAGGAGTCTTATTGATCATGAGTGTAAAACCAGAGCCAGAAGAATGTCTCCTTCTTTAAGGCTTGCGGTGATGGATAGTCAGGTTCATGCAAAAGTCTGCAATTAATGTCCCACTAGCAAAATGCTTCAGGATCAATCCGAGAAATGGTGACTGGCATGTATGGCTGCCTGAACCAGTACGTGTGATGTATTAGCGCAGCGCCTTGTGCAACATGAGCAGGATACGGCTAGTTACCTGATTATGGTCATTAAGACAAAAGAGACCAGCATTAAAGCTTCCTTTACCCAAAGCAGAAGAGCTGAGATCGAGCTGGGTGCATTTCCAAATCCTCAGTGCTCAATTCATTCATATGTTTCATTTCATTTTCATGCAGTTCTTCCAGAAATAATAAATACAACAATATTGCTTTTTGAAGTGGAGATCACTGTCGGCTGCGCTGGCGTACGAAGCGCTTCCTGTAATCTACTGCTGGGATAAAAATACCAGTCTGGATTAAATGTGATGTTTAATTCTTTAACTGCTTCACTGTACAACACAAACATAAAAATCACTCTCACTCAATCATTTGTCGAACCGCTTACTCCTATTAGGGTTGCATGGAGGCTGGTGCCTATCTCAGCTGACACAGGGCGAAGGCGGGGGTTTGCCCTGAACAGCTCTCCAGACTATCACAGGGCCAACAAACACACACACCTTCGGAGTAAAACCGAGCTAAACTTTGACACAATGCATTTCAAGCAATAACCAATCAGACCTTAAAGATATTGTTGATTGACAGATGGCACCAAACACGGAGTCCCCGAAAACCTTTTCCTATCCGCTTCCATAGACTGTATAAAATAGGCGATTTTGTGTGCAGTTCAGCGGCCAATCGTGTCGCTCGTCGCTTCCTGTGTGGATGCGGGTTAAGACCTAACTTTGAGTTATTGATATAAAATGCAAAGCAATCACAGTACAAGCTGCCTCCTAGTTACAACTACTAAGTGTTCCATTGTCTCGCTATTCATTGTAACGCCTCCAGATGGCCAGATAGTGCTTAATTACAAAGCAGGCCAATGAACCGCAACATCCTGCCAAAGCAACTCATAACCTCATGGGTGGGAAGCAGAGGAACCAGTCAAGTTGAAAACTCATTCATGAGTCACCAGCGGATTTGAATACTGGGCTGAGGGAAAAGAAAAGCCCAAAAAAATTACCGTGTACTCACCGTTTCAGCTTTAATCACAGCTGCTTGAGTAAACAGGAACACCTTGACAATTTAAACTTGAAAGTTAAAGTTGGTGCTAAAGCACGAGTCATGAGGCATAGATGGGTAATGATTTGGAGAGGTAAAGAGAGAGCGTGTGAAGGAGAGAGAGGTGTACACATACAGAATGGATGTGTACAGGCTTTACCTGCGCGTCTTTGAACATCTTCTTCAGGCCTTTTTGCATCAGTTTGAGTTTGCGCGACTGAACGCCGCTGTAGGCCAACAGCATGCCTCCAAACTGTCGCTCTGTGATCCGGCCATCCATGGGGTCATTCCTCTCAAACTACACACACACACACACACACACACACACACACACACACAATAAATCAGACTGCAGGGTTTAATCACATGCTTAGCTAACCCTTTTATATAATTGTTATATATTTTAGGTATGAGATAAAAAGGTCCTTCAGAAGCTTTTCTTTCTCTAGTGTTCGTGCTCTCTCTCTCTCTCTCTCAGAATTTTTCACCCTATCTGTATGTAAATCTCCTTGGTGCTGCATGAAGAGGCATGAGCTAGCACAGTCATGCATCATCCAGACAGCAGTGCAAGACTGGGACCGCTCTGTTCATACACACTGCTCACACATGCAGCTCACCTTTCTTCCAACCTAGTATCATTAATCAGTATGTAAATAAAAAAACGAAATATGAAATAAACATTATAAGCTTGGATTGCATTCTATCTAATCTTAGTAATCCTGGCTTTGGACTTCGAGAAACCCTGCATTCTGCTCCAGATATACGGAACAGCTCCATCTACCACAGACTGAGTCAACGTAAATCCCTATGTTTATGTTCATTCATGAGGCTAACCCTGGTAAAATCGAAAGCTCCATTCTGAGCCCTGTATCAAACATTCAATACAGCAGCTTATCATCTTTAAAAAAAAACTCAACCCAGATGAAGTCTCATATCACCCTGCTCACAAATCCTCACAAGTCCTGTGACTTGAATCGATTCCCAGTGCACCAGAGATAAGCATCCAGAGCCGTGTCTCTTTCTCTCACTCCGAGCCTAATCTCAATTCCCTTAAGTAAGAATGTCCATCAAATGGACAGTGGCGCCAGAGGGAGGCCAGGAAGCGGAAGTAACTGGTGGAAGATAGACCAAATGGCTGTATCATAACTGATTGGACGACAGGTTAAAGCAACCCGGTGAGACCTGCTGCTTCAGCACTTACATTCAGAGAGAGAGAGAGAGAGAGAGAGACAGAGAGAGAGACAGAGAGAGAGAGAGAGAGAGAGAGAGAGAGAGAGAGAGAGAGAGAGAGA
>JBCNYH010000027.1:6134454-6168689 GCA_039654325.1 Tandanus tandanus
GAGAGAGAGAGAGAGAGAGAGAGAGAGAGAGAGAGAGAGAGAGAGAAATAAACCAGCTCTTCGTGACTGAGCCAACCAGATATGCATCTATAATGCCATAATAGATTTTAGGAATGGGCTTCCATATTGCACTGCTAGGAATAAGCGAGCTTGTTAAAGCTTGAGACCCTGTATACACTTGGTTTTAAAATGCGTCATGGGTGATTGGATCATAAGGGGATAGCGTTGTTCTTTTGAGATCAGATTGTGTTACGGCTTGTGTCACTTTTCCAGTTATGCTGCCTGGGACGCATCAGTGCACAGCAAAGTTTACACTACAACAGTCATGGCTAAAGGCATCCCAGACCACATTAAGAGATGGTCTGAGTGAGCACGTCTTAACTGTGTCTTGGTGGCCATTTACACTTAAATTGATATTAATGGCACTTGGCAGACACCCTTATCCGGAGTAACTTACATTTTAATCTTATTTTATACACCTGAGCAGGTGAGTTAAGGGCCTTGCTCAAGAGCCCCAACAGTGTAGCTTCGTGGTAATGAGGCTTGAACCTGTGACCTGCTGATCAGTAATCCAGAGCCTCAACCACTGCGCCAACATTGCCTACATGCACTTGCAAGTCTGTAGCGCTGTCCATGTGTGATCTCATGTATTCTAAAACCGAATGTAAACAGGGTCTGAGTTAACAGAACGCTGATGAGTTGCATTCTGCAGCGTACAACCTCAATACCTCAAGTTTGAGAACATCATGCTGCAGTTTCCTCTGGAACTCCAGGAAGCTGCCGATGGTGAGTTTGCCTTTCAGGTCGGCCCCGAAGAAGTAGGTGGTGAGAGCCGAGCTACAGCCGGCCGTCCTCAGAGTGTTTCCGGTGGTGGAGCGATCCCTGTGCCTCATGCCCATGCTGGTCTGAGAACGGATTATACTCTGTACCTGTCATACATGCAAGCAAACAAATCATCTCAGGTAAAGCCGTGTTGCAGTATCACAAAATACAGCAAGGTACAGCCTGGTTTTAAATCTTAGGATTCCCCATAGTATTAGTAGGCATACACAATAACAACTCTGCTCTCAATGGGAAACCGAAATCTTATCATGACTGAATGGAAACCTTTTGATTTCACATTCCACACTACGAAAATGTTAAATAAAGTCCAATTCCCACTTCAATAGCATGAGTTGAAGAATACAGGGCTTTGAGTGGAGCCTCATGCCATGGGCTGTTTGATCATGAGCACTTAGAGAACTGTGCCGTGGTTTATCCAGCTGTGATTAATGATCTATATTCGTTCACATAGCAGCTGGGACAAAAAAAAAAATCATCTTTGCCTATGAGTAACTGGCTGACCTCATCCATTAAAATCAGTCATACTGAATCCGTGATTTACCAAACACAATAAAATATTTACTCCACACGAATAACAGTGTCAGGTTTCTGTGATCCATCATGCTATTCTCCTGTAAAGGGAAACGTCTATATTTCCTTCTGATCCTTATCATGCTTCTACAGAAATCCCTAGTGGTAGGAACGTGAAATGGAGACTAAACTGATCCCCCAGTTTCATGTCAGCATAATTTACAGCGCAGTTACCGAGTGTGACGCTCAAAGTACAGACAGGACACACAGATACAACACTAAGTAAAAAAAATCTCAAAGGCACGTCTGGTTGGGTGGGATGAAGCAAATAAATGGCTGACCTCACCTGACTTGCATTCTGTGGCACGCGCAGCTTCTGCACACCATTTTACAGGGTTTCACATTGTTTCCATGGCCTTGACTTTCTCTCATTTGACTTGGCCTTCACTTGTACTTGACCCTCACTGGACTTGACCTTTAGTTGGACCAAACCTCTTTGGACTCAGCCTTGACTTGGACTCGAACCTCTGAGTTTGAGCGTGGTCTTCACTTGGGCTTGAAACTTCCTTGGGCACGGACATGACTCGGTTTCGACTAGTTCTGGTCTTAGCTTTACCTTAGACTCAGCAAAGGTGGTCCTTGCTACAGCTCTGGTATCTTAAAGGTCCACAGGAGGCTCTTTGCTGAGAGGGATTAATGGCTCATAGTGCAATTTTGGTGAATCCCTGCCAGCAACTCATGCCACAACCAACAGCATTTCCAGGCACTATCAAGAGCCCACTCTACATTAGGGGTTTCAGCCACAGGAACATTTCAAAATGAGATGACGGGGAATGGTATTTCCCTTTCAACTTCTCATTCATCTTACTCACATCACAACACATTCCATTAAAAAATACGGCAGAGGGAAAGATAAAGGTGGGTTCTCACACCACAGCAGCGTTCCCAAATGTAACTGAGGATTGCACGCATGTAGCCATTAAATCGCTCTTAACAGCAGGATATTCACCATAGAGTTTTTAATATGTAAATACATGCATCTATTCACAAGGAGACCAATTTATGATGTGTTCAACATGCAAACAGCTGATGTTCTTACACACAGAATTAAAGCCCACTTTGACAAACAGGATCCCTGGATATCACAGGCCCTGGTTTTAAAGCATACCAGATTATATTTAGAATTAATAACGTTGGTATTGAATGTTATTCTGATTTATAGAGCATCGGTTCTGCTTAGCTGGCTCCGGATTCCGAGTACAGCCCCAACCATGTCTTCTCAAGTGTAGCGTGACCACTAAGAAGTCCTATTTGAAATAATAGCTTCATGAAATGTCGGGCTCCTTTTCCATCTGTATCTCTGCAGTCGTGAATGGTATAAAAATAACAGCTGATGGTGCTGAGAAGCTGCACGGATGAGTGTGTTTAAGACAGAATCTTCATTGCTCATTGGTGCAGTGTTATTCTGGCATGTGTGTATCCATGTGTTCTTACCTGCTCAAACTCCTCCAGGTCCACCTCACCATCCCCGTTTAAGTCAAACATCTTAAAGGCAATCTCAAAGTTTCTCTGAGGTGCTGGAGGAAAAGAAAAAAAGTAAAGAGTAATCACTGTTTATCTCCATTCTAATAATGAACAAATGCATCACTAATAATGAAAAAAAGGATCTCTTAGTGTTATACAGAGGAAAGCGCTGCAGTTTTTTATGTTTTGTTGGCAGTTTAGTGTACACTATAAAAGAACAGAATGAGATAAATGAATTTCTTTGATCTTTCCTGCCAATCCAGCTCAGCTCCAGCTGTTGGTGTGCAGCACAACAATTAACGCAGCAAATCTGTCACTAAAATGACACGCGCGCTCTGATTTCACTCTGTACATAAGTGGACATGTGTGTGAAACAGCAAGTCACAGTGACAGTGTGCTGAAGAGCCAATAATGTTTGAGGCGAATCGCCTTTTTACCGGGAGGATTTCCCACTACAGCTCTTCTCCTCATCTGTCACCTTTAACAAGGACGATAGAGCTTAGACGACAAGCTTTTTTTTTTTTTTTTTTCTTGAATGATGTCCAACACATTTGAGTTGAGGTTAAAGGTCAGCGGGGACTGATGGTGGACTTTAATTGGTGTCTTGTTGCTTCGAGCAGCGATTTGATAGAAGTAAATGTGGATGAGATCGACAGACACTAAGGACACTCTGTACATCACATCTAGTAGGAGTTATACAAATATAAAGAGCTATAACGAGCAGATGTTTTTACAACAACATTTGTCATGTTGCCTTAGCAACACTAACATTCCAGATGGTTAAAGCGACAGAACCAAAACATAAACTCACTGGAGAGAACAGTGGTGAGGAATATGTAGTCGGAGAATGAGATCAGGCCGCACTCTCCCAGCGTATAGAAGATGCTGTCCTCGTCGGCAAACTTCTCCCGCTCTTGAGAAATTTTCTGCCGGCCACAAGAGACAAGTATTAGCTGCATGTTTGGATTTGAGCATGACGCATCACAACTTACTGTGACGTGAGCATTATGACACGCACTAGCATGCGAATACACACACATATACACTACACAACATCCAAGAACCATGCAAGGGCAGCATACTCATTCGGGGAGACACGGCAGTAGGGAAGAGGGAACATGAAGAGAACATATTAATATTATTATTTTCGTCATCATCACAGTGGCACATAAATCAGTGTACAACAATCTAATGTGAAAAAAAAAGACTACAAAAAATAAATAAATAAATAAATAAAAACACTGACACAGTGAAGTGGTGTGTCCTGCATTCTTTTCTCACAGTGACTGAAGAACAACTTCCACGCACAGTGTATCTGTTGCTCTCTCTCTTTCTCTCTCACACACATCTATACACACACAGCATGCCAGAGTTCAGTTTGTGTGTTACCTCCGTCTGTGGAGATCCCATCAGTGTGTCAAGGAGGGAGAGAGAAAGGGTTAAACAAACAAAAAAAAAACAAAAAAAAAAAACAACCTCGCTGTTACTGACTTCATCAGAAATGGATACATCTCTCTCTCACACACACACACACACACACACACACACACACACACACACACACACACACGCACTTCAACACACACCCATTCACTCCTGTAATATGTAATAATTTTAAACATTTTGTGGCCTTCATTGATGTAGCACAAGCGTGGCATGGATTTGATAAACAAAACTGAAAAAAAAAAAACTGCACAATGAATGACAAACCGCAGCATGTAGCACGGAATTTATGGAGACCAGACAGGTGCAGTAAGTATGTCATAAGTATGTGGTGCTATCTGACTGATCATAGTATGAACATAGTAAGAATGCATCGTGGCTCTGAAGTGGCGCATCTACTATCAACCTGGAGATCGCAGGTTTGCATCCAGGTTGATGCACGCAGCCATCCGTTGCCGGCAGTCCATAGCAGCTTATTGGCCAAGCTCTCACAGGAGGGAGAGATGGCTTACGCTCGCCATGTCACTTACAGCGATCACCAGCTAATCATGCATGTCTGTAAGCTCCTGCATAGAAGGGGGCAGATAGCACTTTCCCTGCCAAGTATGTCAGGCTGCCCCTGAACCTGCATGAACAGCAGTTCATAAAGATATGAGCAGTTACATCACGTGTTCTGGAGGGGACATATACTTGCATGGGGTGGAGCAGACATGGTGGGGACATGGAGAACCTGGCAGGAACGTCATGAGGATGTAGCATGAACTTGAAAACTGCATATTTTTCCATTTTGACCGTTCATTCTTCAAAATCGGGTGTGATCATAAGCAGGCAGGGCAAATGATACGTTTTCAGGAATGGACTGTAGCTTTTGACTTAAGCCTTATAAACACCTGCCCTTGGAATTAAAATGAAAATAGACGAGTGATGCCTATTTGTGAAGGGACGCATCTTTAACAGGAATGTACATATCAACACAAGCTAGCCATCCAGCTAGCCGACGTGTTAGAAAGTGAGTGGGGCTGCTTTGGGATTTCTTTCCTCGTGCAGCTCAAAAATAAATGAAACATTTACCCGTACAGTGTACAAAATATAATTTACTTGATATTAGTACTTGTTTACAGTAGCACTCCCAAATAATAAAAACATATAAATCTCCACCATCCTGTAGTTTAGTCAAACAGTCAAAATACACAAAGCCTTTATAATTCTGTAACAGAACAAGTTTTAAAACCCAACCCGCAATATTCTGACAATAACAAATGTATAGATGCTATTTCTCCCACCGTCTATTCAGCGAAAAAATAAACCTACTCGACAAAAAAAACCTTTTGTTCAGCCTTATAGACGACAGCTGCAGTATTCAAACGAGTCGACCTACATTTTGTACTTCGTCGGAGAAAAAAATAAAACAGTCCTTGTCCTGCAGGACACTTTGTAAGCACCAGTTTAGACTTCAGAGGAAACTATAACAAATAGAAAATGTTGATGGCCTGTAATTTCTTCCTGCAATTATGTTCAAAACATTCAAAAAAGTTCAAAGTACTGAGCATTTTTAGCACTGAATCAGGGGACGAGGGAAATTCCGTGGAAACCCTCGGCACAATGTCCAGCATGAACGACATGCATTTGATTTTCATTAATTAACACATTACATTCATCCCAATATAATTTTTCTTTAATTCAACACACTGGTCCTGCAGTACACCTACATTTTTCAGAGCCTCACAGACACTTATGCTAACGTCACTGTGCTATAAATACAGTGTGAAGAGATTTACCCCAAAACACGTATTAAGAACACGACTCCTCTGCTGAGGGGCGTGATGCTGGACTAATTAATTCTAAGTGCAATGCTGGAGACAGAGGATGGTGGTTGTGTGAGTTGTGTGTTAAAATACCAGGAGAGCACGAGTTATTTTTATTGCAAGCAGGGAAGTCTGGGAAGTAGCTATTGCAGCAAAAGCAAAAGTTTCGTGTGTGTGTGTGTGTGTGTGTGTGTGTGTGTGTGTTCATGTCCCTGCTGTCACCTTCAGAGTTCCTCAGAGAACATGCAGCACCTTTCACAGCCAGGAATGCACAAACAACACTCGGCAGGCTACAAATTAACACAAAAGAGGAACAAAAGCTTGCAAACCCATACCCACACACACACACACACGCCACAAACAATGGCAAGACAGAAGGTGTTCAAAGCCTGTGAGGTGATCCTGCTCCACCAGAAACAGGCAGTGCTCACAGATGAAAGAGGAAAGCAAGAGAAAAGCTGGACGTGTATGTCTAATGGCCAGAGCTCTGTTCAGCACCACATGGCCTGGAGTCTCCAGGCTGACACACAACAGAAAGACTGTAAATGGCAGTGAGGAGCAGCGGGGATGACATGTACGAAGGATTGAGACTCAGCAGAAACAATACAGCAGCAACGCTGAGACACAGCGAAGACAACAGGAATACCACGTCGAAACTGAAGACTATATGCAGGCAGTAGGGAGACTTGTTAAAGCCTTAAGAAGAGACGACTGAGATAAAACCGAAACCAAGTCAAATCAGTATTACAATCCAGCATGAAGACATCAGTGAGAACCAGCTGAGACAGGAATACAAATAAAACACAGCTGAGCCATGAAGATGGCATCATGACAGTAAGGAGAATTCATGGCCAGAGACAAGCAATAAAAACAGCGCTGAGGCAGTATAGTGACAATGAAATACAGCTGAGACCATATGGAGACAGCAGTGAGACATGGCTAAGACAGTATAGAGACACAGCTGAGGCATAACAAAGACAGCAGTGACACACAGCTGAGATTGAATGGAGATAGCACTAAGACAGTGGAAACAGCACAGAAATACAGTATGGAGAAAGCAGTGAGACACAACAGAAGGAGTACGGTGACAACACTGAGACAGCATTGAAACAGTAAGGAGATTACCCTGAAACCGTGTGGAGACAGCAATGGGACAGAGCTGAGACAATGTGGAGACATTAGTGAGATGCAAGGTAGACTGTACAAAGAAAACAATGAGACACAGCTGAGACAGTAGGAGACAAACTTTAGACAGAGATGACACAGCTAAGACAGTACAGAGATAATACTGAGACAGAGCTGATACAACAGTAAGACAGGGATGAGACTGTAGACAGTATAGAGACAGAGCTAAGACAGTAGGGAGACAACAGCAAGACAAAGATGAGACTGTAGACAGTACATAGATAATACTGAGACAGAGCTGAGACAGCAGGGAGACAACAGCAAGACAGGGATGAGACTGTAGACAGTACAGAGACAGAGCTAAGACAGTACAGAGATAACACTGAGACAAAGCTGAGACAGCAGGGAGACAACAGCAAGACAGAGATGAGACTGTAGACAGTACAGAGATAGAGCTAAGACAGTACGGAGATAACACTGAGACAGAGCGCTAGGACAGTTCGGAGATAACACTGAGAAGCACTGGATGGAGGGAATGCCGTTTCTCTTTTCTCTCTCATTTCCTTCGTATTTTGTAATCAGCCTTGCTTCGAGGCTTCCTTCTACTTGGAAAGTTGACATTGCCAGACATGAAGAAGGTTGTGAGCTGAGGAGAGTTTGCTTTTGATTCACTAGCAGTGATGCGAGGGTTCGTAATTGGGAAAGACACGGTCATATGCACAAGGTTCAATCAATCAATCAAGATCACCTGATATATGCAAAAACACTATCAGGAGTTTACTGGAAATCCTTACTGGAAATGCATTTCTATAAAGCTGTATAGCAATCTACTGTACAGCTATAACAAAAAAAAAATTGAAGAAGCAAGAAAGCGAGCAACAAGACAAGAAAGAAAGCTAGACAAAAGAACACAGGAGCTGTCCTGAGAAGGCATATATAAACCATGCACGGTGGAAAACACCAATCACTGTCACACATCATTTGGAGGTTAGAAGAGGTCCACATTGTCAAGGTCACCTACCCACACACACACACACCCACCCACACACACACACACACACACACACACACAGCTCAGTTTCACAAAACTCATTTCATCCTTAATCTTAATGCCATTTGGGAGCAAATGAATTGCAAATGGTGTTTCAATGGATCCTTAGTATGTGTGTGCGTTTGCTTAGATGAAATCTAAAAGCAGGTGTTCAGTAGTGTTCAGGATATTAGGCTGTCATACACACACACACACACGCCATCAATATACAGTCTGAGAGGGGAGTGTGTGTGTGAGTGTGTACGTGTTTGCAGAGATGTTTTTATATCTTGGTGATGTCCACAAGAATAAGACTACGATCTTGTGGGAACCCTGTGCAGAAAAAAATCAATTAAAGCTTTTGTTTAATGAAAATAAAAATAACTTAAAAAGGTCCTCTCACATGAAATGTAAGTCAAACGGTCATGTGGTGTGTGTGTGTGTGTGTTACCCCCAACCATCACTGTAGAGCTCCTGCTGAGACTGAAAGCCCGAAATAAGGTCAAAAAATTCAGCCACAAGCCACCACATCATTTTCCACTGGCAGCAGCTCTATTAGCATGCTACAAGCCTCATCACCGCACCCCCTTCCCCTGCACCCCCGTCTGTCTACCTAGGTCACGTGACACTAGGTAGAGGACGTGACATCACAGTGCCCTACGACCTCAAGGACGATATAGAGTGTAGTAGTGCATTCCCTTTTCACAAAAACTATACACTTCCATGGCATGCTAAGAACGCTCTCAGAGGAAAGGGTGGGATTCGAGGTCGGGGCAAACTGTGGTGCCACAGAGTGCAGACAGGAGGCGCAACAGGCAGCTTTACTACCCAAGACCCAGTTTGCAGTGACCGTCCTGCAGACATTCAGCAGGGCATGCACACCCCGATAGAGAGAGAGAGAGAGAGAGAGAGAGAGAGAAAGAGAGAGAGAGCAAGAGAGAAAGACAGTGAAAGACTGAAATAAAGAGACAACGAATAAGAGAGAACAAGAGAATGAGAGAGAGAGAGAGAGAGAGAGAGAGAAAGAGAGAGGGAGAAAGAGGGAGAACAAGAGAGTGAGAGAGAAGACTTCAGAGTTGTCTGATCACGTATAGGGTTTCTCCGGCCTCGGAAACCAACTGACGTCTATATAACGCACCTATATCTATCTATACATACATAGAGAGAAAATGCGAATGTATATGCATGGGTAATAAATAATTCAGAATGATGGTCAGCTGTATTGTTCAGACAAAACGTCAGTTGTGTGTGTGTGTTCACTAGAACACCTGTACACCTCTTCAACCTGCTCCCCTTTCCCTTCATGTTTTCTGTTTAGTTTTGGGGCTTTAGTTTTTTGCCTCTGCCTAAAAACAGAATCCGCTCTCAAGAACTGTTTGTACTGAAAGCAGCAGCAATGATGACACTCAGGTGTTCCTGTCGGATATCAGGAACACTGAGTAATAAGGGTGGATCGCTCAATAAACCAATTATTTGCCCGAACAATCTTTGCATGAAAATGTAAATGTTCGCTTTTTTAGTTATTTTTTTTTTTAAAGTCTTTCTAAACCAATAATTGCAAAAGATATGTCTATAAAACCAGACGGTTTCTCTCATCCGGGTCTCTGTTGACATTATCCAGACAGATTTAACAGAGTTGGGTTGGTTTGAAGAAGTGGTAGCCTGGACAACTTCAGTTTCAGGGATCTGGCAACCCTCTAGAAAAAAACTTTCCACATCAAAGTCCACAGACGAGGCCCAATGCATCATGGGTGTGGAATGGAAGGCAAGTTTAAGCAATTTACTATGAAATTACTAGGAGCAGTGTGTAAAGTTGGTCGGCACAGTGATATAGTGTTTAGCACATCGACCTGACAACAGTAAGGTGCTGGGTTTGATTCCTGGGCCATTTACATTTATAGTTATGGCATTGGTAGAAGCCCTTATCATTACATTATCTCCTTTATACAACTGAGCAGTTGAGGATTAAGGGCCTTGCTCAAGAGCCCAACAGTGGCAGCTTGATGGTAATGGAAATTGAACCCCTGACCTACTGATCAGTAAGCCAGAGCCTTACCCACTGGGCCACCACTGGCACTAGCACAACTGGTATGGAGTTTGCATGTTCTCCCTGTGCTTGCATGGGTTTCCTCCGGGTACTCCGCTTTTCTCCCACAGTCCAAAGACATGCACATTAGGCTAACCTGCAGTTCCAAATTGCCCCTAGGTGTGAGTGTGGATGGTTGTGTGTGGGAGCTGTTCAGGGCGTACCCCACATTCGCCTAGTTTTGGCTGAGATAGGATCAAGCCTATTAGGAGCCTAAGCGGTTCGGCAAATGAGTGAGAGTGGAGTGTGAAAAAGTTCTGCAGGTGGGATGTTCCAGGGTGGTAGCGCCCCCTCTGTAACCGCAGAATGTGTAGGTCATCGGTAGGTGATGATGATGTCACAGAGCGTGTAAGTCATGTGACACACTGGAGGGACATTGTAAAAAGAGACAGAGAGTGGACCACCACAAAGAGGTCTGTTTATTGCACAAAGTATCCCTCAGTAAGGACTGCCTCCATAAAAGATCAGTCTCAAGTCTGAAATGTTTGGGATACAACCTGAACTGAAACGAGTAGCGTGAAAGCTTCAGTTGTGGCGCTGTGAATTCTGATCGCAGCACATTCACCATCTCCGCTATGATGCTCCATGTTCTGCTAAGCTACATACGATCATAAGTATTTTTTTTCCTGACAAGTTGAGTCCTAGCTATCTGTCTACGTCGGTCCGTAGCATTAGGGGAAAGATGCGCTGTCAGTAATCACACCTTATCACTTCTGCTGAATCCAAAATTCTCACTTCCTGTCCGCCAGCATGCTTTATTCCCAAACCAATGATTATAAATGAAATTTATATAGCTGTAATGGGCTGCTTGGTTGAGCTCCTGTGTGGTGTAATTGAGGACTATGGTTTTGGAGAAAGGCTTGCTCAGGCAAAGAGAAACCGGCATCCGTAGAAGCTCTGACAACTCTGAAGAGTGAAGCTCAGAGAGAAAGAGAGAAACAGAATGGTAGAAGAAATTTTTCATTTGTGCAAAGGCTCTCAACTGCATATACACACACACACACACAAGCATACACACACATGCTCTCGTGCGCACGCTCATGCAGCCCAGTATCATCCCCATACCTGCCAGAAGTCCTACACAGAGGGACGAGTATACAGGATGGATGGGAAAGAGTGGAAGGAAGGAGAGTGGAGGGTTTGATGGAATGGAGTGGGGGGAGGATGGAGAGACAGAGAGGAGAGAGAATGGAAGGTTTTATTGGTTACATGAGTGGAGAAGAAGGTGAGAGACAGCTGCAAGAGCACAACTGGTTATGCAGCACAACAAGACAATTACAGTAGAGGTTAGGTTATGTTAGGTTACATTCAAAAAGAACAAAATAAAAACAGACAGAAAGCGAGAGATGTGTCAGAATATATATACACTGGTGACATCAAAAAAAGCACTTTTTCCTCAGTGAGCCCCCAAACACCTATCATGCACCTGAACAAATGCTGTAATTTAGTGTTAGAAAGCAGCCGAGCGCAGCACCTGCGGAACTGTAAAATAAAATATTAAAAGGTTAGGACAAAACTGTTGTGCGTCCATAAAACACGGCTCATTAGACTGCTACAAATTCTGTCCAGCTGGGCCAAATCCATTATGGCATCCTATTAAGATGACAAAAAAGGACAGGAGAAAGTGGATTGAATGGAGAAAGAGCCAAAAAGCTGCATAAAATTGATGAGATGGAAGGATGGATGAATGAAGAAGACGAGCACTGTCTCTACAGCTTAACTCCAGATTTCAACTTGGAAGGAAAGGAGACAGAGAAAATGCAGAATGGAAAATTTGGGAGGGAAATAAGGAACCCCAGGACATGCAAATATTTGCTGGGAGGTCAGAAACCTCAGCTGAGTTCCTCTGGGTAATTGAGTTTTGTGTGTGTGTGCTCATGCCATCAGACCAGCTCTGCCTGGTTGAGCCATGTGATTTTCCTACACTGTATTCTAAATTGGACTTCTACTTAAGCTGATTGGTGGAAAAAGCAGAACCAATCAGAGTCATTTGTATCCTTCTTCCATAAGCTAGAAAGCTGAAACCCAGAGAAAAAATATGAAAGGAGGAAAGACAGCACGAAAAACTGGTGGAAAAAAGGTCTCCTGTGTTGAGCTGGACACGAGCGTCCTCATCACAAGTCATTTCCATTCGAATAAGTTTGGGAGGATCTTCCATGGACCTAACATTGAAGAACAATCCAGCACACACCAGACATCAATGACCAGCACACACTCCGATAAACGGTCTATACAGCACAAATGTACAGCACACATGGAGCATAACACCAGACTATGGGGTAAACAACAAGAAAAACAAGAGGTCGAAGGTTAAAAGGAAACTATTATAAAAAAACAGATGTGAACAGATGTGAGCAAGATGATAAATAAATATGAATATAATAAGCACTGTTTAAAATATGGCGTATTGGTTAGTGGTTGCAATGGCGTAGTGGTTAGTACAGCCGCCTCACAGCAAGAAGGCACTGGGTTTAAGTGCTGGGCTTGGTGAGGACGTTCCTGTGTGGAGTTTGCGTGTTCTCTCTGTGCTGGTGTGGGTTTCCTCCCACAGTCCAAGGCTAACTGGCTGTTACAAATTGCCTCTAAGTGTGAGTGTGAGTGTGATTGGCTGTATGTGTTGGCCGTGCGATGGTCTGGTGAGCTTTTCAGGGTGTACACTGCCTTCGCCCAGTGGTGGCTGAGATAGGCTACAGCCTTCCCGCGACCCTAATAGGATTAATGAGTGAAGGAATGAAAAACGTCTATACAGTACATATAAAATACTAAAGAGCAGTAAAAAAATGTTGTGCAGGGTTCCTCCGAGACAGAATTATGATTCAACAGCTGTGATTTGTGGTTGTGATAATTCTTATCTCTCGAGTAGGCTAATCAGTGCGTGGGAGGCTGAGACATGCCCGAGTCAGGCCAAAAAGACGAGTGCATTGTGCAAGGTTCAGTTCATAAAGAGCCACTCCATTTGTACTTGTTACTGCTCTGGATATGCCTCCCACGGATGATGGCACTAATGGCAGTAGAGAGAAGAGAGCGGTAAAGACTGAGCCTTGTACTGCTGTTCATTGTGCGAGCTTGAGGTCGTGCCAGGCAGAAACATGGTGCTTCGTCCCAAACCGTCACAGCTTAGTGTTCTTATGGGAAAAGTCAATGCTTTCATGTTTAAGTGGAAACATAATAGTAGTTTTTATAATAGCAAAAAATTACTAAATAAATAACAGTGATCTGTGGTTGATGGCTGGGCATGTCTCATCATCATTAATATTCATTTTATACAATACGAAAAATAAATATACATATAGTGTCCAGCTCAACACTGCTACAGATCAGCAACAGGGTTTCGGTGTCACAGACAGGAGGGAAAGGAAAAGAGAGACAAGTGGGAAACGAAAACAATTCTTGTGCTTTCAGTTCATTTGCTTTCTTAAAAAAGGTATAGAATTTGGTTAGGTAGTCACTGAAACACACACACACACACACACACACACACACACACACACACACACAAAAGCAGAAAGAAAGCTCGACTAAGACGTCATGAAGGATCCAAGGCCTCGGTCCTTCTGAAGAGAGAGAATAATGGCTTTATGAGAAGTGGCTTTTCAAACACACGTTCACTGGTTACATCCTGCTGGGCTGAACAAAAGCAAGGCAACCTCTCTGCTTCCACCCACTCGACCACACACACACACAACCCATAGCTTACCTTTCCATCATAGCGCTTCACCGCAAACTGATCCAGACCTAGATCTGAGAGAGAGAGAGAGAGAGAGAGAGAGAGAGAGAGAGAGAGAGAGATAATTATCATTAACCAAAGTTACACTTATTCCCACATTCTGCACTAATCAGTGTTCAATTACCAATGTTCTAGTAACATCACATAGTACATGAAGTCCATTTCTGTACTCCAGTACTTCCATATTAAACTGTTAATCTTTTGCATCAATGTGTGGGCATCCACCTATCTATCTTTATCTAGATCTATTTAATATATACTACATGGGAACGGCACAATCTGATTGGCTCACTATCTCAGGATAATTAACAATTTTACGCTTCAGACTAGGTGGATGTTGCTGAATATACTATACAATTCTGCGACACAGTTGAGATCTGAGCGCAAATGTGAGCAGATGCAAGAGCTGTGTAATGACATCTCTTTAACTCTCTTTATGTACATACGACATGGAAACATTAAGAAAAGCAAACAAAAATGGAATTTTTATTGTTTATATTTACATATTTTAACCATGACAGAGACAGGTCAGGTGAGCTCTGCACCTAAAGAAAAGCTAAGCGCTAAGTAGATAACGGCGTCTGTTTAGCATACCTGTTCAGAGTTTAGTGCATACTGAATGGGAATGAATGCAAACCGTAAAGGTGTTTTAATATATACTACATGGAAACACAAAATAACCCTAAAACATTATTACTTTTTTATGGTTTATTTTCCCTTTTCAAAGTATGATAATGACGATGCTTACTCCAAGATGAACCATGATTGTCTCTCCTTTGGATCCAAGTATTATCCCCTCAGAATTTTTAATCAAGAGATAGCGGACCAATCAGAAACATATTGTAATAGGTATTATCCACCCCGTAATTTCAGGTGGTTTTATCAAAACAGCAGACAGAGTTCACCATGGTCACCGACTTTAAATTCTAGAAGAATTCCACTAAATGCCACCCCAAAAATATGACATAAGCGACACAATATGGTTTTTCAAGGTAAAAAGCACTTTTTTTAAGTTTGAATGAGTTTCAAAAGATGCCAGAACTACTGTCACACTTTAAAAATGTAAGAATAAACCATAAAAATCTTATGTTTCTGTGTGGTATATACCAAAATAATTATCTGACTCAAGCTTGGTGGGTATAGCTGAATAGTCTCAGGGGCTATTCAGCAATATCCACCTCATCTGAGGTGAATAACTGTTACTATATATATATATATATATATATATAACATGCATTTTTATTCTCTATGTCTTGTATGCAGACAGTGTGTGTGTGTGTATGTGTGTGTGTGTGTGTGTGTGTGTGTGTGTCAGCCAGCTTTAGGATGGCCAGACAATTTCTTTGAACACATCCTACACTTAATTTTCCACAGGAAGCATTAACGATGACAAGCTGTGAAACTGTTCTTGAAGCCAATCCTCTGAATGAAAATAAGATACTACTCTTCAGTTCTTTTTAGTGTCTCTTGTTTTCTTTGTTTCATTTTTTTAAATAGCATAATAATGTTTGTATCCTGTCAGCAGGTATCTTATCCCCAAGGCAGGTGTGATGTGTTGATGCTCGCAAGGGCAGTGGTGGCTTAGTGGTTAAGGCTCTGGATTGCTGATCTGAAGGTCAGGGGTTCAAGATCCAGTTCCCCCAAGTTGCCACTGTTGGGCCCTTGAGCAAGGCCCTTAACCCTCAATTGCTCAATTGTATATAAATGATAAATGTAGGCCGCTCTGGATAAGGGTGTCTGCCAAATGCCATAAAGGTGATGTACTGAACAATGAACAGAGTGCACCTGAGATCCCGATGCAAATCCTCGGGAGGTCTGTTTCATCCATACAGTCCTCTTTTAAACATGGCCAAAGCATCATGATCAGATTACTGAAAGCATATGTGAATACCTTGGGTGGAGGTAACCATTTCTTCATTAATCAAAAAAATCAGAAAAGACTACACAGTGGTGAATAAGAAAACAAAGCTACTCCCTTAACTCATGAAACCCCATACACACTATACCCCGTATTCCATACCTCACTCTAAAATTTATTCCTGCCTCTTCTTCAAGGTGCTCTTTATTCTACAGGAGATGATTGATAGAACAGGTCAAGTCAAAGATGGTCCCGGAAAAGCCCAGCATGAGTGGCTGGGAGAGAAACGATGCCAATGCTGAAGGGCCAAAACTGAAGAGATCAATGTAATTCTGCTGTGCAGCGAAGATGAATTATGGAGCAGCTTTTCTGGCGGTCCAATGAATAATGAATTACATGTTTATGTTCACCATTAGTTGGAATTTTTTATATATTTGTTTTAAACCAAATACCGGTCCATCCGTCTAAATAAAGAGCGTTGAATGACAATGGAAAATGAAACAGATGGTGCCCTGCGAGCAAAGCAAAACTTTCTAGTTCTCAAGTTTAAATTAAGCAAAAGTTAAAAACTACACAACAAAAAAAATAAGGTTATGGTTTTAAACACAAGTCCCAACTCAGCCAACCTGAGAACTTTCCCTTGGAGGAAAATGTTCTGGCTGTTACAAAGCACCAACACTGGAGACTCCTTCCAGAAACGGATCACCACCAATCAAAAGCCTGCATAATTATCAATGTCCACCAAGCCTGAGGTGTTTTAGTATATACTACACAGGAACACAAGAAAAGCAAACTAAAATAAGAATTTCATGGTATATTTTTATATTTTGAATTGAATCAAGCATTACTCCATGTTTGTGGAGTGGATATTTAACAATTATTTACTGAAGGCGAGGTAGATGTCACTCAATAGTCAGCAATATCCACCAAGCCTGAGGTACATAATTGTTTTATTATATACTACACAGAAACATGAGCAAAACAAAAGCACAATAAAACAAATTTTTTGGGGGGGTAATTCTTTTACATTTGGAAAAATCATGATGGAATAGGTGGGCTTGAGTCTCTTTAACTCACTTTACAATATCTCTTTAACTCTCTTGAAGAGTTTAACTATATGCTAAGGAGAAAAAATAGCACACTTAAATGAGATTCCTATGGTTTATATTTACATAAATAAACTATAACACTGTGGCACTGTTCCGCACTTTGTGTCGAGTTAGTGCTGTTCATCCTACTCTCTTTTAGGTGCTCATAAACAGCTTGTTTTCAGAAAGCAATATTTGACCAAAATTGCTTTTTCCCCCTTTTTTTGCATTTAAGTCACATGACAACATTCGCCACCACTTCTCAGATCTTGGAGATCCGTCGCCATGTTTAACTGGAATGTCCATCACTAGAAAAGAAAACCCAGCTTCAATCGCATGACTTCACTCGGTGGAAACAGACTATTTCGTTTTGTTGACTTTAAAAAACAAAGGATTCCCTTTAGTGTAACGGAAACCCGGCGAGTGAAAGGAAACATTTCAAAGACCCGAAAAAACCCCCAGAATATTGTCTGAGGTGTGTGTGTGTGTGTGTGGGTGTCCTTAAAACCTGCCCTTGCTATTGACAGGTGCGTTTCTGATGAATGCGTGACTAAAATTCCACCTTAACCGACACTATCATTGTTCGAGTGAGTTAATAAGGCCTTATTCACAGCACTGCATAGTAAAAGCCGTAACCTTCTCTTTTCACTCCATTTCCTATGAAAATCTCAGAATCCAAGAATACGTTATTTTTTTTGTTCAGTAAATTAATTATATATTTTGGCTCAGCTTTTAAAGAATAAATGTGGAAGGGACAACGACTAGGAACAGTACTACAGAATCCAAGGTCAAATAAAGAGTGTGGAACACCCATCAGCACTACTATGAGGGGCTTTACTCCCTGATAGCTGTGGTCCACTAAAGATAAGGACCCCAGTGACAAAATCTCTTTGGCCCACTTTTAAATACAGAGCACAGACTGCAGGCAAAACCTAAAAAAATAAATAAATATATTAACATTAATAATGAAAGTGAACTTTGATAGAGCCAGGCCACTGAGGGATCAATACATTAAAAGCAATAGCACTCATCCATGCCAACCTGCACACAAATCAGAAATGAGCAGTCAGCATAATATATCTGAGGGGCTTTGAGTGAGTGCCCTCTGGGCTGTCCTTCAAAAACCTTAAAATGCAAACAGCTTCATCGTTTATTCAATCAAATTCAAAGTCTGGGGGGCAGTGGAGAGTTGTCTGTAGTAAAAAGGCTTCCACTATGCACCATGTTATGCCTCTGAAGTCTAATAATGACAGCAAAGTCTGTGTTGGGTAATTTCACTGACGGGGCTTTAGCTGGGAAGAAAAAACAAGACAGAAGCTCTCATGCATTTCACACTAAAACTCTCCCTCTCTCTCTCTTTTCCTCACTGACAGTTGGTGTTAAATCCTCATTCTCCCACGCAGACCAACAGATTCTCGTATTATTTTATTTTAGTAAGAAAGAAACAGCATATTTACAAATAGGATTTCTTTATTAAAACTGTGCCACAACAACCTGTTTGTGTATTTATCAGTCAAGCGTAAATAAAGGAAACATGACATGTGTAGGGGAAGGGTCCTAGTAGTAGCGAACACTTTCCACTTCATGATTATTGATTTTACTTTGCCCATAGGGATTGATAAATCTTTCGGGGTTTTTTTATCCATTTCCCGACTTGTGCCTGTCCACACCTTTATCCCTGAGATCTTTTAACAGTGCTTTGCCACAAGTAGTTGATTGCTTACTTTCATTTACTTTTGAGCCCTAGAATGCTCTAGGAATAACCATTTTTAGGCTGAACTAATCAGAATGATTATTGCTGATCACAGGTGAAGTCTTGATTTCAGATGGCAAAGCAATAAATGTGAATATTTTGAAGGGAGATGATGACCTTTCTATACCCATATATATACACACACACACACACACACACATATATATATATATATATATTCTCTGTGTGAATTCACACATTGCCGCTTACTGTATATCATCTGCCACCTCAGAATATGAGAGTCTCACACTAATTTATTTACCCACTGCCTGATAGTGAGTCACCCTTGGCCTGTCAGATATTCACCCCATCTGACGAATCACCTGACTGGGGCAGGAGTACTTTGTGGAAAGCAGCTGTTTGCTGTCACTCTTCCTGTCAGCCATATAAAGGGATTGACATGAGGCTAAGTCTGGTCAAGTTGCCTTGGCCTCTGTTTAATAGATACTAAATACAACTGGAGGAAACCTTAGAAGGCACAGCCCTGGTGATCACATGTCCTCCTGTTAAGAGCATGTCCGTTCTTCCTTAAATGCGGTAGTTGGGTTAGAGTCATCAAGGGGTAACGGTGCCAAAGAGGAAGAGGTTATTCAGTGAGACAGCCATGACATGAAGTCATATACTTATGAAGTCATATTTATAAGCTTGTCATAATTCATAACTAGCATGGATATAGCAGTAGAGTGTCGCTTTACTGAAGCACTTATAGAAACTGGGAGAGACACAGAACACTCACTCTCTGGCTGCTTCTCGTTAGGTGTGATGGAGCGGATGAAGTCCTGCGGCGTCATGTACACCTCAGCGTCACCGTGCTCGCTGATGATCTTCAGTGTGGCAAAGTAGCGAAAGATCTTGTCTGGGGTGGAGTAGGCTCGGATACGGTTCTCATACTCCATCACCTGCACCGGGAACAATGATGTATGACTGTTAACATGTTCAATGAGAACACTACAATGCTGTCAGGAAACATATACATTTACAAAATGAACATGCACACAAAAAGACACTCACCTTTTTTAAAAAAAAAGATTTTCACCTACATATAAAGAGCTGCAATATTATACAACTATTACATACAACATATACATATTACAAATGTGTCAATGAAATATTCAAACATCAGCTGTAGTTTGACTGTTGACGGCAGCAGCGATTTCTTTCCATGCTGCATTTTCCTGTGATGACTGGGTGAAGTTCCTGAACAGCTCACCATCCCATAGCAGAGCAACACTCACACCTAGGGGCAATTTGGAATAGCCAGTTAGCCTAATGTGCATGTCTCTGGACTGTGGGAAGAAACCAGAGTACTCGGAGCCCTCTACATGTCATAAACTCTAGTGGTGTGGCCTAATTTATTTATTTATTTATTTTTGAGTTGTGGCATCTTTCAACTCCTGATCATTCTCACACTGTTATCAGCAAGATAAGATTTACACATGAAACTGGACATGTGATGATTTTTGCACATGGATCTGTGCTGGTTTCTACATTAGGTTAATACATGATGGCTATTATGTACAGCAATTAATAAAATCATTTTTTAATCAAATAAATGTATACACCTTAACACCCCCTCCAGTGGCTATTAGCCTAAAGGTGTCCTGTAATATTAGTTATAGCTTTACTTAAGAAAAAGCAGTCACAAATGAGTAGGTAGCTGTCAGTAAGAAGGATGGAAATTAACCTGCACGCTTACACACTCCATTAACCAGCATTCACAAGACAGATGTGCTCGTCAGAAAGTTGGATGAAAACAGGTGTGTGTAAGTGTATGTCACTGTTTTGATCCACAGGGAAAAAAGATATTGGTACACACTCTGACAGGACGCCATCATGGCACTGATGCCATCTGCTACTGAAGCACGCTGATGCCGCAAGTCTCACATAAGGGTAAATTAAACACGCTTCTGAACTGGAGTATTAGTTAACAATTTTCTATATTAAAATAACTTCATCCAGCAAGGTATTATTTTACTTTGTTAGTAACCTGCACAGAATTAGCAAGACATATTCAAAGCTTTCTCATTCAAAAGTCATACGTTAGTAGGAATTAAACTGTCCGGCTAGAAACCCACAACCGTTACCGTGAGCCACGCTGCTCCAGAATAAAGCATTTTGACCTGTTGACCTGCATAGTGCTTAACAATAAAATTATACTTAAAACAATATGCCCAAGTGACAACTGTATCATTGTGGCAACATTTTACAAATTAAAAGTCGGTGTCTTTTTGACAGGCTATCTAACCCATATCAGATAAAATGTAATTTTATAATTTATAATAATAATATTTAATTGACTTTACTTGATGTTACATTGATGAAAAGGTGCATACTAATACATCTTTACTAAATTACACATTTATTTGTTGTTAAGGCAATTCTAGGAATGAATTTCTTCACCCATATACTATTAGCAGTGTTAAAAAAAAATCTCGGATGCACCTACCACTAATCCACTACCGAAAATCTGAAAATCACTGCATAGCCCATGAAGGACTTCAAATGAACTGGATATGAGTGGTGCATCGACAAGGTGCGCGACTATCAGCCTGGAGATCACAGGTTTGATTCCAGGTTGATGCCGCAGCCATTCGCGAACGGGAGTCCATGGTCGAGCTCCCAATGGAGAGAGGGATGGTATGCGCTCACCTTCATGTCACTCACAGCGATCACCAGCCAATCATGAGCGTTTGTGAGCTCATTCCTACAAAGGGTTGGATAGCATTTACCTTTAAGATCCTGACAGGACTGGAACCTACTCTGCATTCGAGGTGTTGTGAATTCTGAGATGCTTTTCTGCTCACCACAAATGTAAAGAGTTGTTTTTTAAGTTACTGCAGCTTTCCTGCTTATGCCAGGTCAGGCATAGGGCCTGCTACTGGTAACACTGTAACCCAGTACAGCCTGCAGTATGGACGAGTCGTTTGCGTCTAAACCGGCTCCCCCACTAGAAGTCGAGTTTCTCTAGTGAGGAGGGTGGCATGACACCCCGCAGGATGAAAAACAAGACCTGTCAAAGGGCGGATGAGCTTCTTGCATGCCAATGGCCATCATGCAATGCGGGTGGGGTTCATTAGCCTTGGTAGTGCAACCCACCTAGGACAAGGACACTGAAATAAAACCTGCAGCCATACGTGTTGCCTTCCTTGTGGTAGTCGCTGCACCAGGAGGTATATGGCACGTATTGGTTAAGAGAGTGGTGAGAGCACCAAAGCCTAGCCACTAGACCATCAGGGAGAGACAGTTAAAGAGAGTGGGATCAGTCGGTGATGATCAGTCTTCAGCTTTCCTGTTAATTTGAACATTTGTAGCGATTCACCTCTGGTCTTTTCCATCAATCAACAAGGTGTTTCTGGAGGTCTCACTCGACGTCTTGTACCTTTACGTCAGAAACCGTGACGATTAAAAATCCCAGGAGTAGTTTTAGGTGTCTAACTGTTGCACTTTTGAGAGCAACCACAAAAAGAAGCAACTCTTTCCTCCATATCTGGATGACTATCTATTACTCAGGTTCATTTCGCAGCTGCTCTGGAGTCCCAGCTTCTATTTATTCAGCTCCAAATTCTAGATGTCACTTTGAACCTTGTAAATCTAGGACCGATTGCTTATTAATGAAATTCTGATTGCACAGCATGATGCTAAATGCTGCCAACAGTCCGTCTCAGAGTGATGAGCACCATGCATCCGCCCGCAAGCAACGACGAGTGCGAGTCAGCTGTACAACGTATTCCGAATGGCAAATGATGGTGTCCAAATGAGGATGACGGAGTTGCATGTCGCTCCGGATCCTCCATTTTTCGCTCTAGTTATAAGCACACGCGCCTGCCTAAACATAAACATGCTGTCATTTTCACCGTGATTTTTCCAGTCATTTTACCCCAGGAACTTGTCCTCATTTTAAATGGATAAGAAAGAATGATGAAGTACCCTGCTGTAATCCTGAAGCCGACAGTCAATAGAAATGGTGCTCCAGTTAATACGACTTCCAATTCAAACCTCCTGCTGGAGCCGCAGCAGCAGCACATTAGTAAATATATTCCTATTTGACTGAATAACTCTCTTTTTTTTCTTTTTTTTGGGACAGGCAGCACAGACTTAATCCTGCTGAGTATGAATTACAAACTGACAGATATCCTACTACATCTAAATCTCCTGCTGCAGACCAATTCACTCCACATTTTCACACTTCCTGTTCCCAGGACTGCCGGACACCATGATGTAAATATGTTAAAGGAGTTTTCTGATAATGTAAGTCGCACAACAGAAATGCCTTGTTACTCATAGAGGAGAACGGTTAGACTGCAAGTGACCACTCTGTAAATCCATATCGAGTAGAAAAGTATCTCAAACGGTTGAAACTTCAGGTTTCTGCAACATCAACAACACCAGAAGGAAACTAGTGAGAATTTTTTGTGTTTGGAATAAAAATTAGACAACTAGTTTTTTAATGAGATAATTAGTTTTGCTTTAAAGACTTTGAAATCACGCTTTACTTCCTCAAATGATCACACACAGAGAAATGTGGAGGAGAAGAGAGAATGTGAGCAACAAAGAAACTCACCGCATTGATGTAAAAAGATAGATACAGTATAGATTTGTATAGTTTGCCTCACAACTTTTCCTTATCAACATTTTTAACACTGTAAATGCCGCATTCAAACAGCACATATAGGTTTTACATTACGCATGCTGGTCCAGTCCACTTACAATTTATATTCAACAGTATTTTAATCAAATATTCAAGGCAATGTCACCTTTTCTCCAAGCCACTAACTTGAAATTATGTTTAACACTGGCCTTACCTTAACTACCATGTAACACCAACAGCACCTTGCTACACTTAGTGCACTTAGTACACTTTAATTACACTTAGGCAGCATGGTGTAGTCACGTTAGTGTGATAAATGTGGATTTGCTTTGGGTAGAGCAGGAGACGTAGTCAACTAACACGAAAACTAAAAGTAAGAGTGAAATACTCTGGACTGAAATAAAAATATATATGTTTTAAACAAAACTAAATAAAAACTACAAAGTACAATGCAACATAAAATTTTCTACAATTTAATTTAGTTTCAGTTTGGACTGAGTAGGTTGCTATCCTACTCTGAAAATGAAGATGAAACAGTAACAAACGACTTTACAAACTAAAATACACTAAAACTCAATAAAAACTTCCTCACGATAAAAATAAAACTACTTGGGCAATTGTAAAATTAACTAAAACTAAAAAGACTAAATAAAAGTAAAACTACGACTGAACTTGTAAAACTAACTAAAACTAAACTGATAAAAATTTTACTGAAAAATTAAATAAACATTTACACAACTATAAAATTAACTAAAACTAAACTGCAACTTTAAAAAAAAAATGGCAAAATAAAAATACTCATGCAATTGTGAACTAACAAACTAAAATGGAATTTAAAAAATAATAATACGAGATCGTAAGTTCGAATCCGGGTTGATGCCACAGCCATCCGTGACCAGGAGTCCATGGGAACTAAACGGCCGAGCTCTCATGGGAGGGAGGGATGGCATATGCTCACTTCCCTGTCACGCACAAGGATCACCAGCCAATCATGGGCGTCTGTGAGCTCATTCGTATGAGGGGGCGGATAGCGCTTTCCCTATGAGTGTGTTAGACCGCCGCCAAATACGCATGCGCTGCAGTTCGAAAAGAGGCGGGTGGCAGGCAGCATCGCATGTCACGAAGGGGTGGTCGGTCTGGACTGGTTGGTGGTGGTCGTGTGATAGGGAAGGCAATACTTAAAGGGTGGGAACTGAATACGACTAAATTAGGGAAGAAAACTGGGGAAAAATTGAAAAAAAAGAAAGTAAAATAAATTCAATAAATTAAAAAATAATAATCATAAAAAATATACTTATGCACTAACCAAGAATAAAAAAAAATACAAAATTGAACAGAAAATTTTAATAAAAATAAACTACTTATGCAATTATAAAGTTAACTTAAACTAACCTGAAATAAAAAACTGCAAAACTAAGAAAAATACTCATGCAAACAAAAAAAAAACCTATAGCAAAAAAAAAAAAAAAAAAAAATACTACACTAAATAAAAGTAAAACCACTACTGAACTTGTAAAATTAACTAAAACTAAACTGAAACTTTTTAAAAGAAAGACTGAATAAAAAAACTTTTATTTATGCAATTGTGAATTGACTAAAATAAAAATAAATAAATAATTATTCATGCACTTGTAAAATGAACCAAAACTGAAATTAAAATAAAAAACCTGAAAGATTAATTAAAAAACTAATAAAATGTTTAAAACTATACTAACTCTGGGGTCGGGGAAGGTGAAAGAGTGACTTGAGTGCTTTTCAGATTACCTTACGGTCACGGAAACCGACTCTCTGTTTTTTCTTCTTGCCATCTGAGCTCTCGTCATCCTCGTCACTGCTGTTGGACTCCACCACGCTGTCCGACTGTGCGTCGGTGTCTTTTTGTGCTTCTTCTTCGCGCAGCTCCTCCTCGAGCTTGACAGATGAAGCTGCCTCGGCATACGCCCTGCCAATCAGGATACAAATCTTAACAACAGAAACAACGATACACACACACACACACACACACACACACACACACACACACACACACACACACTCTCTAGATGTTCAATTTAACTAAAATCACTAATAAAAGAGAGGGAGTCAGTACGCAGAGCCACCTAAACACTTGCTACAGTGGATGAGTTAAATATGAAGATACAGTATGAGTGCACTGATATTGCAAAAACAATGCAGTTGAAGGTAAATGTGAACTATGATAGTCAAATCTGATATGGATTTAATAATAAAAACAGAAGCACTCGAGCGTAAGACATTAATACAGTAACATAAACTTAATTAAAATGTGGCTGGACAAATAGCTGCTACACAAGCAGCTGGTACTTCTCAGTTGGGTGCCTCCCGTCTGGAGCGGTGCTACTCTTTAAATTATTTCTTGCTACCAAACCGTTTCTAAATAATGTCAACAAACTGATGGCCGCTGCCAATATGTTCCTGCATGTGACTCTGTCAACAGTGGAAAACTGATAGTGTTTATTGTATGCAATAACACAAACATGGACAAAAAAAAACAAAACAGGACCTGTTCACGGGTTACTGTGACTCTACACCAAGTACACTGTGTTATCAGATCAGTGAAATAATGAACGTGTGGAATGATCATGCATTATTACTTTGTCCAGAGGAGTCCTGTCGTTGCCGAGATGCCCGTCACTCCTGCCAGAGCGGCCAGCAGCAGTCTGCGATTCTGAGGGGAGCGCGTGCTGCCGCTGTGCATGCGGCGTGAACGCTGCACCATCCCAACTGCGACTGCTGTCAACACCCGCACGCGGTACATGCTGTCAAACAGACACAGACACCACCACAGAGGTGGTGCGATAGAATAATAAAATCTGACTGCCTTATACAGTACAGTCCAATTTCTTTACAGTATCTTCAATGCCTTGCATAGCAGAACATAAGACATAACATATAATACACCTTAATTCATTCAGATTTCCTCGGGATAGTCTACCATCACATTATACATGCTGCTCAGGTGGCCCATAAGAATGTTTACTTACTTACTGACACACATGCACATACATTCAACTCTATAATTGACTCTTTATAATATATACTGTGCTTTACAGCAGACAAAGCTGCTTTACAGAGCTCTGGATGTAGATTTTGGTGCCGAATTAGCCATCCCGAGTTCAAGAAACCATGAACAGTCCGTTCTACTTCACCTTTCCCATGTGTGTTATTATACTTCCTCTCATTTAAAGCAGAGCAAGGATAAACTTCGACTATGCATTATAGTGAGGCAGTGAGTGAATGCACTGCATCGTGGGTCTCCTAGGTGTTGTTCTTCCAAAACTAATGAATAACGAGGGCACATGTCCTGCTTTAAGCAATTGAATCTATTCCCAAAGGAACAACTCTTTCCTGAATCATCTGACCCGGTGATTAGAAGAAACGTTCGAAATGATCTTTTCTAAACATGATGGTAATAAGGAGATTCTCTGTGTTACTTTATTATTATCGCTAATCTCTAAATTTCATTTCCCGAGTCACTGAGGTCAGCAGTGCGTCACGGGACGTGGAGCAGTAATTAAAGAAGGGGTTTAAAACGGTCACCTGTCGATACTCTCTAACTGATTGCCTCGGCCCAATCCCAGAGCCTGATTCAGCAGAAGGGAATGATGGAAGGGACTCGGTGTTAATTGGAGCGAGCTGCAGCGCATGACTGTGGAGGATTACAGAGATATTCTCCGGAGGATAAGAGGTTTTTGGCAGGCTTTTTTACTTCACAAAGTGTCCACGCAGGTGCGGGAGCTTGTACCAGGCTTACTAGCAACTCTTGCACTGATGAAAGGCACCACATTGTGGAGCAGTTTACAGGGACTGTAACCACTTCACCATTTCAAGTAGAACCTTGTAATTCGACATGATCGTTGCATTCTCTTGCACTGTTGGTTTTAAAACTGAAAGCATAGTGATGCACTATAATACCCCCCACCACCACCACCACCAAGCCCCCACCCCCAATTTTTCTCCCCTAATTCCCATCCGTCAAATATTACCTCCCTATCACAAGACCACCACCAACCAGATACCCCTTAGTGGCATGTGATGCTCCCACCCACATCTTTACAAACTGCGATGCATGTATATTCAGGGACGGTCCTTGCATGCATGAGCTCACAGATGCCCCTGACTAGATAGTTATCACTTTAAGACACAGGGAGGTAAGTGTATGCCATCCCTCCCTCACATAACAGCTTGAATGCCTTGCCATGAATGGCTGCGTGCATCAACCTGGATTTGAACTTACGATCTCCAGGATGATAGTAGCTAAACTTGTCAATGCGCCACATGGGAGCCCTCTTTTAAACATCACCGTCAAACCCAATGCCCCAAGGCAGCATCATGCTAAAATCTTTTGTCATCATCATCTTCTTGCACTTGATCCAGAGTCGGGTTGCAGGGGCAGCAGCCTAAGCAGTGAGGTCCAAACGTCCCTCTCCCCAGCCACTTCCTCCAGCAATTCCGGGGGAACACCGAGGCGTTCTCAGACCAGATGAGAAAAAGTCCCTCCAGCGTGTTCTGGGTCGACCCCGGGGTCTCTATCTTGGACAGGCCCGAAACACCATACCAAGGAGGCGTTCAGGAGGCATTCTAATCAGATGCTCGAGCCACCTCAACTGGCTCTTCTCAACGCAGAGCTCACCCTTTCTTTGAGAGAGAGCCCCGCTACCCTGCAAAGGAAGCTCATTTCACGATCTTGTTCTTTCGGTCACTACCCAAAGCTCGCGACCACAGGTGAGGGTAGGAACGTAAATGGCTCAGCTCCCTCTTCACCACGACGGACCGGTACAAACTCCGCTTTACAGCAGAGGCTGCACTGATCCACCTGTCAATCTCCCATTTCAGTGGAGGAATTCAGTTTTGTCAGGTTAATCTAAAAGCCTGAACTACATAATAAATAAAGTTTACAGCTCTATTCCTCTTGTTTGGCATTTTGCTCAGAGAAGTCTACTTGTTCCACAGTCAGGAATCCAAAGCAAACACGATACACTGAACAAACCAACAGAAAACCAAACAACAGTAACTAATATGTCAGTTGCCTTTTTGGTGATAGAAGCAGGAATTTACATTCCTGTTTATCTGGTAAATCTCGCCCCACCATTTGTCCGCTTGAAAGAATTGATTTTTACTCGTACACTCGATCTTTCACCAGTGTGAGATTGATGAGCAGTGGTTTTACACCACAGGAGTGAAACGAGTCTCATCAGAGGGAAAGAAAGATATCACAGCCTTCAGACTAGTTTAGGGCAAATACCATTCTACATAATTTATCATACGGAATAAATCTGTTTAACAGAGTAGCAGTTACTATGATACAGATCTGCAAAGATACACACCAAGAGAAAGCCAAAGTAAAACTTTATAGAGTGTAAAGTGAATTGTGACACCATCACATTAAAGCACCAGTCTGCTGCTAGGCACCACACTGACAAATCGGTTAACTGTTCAAACAATTGCAGACACGTGGAAGCTTTTTAGCCCTTGGACGTCCCTGCCAGCAGCAGTCAGTTCACAAAGTGCGAGGGAGGTTTAAGGCTACACTTGGGCTTTGGGATCGTGTCAAATGAAAATGAATCTCTTGTTCAGTTGAAAAAGGACAGAGCAAAAATGTAGCAGTACAAAGATTTCTGCGGTTTCGTTTATGGCTGCAGGGGTTAGTGGGTGCTTATAAGATTGAATCAAAATCGGTTACAAACACTGATTCAAGCTGTGGGATAAACTACACAAACTATAATATATCCTGGAAAGTTATCCTAAAATAGCCAAAAATAAAAATATAAAACCCCGATACATCACTAGGGATGGGTTCACAGCCATGACATGTTTACTCAAGTCAGAAAATGTACAGATTTGTTTAAAGGTGCAGTCTTTGATACTAATCCAATAAACGTAAAATTCTCCTCACAATCTGCAGCCCCTTGCCCTGTTTCTAGAATACTAAAAAGTGGCTCAGAATGAGCCACATATCACTATTCCAGTCAATCATATTCATGCACAGCACTAAACTATCTTGTTGCTGATTGGCTGAAGAGGAAATGAAGGAGTTATTATTAGGGCTGTTGCCTTGGCAATGAAAGTCCATGAATTTGGGGGTGGAGTTTCTAAAACAGCAATTTGATTTAGTTTTAAGCCAGGAGGGCTTTTCTGTTGCCTTGTTTTAAACCCCCTTACTCCAAACATGTCCAGTATACTGCCAACACCATCCGAAATACAGTGTTACAGTGATACAGTCCTGCATAACTGTTCGAGATATGAAAAAAAACAACAATTTGATTAATTTTACCTACTGCTCCTTTAATGATTAAATAAATTTAACCATTTATCACACATCCCTATTTATTAAACACCAAAAAGTTTCAGTGATTGTCCAAAAAGCTTATAGCAAGTATTTCACCAATTCTGAAAGTGTTGCACAGATCTCATCAGGTTAAAGGCCGACTACACAGAGCTGAACATCAAAACGCTCCGTCAATCCTCTGATCACAGCAGAAACTCAACAAATGCTGGAGCACATCAGGTCTGTTCATCACGACTCTTACACAGAACTGGAGCAGGATTTTTCAGCTGGACAGGATACACAGGGGCAAAGAAGAGGGAGATAATGGTTACGTTATTAAAAAATTTGTAGTCGTGAAATTGGATTCTTGTCACGTTTGGCTGGAAAGAAATCGCAACCAATTACAATATGCCAGCTGGAGGAGCAGGAGGACCCCCTTGTGAGGAGCCAAAAAACTTGGTGAAAGCCAAGCGCAGAGATGCAGTCAGAATAAAACAAGAGAGAAACAAGTGTTCTGAATTGAGAGGGATGCATCATAGTTTGGCGATTAGTATACAATTAGACACCGGCTCAGTGTCAATGAACTATGCAGAAGGTGCGCCAAAAGAAAAGCCTGTTGGTTCACTACAGACAAACAGAAAAGGTGTTACAGGAAATACACAAGGGAAACAATGTGCCTGACAATGTGCTTGTAACTGCTCATTCCTTACTTAACTGCAAAGATCACACCACCCCTGTAGTAACACTACTGGCATAAGGGTGTTGAAAAATCCCTGACATGCTGCTGTGCCTGATTTACGCGTAGCAACACCACAGCCCCACCATGTCAGTGCCAAGGAGCTACCTTAATTTGTTTGGTATTTTGTTTGAACTTACAATGCCTTGGGTATAGTGTATTGATGAAGCCAGTTAGAGGCAACATGCAAAGTAGCAGGAACGGGTGCCAGGAAAGAGGCTGTAAGGCACACTATGAGTTCATAGAGATGAGCTTCACAGGCTTTGCAGGACACTCGCTCAGCAAAGTCATCAACTGCTTGGGCGTAACGGGGCAGCAAAAAAAAAAAGCATTCAATCCACAAATCAAGCCACAGAGAAAGCCACCAGGTGGCTATGGATCAAGAGGGCTGATCCAAAGGCAGTTCATACCAGGATGCACAGTATGACCAGATCAATTCTGGTTGGGTCACGTGAGCAAGGGTATCTAATGCTCAGAGACCTGAAACACCTGAAGACCCCAGGTTCTATCACTGATGAGGCATCCCAGCACATCCAGAAGAAGCACCTTAAACATTCAGAACAGTTGTATATAGGGCAGTGCTGGCTCAGTGTTTAAGGCAACGGATTACTGATCCGAAGGTCAGGGGTTCAATTTTCAATTCCACCGCCAGGCCCTTAAACCTTAATTGCTCAGTTGTATTAAAAATAATTTAGGCATCTGTCAAATGCTATAAATGTTAATGTACATCCAAGGGTTTCTCCTTTTTTTTTTTAAACTTTTGATCAATTTATTAAATCTGCACCAATCCAAAAGCATGGTCCTCATAAAACAGATGTTTGACCAGTGTTCACCCATCCTGTTCATCGAGATCTATCTTCGTCCAAGTTTCATCTTTAACCTAAATTTAATGCACCTCTTCAGGTCAACCAAGAACTTCTTAAGACAATAATTAGATGGTCAGGGGACATGATTATGGTTAGAGCTAAAGTCTTCAGGAAGGTCAATCCCCAGGGTTGATGATCAACATGTTATACAGGGCTGTACTCAAGTATAAGCCAACCATTTGTTTTGTAAGGTTCTTTTAGTAAAACAGGAGCATTTGTTTACCTGCTTGACATGTTTCGACTACTTCCTGTATCTTACAAAACAGTTAAAACCGAGAAGACAGTATGAACCAAATGTATCAAAGAAAAAGGAAACGTCTAAGCCAACCAATCACAACTTATGGTCATTCTGCTCCTTAAAGAATTATATTTTAATTAAAACACTCTTTTACTCACTCACAAATTATATCTATGTTATATAATGTCATATAATGTTGTCTATGAAGAAAGCGGAGGTTCGTGGGGAGCAGCGACACTTCACGTACATATACAAGGGCTTATATTAAAAAAAAAGTTTGAAAAGGGATGCAGTAGAAACTACCGTGCACAGATAAAAACTAAGGAATTAAAGGGAATGGAAAAGCAAAAGTTTTTTTAAGAGCAATCTGATTGGTCAAAAGACATGAGCTATAAGCTTTTACATGAATTCGCTTATTCAAACACACTATCATTTCTATGGCAACAGCTCATTCACAGGGACTCCTCTTTGTAATATCTTTACAATTCTATATTATAAATTTCTGCAATGTTTTTCATGAGCTTGTACATCATTTTGAAGGAAAGTAATTTTTTTTTAAGATTTATCAACCGTGCAGCGAGCACTATTTGCAAAAGTGACGAGTTTACATTTATGGCATTTGGCAGACACCTTTACCCAGAGAGACTTAATTTCTCATTTTTATACGACTGAACAATTGAGGGTTGAGGACCTTGCTCAGGGGCCCAACAACATCAGCACAGTGATACTGGGGCTTGAACCCCCAACATTTGGAACAGTGACCATTGACCAGCAACAATAATTGCTGGCAGACACCTGAATCATGTCTATCTTATCTCAAAAACACTACTACTCCTCCAGAATCTTTGTGTACAACACAAGTGTTATCTTTGTGTCCAGATATTCTGAACTTAGGCATCAGTTATTTCAATTATTTCAAGTCAATTCGTTGTGCATGTGTTAACCGGTGTGCAGCCTTTCTCAGTTGTAGTTTCATGTGCTTCATGGAGACATGGCTGCACCAGGATATTCCCGATGACAACACATCCATTGCGGGCTTTCACACTGTCCGGGCCGACAGACACTGCACCGCAAGTGGTAAGCAGAAAGGAGGGGGGGCTTGCCGTTCTTGTCAATAACCGGTGGTGTAACCCCGCCCACATAACCATCAAAGAGCGGAGTTGTGGACCGGGCATTGAATTGTGTGCTGTTGGACTCAGACCATATCATTTGCCTACGGAATTTTCCATGTCATCTTAGTGGCTGTTTATGTTCCTCCTTCTGCCAACCCCACTGCTGCATGTGACACTGTTCATGCTACCATAGCCCGGTTACAGACCTAGCACCCGAGTGCTTTCATTGTGATCTCGGGTGACTTCAGCCATGTCACCATGGACACTACACTGTTAAACTTTGTGCAGTACGTGGACTGTCCCACCAGAGAGGAGAGAACTTTAGACCTGCTGTACGCAAATACTAAGGATGCCTACAGTCCCTCCCCACTCCCACCACTATGGAGATCAGACCACAACTTAATTCATCTTTCTTCATGCTATGTGCCTGTTGGGAAGAGGCAGCCTGTGACTACAAGGACTGTTAGGAGATGGTTGGAGGGGGCCTTGGAGGAATTACAGGACTGTTTTAAAGTGAAAGACTGGCAAGCACTCTACGAGCCCCACGGTGGGGACATTGATGGGCTCACAGAGTGTATTTCACACTACATAACTTTATGTACCGATATCATTGTTCCAGCTCAGACAGTCTATTGTTACCCAAATAACAAGTTGTGGGTAACTAAAGCTAAACCTCCTTAATGACAAGAAGAGGGCATTCAGGGCTGGCAACAGAGAGGAGGTGAGAACGATCCAAAGTTTACTAAGTGTCAAGATCAGAGAGGCTAAAGACAATTACAGGAGAAAGCTGGAGTGGAAACTCCAACATCATAACATGAGAGAGATTTGGAGTGGTATGTAGACCATCAGTGGTTTCAGGCCCCCATAAGCAGAGGAGCTTGGGGCAGTGACGACAGGGCCAACGAGCTAAATGTATTTTTTAAACAGATTCGACACTGCAGCTACTGCTCAGCCCCCTTCTAACTCATCAGGAGCAAGCTTGAAACCCCCTGCCACACCACCCACTCTCCCTCCATCTCCTTACTGCTCCTCTGCCTCATGTGATAGACCTGACAGTCCTCCCTCACCTGTCAACTTCACCTATATCCAGGTTCTGAGATAGTTGAAAAGACTCCACTCAGGCAATGCAGCAGGACCGGATGGGGTGAGCTCCCGTGTCCTTAAAGCCTGTGGCCCCCAGCCTGAGTCTACAGAGGGCCCCAGCGTGTTGGAAGACGTCATGCCTCGTTCCTGAACCAAAGACCCCACGTCCCAGTGGCCCCCAGGGTTACAGACCCGTGGCACTGACAACTCCAACCCATGGTTAGACCACATATGGACCCCCTTCAGTTCGCATACCAGCCTCGCCTCGGAGTCGAGGACGCCATCATCTACCTGCATAACCATGTTTACACCCACCTGGACCAGCCAGCGAGCATTGTGAGGGTCATGTTTCTTTACTTTTCCAGTGCATTCAATACCATTAGGCTGACCCCCCTGGGTGAGAAGCTGACAGCGATGCAGGTGGATGCCTCTCCTGCGTCGTGGATTGTGGACTACCTGACCAGAAGTCCACAGTATGTGCGCCTGCAGCACTGCGTGTCGGACACGGTGGTCAGCAACACCGGAGCACCACAA
>JBCNYH010000027.1:6173528-6202967 GCA_039654325.1 Tandanus tandanus
GTTCTAAATCACCCTTAGGTGTGTGAGTGTGAATGGTTGTGTGTGTGTTGGCCCTGCGATGGCCTGGCGTGCTGTCCAGGGTGTCAAGCGTTCGCCCGGAGTTGGTTGAGATAGGTGCCAGCCTTCCCGCGACCCTAATTAGGATTAAGCGGCTCAGATCCTTTCAGGATTATACATACATATATTTGAAGTATTTCTTTATAACAGAACATAGTCACAGGGAGGCTAGAGCCTATCTCATCCAACTCTGGGTGAAGGAGAAGTACGCCCTTTATAGTTCACCAGTCTATTGCAGGACCAACACACACAACCATTCACACTTACACTCGCACCTAGAGGTAATCTGGAACAGCCAATTAGCCGAGTGTGCATGTCTTTGGACTGTGGGATGATACCTGTGTACCCGGAGGAAAGCCATGCAAGCATGGAGAGAACATGCAAACTCCAAACAGAAATACCCTCGCCAAGCCCGGGACTCGAACCCAGGACCTTCTTAACTTAAGCTTAACCCTTCTGTCCACACTCTCTGGAATAAGAACACACACGCACGCACACGCATGCATGCACACACACTCCTCATTTATAATCCACACGTGTCTGGTACAAAGTAGGAATGAGAGGAAGTCACTCTCACCTTCTCTCTCTCACCTTCTCACTCTGTAACTTGTACACAAGCATTGTTTTCCAGTACCTTAGACAGCCATTATCATGAATTATTGACCAGGTCTGAAATGCCAACTCAACAGCATTCTCTCCACTTTTCCGCGTGATGTATGTCGACTTAAGATCCGATCACTTAAGTGTTTTTAACATTATGGAAAAAAGATGAAATTTATCAGATCAAACCTCAGCCTCTTATCAGAAACTGGATACAATTACGCGCTGCAGGCGAGGTGGATGTAACTGAATCGATCCCAGGATGGAACACAGAGGGGACTATTCAATTCAGCAACATCCAAGTCTGAGGTGAATAACTGTTTTAGTATTTACTGCACAGGAACAAAAACGCAAACTAAATCAAAATTTTAATATATTCATCATCATCATCTTCTTCCACTTGATCCAGGGGCGGGTCGCGGGGGTAGCAGCCTAAGCAGTGAGGTCCAGACGTCCCTCTCCCCAGCCACTTCCTCCAGCTCTTCCGGGGAAAAACCGAGGCGTTCCCAGACCAGTCGAGTGACATAGTCCCTCCAGCGTGTTCTGGGTCGACCCCGGGGTCTCTTCCTGGGTGGACATGCCCAAAACACCACGCCAGGAAGGCTTTCGAGAGGCATTCTAATAAGATGCCCAAGCCACCTCAACTGGCTCCTCTCAACACGGAGGCGCAGCGGTTCTACTCCGCGCTCCTCCCAAATGGCCGAGCTTCTCACCCTATCTCTGAGGGAGAGCCCCACAACCATTATTTTGCTTCATTTTTATGAAAGGGAATGGCATGAGGCACACCATACATGATGTTTTTATTATTATTTTTTTTACATTCATTGGTTGAAACAATTGGCGCCCTGTCCTATTCTGTCCTTTTTTCCTGACCTGGAGGAAAGAAAACCTTCATCAATGTATTCCACTGTTATCACAACATTGCACACTGTGAGCGTACAGACTGGAGCCATATGCATATTCAAAGACTGCCAAGAGTGAGACAGGGGTGAAGAAATAGCTATCACCACCATTCTCTGTTCTCTTTTCCTCTGTCCTTTAATAGGCACATGGCTCTGCATTTGCAGAGTGGTGTCTTCATACACTCTGAGTAAAATTAGTGTCCCTTCAGCATATTTGTTTGCTGATTAACCAAGTGTGAAACAGGTTCCTCCTACATTAAAACATGCTTTTTTTTATCCTTCTATACCATATCATTAACAAGCTCGGAGTGGAAGCCATCCAGTGGACTTGTACCAGTGATATTATAGTGAACGCCAACTTTGAATTTGATTTGAATATTGGCTAGAGTTGCTATAATTTCCCTCCAGAAAAAAATTAAACAGCATACAGAAGAGAAAACAAAATGATTGTATACAAATCAACCTGAAGTCTATATGTATTAGTGAGATAAATACAAATACAATACTAGGAATTAACAGACAGTGTGTTTTTGTGTGGAGGCATGGTAGCGTAGTGGTTAGCATGTCCACTTCACAGTAACAAGGTCCTGGGTTCGAGTCCCGAGCTCAGCGAGGGCGTTTCTGTGTGGAGGTTTCAGGTTCTACCAACGCTTGTGCGGATTTCCTCCCACAATTCAAAGACATGCACATTGGCTGTTCCAAAATGCCCCTATGCTGAGCTCGCCTCCTATATGGGTTTCCTCCAGGTACTCCAGCTTCCTCCCACAATCCAAAAACATGCACAGTAGGCTAACTGGCTGTTCTAAATCACCCCTAGGTGTGAGTGTGAGTGTAAATGGTTGTATGTGTGCTGGCCTTGCAATGGCCTCGAGCTGTCCAGGAAGTACCCCGACCTCGCTCTGTGATAAGCGCCAGCCTCCCTGCGACCCTAATTAAGATTAAATGGCTTAGAAATGAATGAATGAATGAATAATGGTAAGTCTATCAGAACTCGTTCCAAAGTAATAAGTGCTTCATCTTCACCTTTGACCTTGACATTCCAAAATCAAATAATCTCTGGAACTTAGGTCAGGTATTGTCCCCACCAAGTTTGCTGAAAATCCATGCATGAGAAACCATGCTTTGGGTGGAGATGACAAGAGCTTTGTGTTTTTACATTTACATATATGGCATTTGGCAGACACCCTTATCCAGAGCAACTTACACTTAAATCTCATTTATTCAGCAGCTGAGGGTTAAGGGCCTTGCTCAAGGGCCCAACAGCAGCAGTTTGGAGGTACTGAGGCTTGAACCACTGACCTTCTGATCAGTAACCCAGAGTCTTAACTACTGAGCAATCACCATTAAAAAATTTTTTAAGAAAGTTTGATTGGAATGATCACAGAGGACCTTCTGAGGACTGGTTGAGAACGTGGTGAGAAAAAACACTCACAGATCAAGCAAAAAACATTAACATGAACATGAGTTACTGTGCAGTAAAAAAATTTCGTTGTGTTTACAAGTTGTTGTTGTTGTTTTTTTGTGAAATATAACCAATTAAATCTGAAGCCAATTATGAACTTGAGTCATGTAGCTGACATTGAAGAACTTGAGCTCAAAGCCAGAGCTCACACATCATACTAACAGTACTTGTATTGTATTTACCAATAAAATAAAATCAGTTTAGACTCCACCCACTCCAGGATTAAATTTGAATACATATACAGATATGTATATTTGGAGCACCCAACAGACACACATACAGACACCGATTCAGATATTGGCATTGCATTACACTACTACTATGCACAACTCTATTGCTCCTGGAGAAGCTGGAGTAAATACTGACGAAAAACCTGACAGTAAAGTACTTTGTGTCGTGACAAGAGTCTTAACCAGTGCTGCACAGCTGATTAGTAACACACCAGATCTGTTGGTCTGACTCGTCACTCTAGCGCGCTGCATATAGATGTAAATGTGCTATGCATCAACCGCCCAAGGATTTACTCATACACACAGACTGACTTGTTTAAGAAGGCTTACACTGCATGATAATGAATATGATGATTGATATATGCAGCAGTAAAAAATCCTCTGGAAATAGGAACATGGCCCTTACGACAGGGGAGGTGTAGAAAACTACAACAGTCCTCGAGTTACACATGCCACGCGATACGGGAATCATGGGTGTGTATGTTTGCAAAGGGAAACAAGTAGTACAGGTTTCAGTGTCCACTTATCGCACTTGAACTCTGATACTGTGCACACACCCTAGATTGATGGTGAAAGCCTCACTTTTCATGTTCATGTCAACAAACAGTTGATTGATTTTTAAAAGCCTGAAAGCTCCTTAACACAGCAAATGTCCCTGTATAAGAGTATCCAGGTGGTCAGGTGTGGAATAGGTGCAGAGGAGTGTCTAATTACAACGACTCTGGATAATAGATGGAGTCTTGCTTTGTTTGCGTTTTAGCATGATGAATATTTCATGAGGGCTAAATGGAGAATGTCGTTTGCTTTCCCGTGGTTGGGCAACCACGCCTGCCAGGTACTGCATTGTAGTTAGAGTTGGAGTTGGAGCTGGAGTTGCCGTGCATTCTTGAATCGTGACTTCAAGGTGTGGCCAAGCAAGAGCACTGCGTCATGGAAAGTTCAGGAAACAAGGCATGGCTGTTCTTTGTTGCTTGCTGTCTCTTATGGGCCTGGGCTTGAGCATGGATGACTGGGGAAGGATTAAAAAAACAGTGTGGGGAAAGTGTGAGAAAAAAGGAACGGGGTGGGGGTGATGAGAGTGGTTATCTTCTCTGAATCGCTGATCTCATTGCTCATAAATGTATGTGTCGTGACAATGACATGATCAATAAAACCTTCTAAATCAGCTAAACAATACTTGTACTTCTTTAGCCTAATATTCTACATCAGCCGAGGACATACCGGTGGCGTATTTTGATCTTGAAGAGTGTGAAAATCACCCATGGCAGTGACTAAGAGGCAAAGTAGGTAAAGTGTCATGTATGTAGCCTTCTGGGTTTACACTGGGGCCACGATGTCCCCACGATTTGAGAGACTTGTAATGAGCATGGGGGTCGTAGGATTGAATCGTGATGATCTTGAGGGAACTTGGCAGAATTGCGATGACAAAATCTTTCACAATTATTAGGATTTATTACTTTACGCCAATCATGATAGAACATGGGAGTAGTAGAACAGCGTAGTAGTGCTTAACAGACCTTAACACAGCCTAACAGACTTTTGTGTGCCGTCGTAGAGGATCTTGATAAACTTGGCAACATGATTCCTCCCTTGGATACACCCTGCATCCTTTTTATACCCCAATCGTGCTTCAAGCATGTTCGTAAATCTGCATGTTTTTTTGAATTGTGGAGATCGTGGACATTGTGGTCCCAGTGTAAACCCAGGTTTAGGCAGTAGTCCTATGGGCTGTGAAAGAGATGATAGTGTGACTGCTTTAGCAACGACGAGCACTTGTGTGAAGCACACACTCATGAAAGGCGCTCCTCTCATTCACTGTAATACGCATTTAAACATTCCACATTCAACTCCGTCCAATCACATTCAGCACTGCTGAATGAAAAAGTGGGCGGATTGGTGGCGTAGTGGTTAGCACGTCCGCCTCACAGCTAAAAGGTCCCAGGCTCGGCAAGTTTCTGTGTGGAGTTTGCATGTTCTCCTGGCGCTGGTGTGGGTTTTCTCTGAGCTCTCTCTTTTCCTCCCACAGTCCAAAAACATGCACAGTAGGTGTGAGTGTGAGTATGAATGGTTGTGTGTGTGTGTTGCCCAGTGATGGACTGGTGAGCTATTCAGGGTGTACCCCGCCTTCGCCTAGAGTCTGTTGCAACAGGATTACATGGTTAAGCATATAGATGAATAAATGATTGAAACGTGTGAAGATAAAGATATTGTCATATTGATTGGATAGCACTTCAATTCAATTTGGCGCATTCAATTTATATTTGTCATTCAGATATACATCATTTTAGATAATATGCCAAGAAGTCAAGCAGTGTTGAAATGGCATCTCTACAAAGCCAGAGCAGTAAAAATCCTTAAGACTTGATGAGATGCGCCTTGGTCTACTGCACACCAGGAGGAAGACGTCCAGAACAGTTCATTTCTCTGCTCATTTCATTTGCTCCTTGTGCTCTTTGGGAATTGTATATTGACTAACTGAAAATAAAATGATTCCCTTTGCAATCCCAATAGTTTTCCTGTTTGCGATTTATTGATCCTTAACTGTAAGATGCGAGGAAAACAAAGGAGTAAAATGCATATTTGTGATGCACGTTTATTACAACATAATCAGTCTCCGTGATATCTGTAAGAACAAACGCCGCACCTTATCTCGAGTGGGCTGATAATCTCTACAGGGACAGAAATGAGATAAAATACACTTCTTAGTTACAAGAGTACAGTAGTATAGTTTTTCTAACCAAGAATATAAAAGAAATATCTGTTTATAAATGTCTGACACAGGAGGGTTCATTAGATAGAAGCTTTATGTAATATGTCTCAGTTGCTATCATGCTTTGCCCACACATGCTATAGGGAATTGTGTCGAAACATAATCCACCACTCATCATCTTTCTCTCTAGGGATGACCCGGTCTATTGTGGCCTGCATCGTGGTCCCTGTTTCTTCCACCTGATTTGCATTTAAATTGCATCACCCCTGCACTGCAGCACATTGCACCTGGTAGAGCACGAGGCCTGGACAGCTTGGGCAAGACAAGCACCGAGAGACACTTGATTGACATGCAGGAAGGCTTGTCATTCCTAACCTGAGAACTCGATCACACTGAAAGATCAACAATTGTCGATGAGCAACATTTCTGGTCTGTACCCAATGAAAGGCACACTGGAGGAAAAATATATATAGTGGATGTGAGATGGGGAGATGTGCTTTGATAGGGCGTCAGTTCATCGCAGAGGAGTATTCACACACATTCACCAAGGGACGACACACCAAGGAACCTGAAGGGATCCCATGGATGTGGGAGTATGCGCGGTAATCTGTATAAAGAGCATCCAAAACTCAGGATAGAACCAGATCTCTGGTTTTGTGAAATAAATATATTCATTCATTCATTTGCTGAACAGCTTAATCATACCGGGGTTGCAGGGAGTCTGGCGCCTATCTCAGCTGACTCTGGGCGAAGGTGGAGTACACCCTGAACCATCACAGGGCCAACACACACAACCATTCATACTCCCATTGACAACTAGGGGAAATTTGGAACATTCAATTACCCTAATATGCATATCTTTGGACTGTGGGAGGAAACTCATGTAAGTACGGGGGGGAGCATGCAAATGCCTGAGCCTGGAAAACAAACCCAGGACCTTGCTGCTGCGAGGCGGACGTGCTAACCACTACACCACTGTAGTGCCCTAGGGACAGTTTATCATATCCAATTCAATTACATGCATGTTATGGTCAAGATGAAAGAAACCAAAGAACCTGGAGGAAACCCATGGATATGGGAGTACGTGTGATAGTCTCAAATCAAAACTTAGGATCAAACCAGGTCCCTAGAACTGTGAGATAAACGCAATACATAATTATACTTATTCATGATCATAGTTCAAAGAAATGTACTTGATAAAGCATCCCAAACGCAGCAGTTTAGCGGAGATTCTGTGTTTGTATTCAGATTTTCCTTCTTCAATTTCGCTCTGGAGATATGAGGCTAACTTGTTTAACAAGTAATACAAGTCTCATGGCTCCAGTGCAAAAGTGAAAAAAAGGAAGACACCCAGGCAGTTGTGTAAATTAGATTTTTTTCTCCTCCCTCAGCCATTTCTTTAATGAGCGTTTGGCTTGAGCACAGCTTCAAAAATATTCTCTGGTAGCCTATTTTTCACTTTAGTCATTAGTCATGCTACAGAGGAACTCATTAACTGGTCTAGATACACTAATGAATCATCATATTGATAAACTGTATGCATGGGCTCAATATTTTACATTAGCTTGTTGTGTTCACGTACGAGGAGAGTGAAGTAAGTCATTTGTATGATCAATCAAATCAAGCACCCAGTTTCCCCACAGAGCTGATTAAAGGATGATCTAATAATAAAAAAGTAATAATAATAATAATAATAATAATAATAGGGTGGCATGGTGGCACAGTGGTTAGCACCTCTGCATCACAACAAAAAAGGTCCTGGGTTCGATTTCCCGGCTCGGGTGTTTCTGAGTGGAGTTTGCTATCTTCTCCCGGTGCTTGTGTGGGTTTCCTCCGGGAACTCCGGTTTCCTTCCACTATCCAAAAACAAGCTAAGTAGGCTAACTGGCTGTTCCAAATCACCGCTAGGTGTAAGTGTGAACGGTTGTGTGTGTTTTGACCCTGCGATGGCCTGGCGAGCTGTCCAGTGTGTACCTCGCCCTCACCCAGAGTCGGCTGAGATGGGCGCCAGCCTCCCCGCGACCCTAATTAGGAATAAGCGGTTCAGAAAATGAATGAATGATTATTATAACAATAATATGATGGAAAGGACAGGAGAGAGACAGCAGTGCCTCAGTGGCACATAAAATAATGCATAAATAATTTAGCTCTGATAATGTGTTCAAAATCATTATATGACTCTTATTTATTTATTTAGATAATTAAATAAAGAACTCTTGCTTGGTGCTAAAATGGCTTGAAGGACTTGATTAGAGTTGAAGAGGGTCCCAAGTGCTCTGGACTCTGATTGGCTGCACAGTCCGTAAGCACCGCCTATTTGAAGTTATCAAACTGAGGCACGCGCCGATGGGCTGCTTTTCATTGGTTAAAAAAAGTGCTCTCGCTCGTGTCCGGCCAACATCTAAGGATCCGGACCAATCAAATCATTACTTTCCATTTTCCTCTTTATGAACCTAACGGTTATGAATTTAAAAAGACAAAACGACCGTTTTTAGTTGTCATGGCAACACATAGCTAGCCTCGATGCTAGCGGATTTTTGTTGTGTTTTCGGTGGAAGGAGGACAGCTGCAGCTTGTTCCGCATTTCTGTACTAAAATTATCTTCCTCTCTCTCTCTCTCTGTATGCATGCCTGTGTGTAGCAGCCCAACCCAAGCAGCCCGCCCTGCTGTCTTCTCCCTCCCTCCCCTCCCGTCCCTTCCCTCGACGGTCTCCCTCACTTCACCCCACAGCAGTTGCCGTCCGGCTCCAAGGTTTCTGTTCCAGACATGGCCGCGAAAGTGTGCAGACTCCTGCTGTCCCGGAGCAGCGTCGCCGTGGCTTCTCCTTTCCCCGCGCTCGGTGTGTCCTCACATCGGCAGCACCAGCACACAGGAACGGTAAGAGGAGTGTGTAGGGAGGAAGGGAGGGAGCGGGACAAGCAGGAAAAGAATATAAGGGTGGATTGTTCTGGTAACCTACTGTACTGTACCGCACAGTCCTACTCGGCAATAAGGAAGTAGCGACTTGTTATTCGAGTGCACCCTGTTGTTGTGGTTTTAGTTTTGTTTTATGTGCCAAGCAAACAGTGTTCAGTTGTGACATTGCAATATTCGGTCGGTGTGTACTGTACTGTACATACAGCTAAGAGGTTGAAGCTAACACAGATGCTGTCCGTTTCCATTCATGTCACGTTTCCGTGTTGAAGGTGTTCAGGGTAAACTGGGAGGATGAGGAAATAAAGGGTCCTTTTCCGGGATAACCTTGAATGCAACAGTGTCAGTGCAGTGTGGGGCGCAACTTTGTTGAATGAAAGGACACACACACACACCTACCCCTTTCAACCAGACCTCACCATTCCTTCCTTACTAAACACAATGAAGCCTTTTGGCCAACAACTTCATGAGGACCAGCTAAATGCCCCCATAAGGTCCTTGTGTGGGTCCCCGGTCCCTGAAAACACACCCACCGGCATTGTTCTGGTCTAGAGATGCGATCTAGAAGCCTCTGTTGTAGTAACAGATTACGTGGCACTGATTTTGTGTAACCTGTTCATCTTGTAATGTGAGCAGTGTGCTTTTTTTTTTCTTCAGGAGCCTCTGCAGTGCGTGTGTGTGTGTGTGTGTGTGTGTGTGTGTGGTGTTGAGAATGGAGATGGTGCCGCAGAACTCTTCAGTGACCCTCAAGCAATCTCTCTCTCTCTCTAGCTCGCTCACTCCTTTCTTCTCTCACACACTCGCCGCTCCCCCCATCATGTATTTATTCTCCTACATACCGAACACATGATCGATCCTCTGTTCCGGGTTCCCCCCCCTCATGCTTTCCCGGGTTTTCCTCATCTTGGAGTGGATTTCCGTTTCTGAGCCCGAGCTCCATCCGTCAGGCAAGGTCCACGGATCCAGCCCTTAACGATCCACCCCTTAACGTTCTTAATTCTCAGCCTCTGTAGATTTCTAGCATGAACAAAATGGATTAAGTGTCCCAATTCGGTCAAGTTCGCTTTTCGTTTCCTGCCAACTCATTAGCGAAAATCCTTGACGCATATGCTGACGCGGTAACTCATCTCTCCATTACTTGGAAGGAGCCCCAGTTTAACCGGGAATCCATCTGTGGCTTCGTATATCAAAGCGTTTATTATTTCACGCCATGCACGGGGTATTTCTGGACCTGTCTCACTTTGCAGGGGTTTCTTGTAAGAGGAGCTTGATGTGCAGATTGTCCATCTGTACAGCACAACCTGATGTTACGGCTGTCCGTAGCAGTTTCTGGTGCTGTGTAGTACAGTGTGGCGGCGTTCACACAGACGACACTTTTGCTCTAATCCAATTCAGAGAGAAGAGAACCAGCTTCAATTCATGAACCGTAATCTGCAGACGCACCACGGGGAAATATGACCGAACTCTCAAATTCCCCATATCTATAAGCTGTACTTAAGGCTGTGATCCTGCTCTTGACACTCATATTAGACATCATCGAGAACGAGAGAGAGACTTAACCTGGCTCTGGATTTATGCAGCTGCCCTATAAAATTGCCCCCATTTGGGAAGAAAAAAGCGCCACCGAGTTGTTCAGAAAAGCTGCCTACCATAAATCACGATGTGGGTGTGGGTTTGGTACAGTCCCATCCATTACGCCGAAGCGCCGTCTTGATGAAATTCGGTGCACTTAACCTTTCAGGGTGACCGGTTAAGAACAATGCCATGTGTGTAGGGATTTTGTTTCCTGTGTATGCGTGTGAAGGAACCAGACAGGCACCGTGATCCTTGACAACCTTACAGCACATTAATCCAATCAGGATAAGAATAAGTTAATTAACCCCTGCTACTCCACTTGACTAGGAAGCCATGGTGATCTGGATTAGCACAGAAAGAAAGTGGCAGCTCAGCACAATGAAAGAACACCACTGCACACATCACCCTGGGTGCGAAGGCCTTCCCGGGGCAACTGCTCTTTGACATTTCGACAGCAAGAAGCCTTTTATTTATCACGTACACAGCTGGGGTAAGAGTGTACAGTGCCTTTAGCCAGAGGAGTTTGCTCAACGGCCTAACAATGGCAGGCTGGAGATAGTGAAGCTTGGACCCTTGGCCTTCTGATAAGTAAGAGCCTTAACCAATAGGACACTGGTGGAAGACTGAAAGGCTGCCGTTGTCATTGGCGTTTGGTGAATGATTACCAATGCATACACACAAATACCCTTAAGGCACAAATATTTTGTCACTGACAGGATTGGAATCCATTATGGCCATCTTCTGTTCCGCCTTTGGCGTCTGATATCCTGTGCATTCTGTGATGCTCTTCTGCTCACCACGGCTGTAAAGAGTAGCCACTTCAGTTACTTGAGCCTAGCACTCAGCTTGAACCAGTCCCTGTCCTTTTTCTTCTGTCGCTCAATGGATTTAATGTTTATTTTCTCCATCCTGTGGCAATTCTCGAGACTGTTGCGTGTGAAAATCCCAGGAGTTTCCTAAACACTCACGCCTGTCCGTCTGGCACCAGACTCCATCAGAATCACAATTTGCTGCAATCATATTTCCCCTTTTCTAATACAGCCATGGAAAAATGTTTACCATCCACTCAGAAACACCCTCGCCGAGCCCAGGACTCGAACCTTATTGCTCACATAATTTTTTAATGAACAACTAATAAAGACTGGTATCTGTTTGATTTTACAAATTGCACTGCTTCTATATGGGCATTAATGAACTGGCCTGTGAGTGTCACCCACTGCTTGAATGAGCACGATATGTGATTAGCATGATGTTTTATTATCCTGGAACTATGTGCACTGATTGGATGAACTATGGAAACAGCTTTATTATGCTGGACTTTGAGTTCAGAAGGCTGTGATCGGGTTACAGGATACTTTTATATATGAGGTTCAACGTGCCGGGGTTATTAGGCTCTGAAGGGCTTTTATTAGGAGCATTTTTATTATGATTGTTTCAAAAAATTTCATTGCAGGCTGTAAGCACCACGTCGGTAATAACCGAGGCACTGCAGGTGAAATGTGCTTACAGGCGGCAAGTCTTACTCAGTGGAATATTTAGCTGGCTGAATAAATGTCAAGAGTGAAGCTTGAAAATTATTGACCCCGCCTTTTATACAGAATGGCCTATCACAGCTGATCAGGGTGACGAGCATAATCAGAACACATCTAAGCCTTCTAAAGACTTCAACAGACGAATTATCTATATCATCAATTACACTGTGTGACATGGATCAAATAAACCTGGGTGTGACCGATATGTAGACCGTTCGATGGTATGTGGATTGTGTTGTGGTATGTACATACCGATATTTATTTGTATAGCAGTTAGCACGTCCACTTCACGTCAAGAAGGTCCTGAGTTCGAGTCCGAAGTCCTGCAAGGACGTTTCTGTGCGGAGTTTGCATGTTCATCCTGTGTTTGTGTGGATTTCCTCTGGGTACTCTGGTTTCCTCCCACAGTAAAAAAAAAACCCATGAACAATAGGCTATTTGGCTGCTCCAGTTTGCCCCTAGGTGTGCGTGTGAATGGTTTTATGTGTGTGTAGGCCTTGTGATACCCTGCATTCACCCAGAGTCAGCTGTGATAGGCTTCAGCCTCCCCACAACCCGGGTAGGATTAAGCAGTCCAGTAAATATCATTTCATGTTGTATTTTTATTGGCTAGTCAGTAGATGTAGGTCATGGCAATACACACTGTGAGGTGGTCATCATAAATTTCTAACACTGATAGCAGGCTATTTTTAGCCGCAAGACGGTGACGACGGCCATCTTTACACCTCGTTCACAGCACAATGTAGGACCACCGTTTTGGAGCCACGTCTAAAGAATCCACCATGATTGCTTCCTGTTCGCCATCTTTCATCTGGGACAACCCAGAATCGTATTTACCAAATGTGTTGTGCACCATACAATGATTCTTATATAACCACAAAGAGTCTTTGTCCATTTTTATTCGGATTGGATTCGAATGTTTGCAGCACATGGTCATACAATCACGCTGCGTTTCTAACATGCCGTCCAATCAGTTAAAGAAGCACTGGAGTTAAGAAGAGGAGCTGGTTTCCCAGTGTGCATGTCTCCTTGAGGTTTTACCACCCACACTAAGTACATGAGTGAGAGGCTCTTGTAAGGTATTTATTTATTTTTTGCAGTTAGGGAAGTGTTTAACGCTTCTGTGCCAAGTAGAGAGTCGCCATTATTAATGCTAGCAATCTTGCAAAAATGGTAGTCGGTAACATTCAAGGCCAAAATTATAACATGAAACTGAAGATATTTTGTCAAAGTATTTGTAATTGAAATGATTTCAGCAGATCCACTATGTTTGCGTATGGGAATTGGTATTCCTTTTTGGAATTGGTAAGGAAAAATGGTAAAGCGTCCCTCTGGTATAACCTAGATTACTTCATGGTAGGTGACGGTTCCACTAGCACTGTCCTGTACGTGTTCCAGGCACTTTTGTCCGAATACTTCGGATCCAGGGAGCTGCCGTGAGAACCGGGAGGGCATAGGTTCCATTCCTGGAAAGTATGGTCGTGTTGAAAATTTCCATGGGTCAGTTCAACCATATTTATTTATTTATTTATTTTTACAGCTGGAGACTTTTTTCCTCCATATTTTTTTTTCCTTCACTTTTTTTTCTTATTTGTAAGAGACCGCAGTCAAAATCCAGTCGAATGGTCAGAGTAGTCCTGGTGACGGTTCTCACATTTCAACCCACTATGTGAGACCTTAGTGTTTACGCAAGAGATATACTTTAATGGAAAAGTTTGTCCCTTTAATATCTGGTAGAGGGTCACTGATAATGTGTATGCTACACACACCTGTAGATTGAGAAATGTGGTACTTAATGGGTTTTTTTCTTGAAAAATAATATCCATCATGAAATGTCTGAGAAAGACTCAGGAATGCCAAAATTAAGGTAGTGTCTGGGTTGACTTTGTTGCTACGGGCGATAGTATGTGTAAGGAATGTAGTGTAAATCCGTATGTACCTGTCTGTGGGATAAACTTAATGAAAATGTCATTCATTCTTTCATTCATTTTCAGTAAACGCTTTTTCCTGGGCAGGCTGTGTATCCAGAGAACACTGTGCGTGAGAAAGGGGGACACGGAATGGGATGCCAGTCCATCACAGTACACCAAATACACACATATTCATACTTAGTAATTAAGTAATTCAACCCAGGACATTGGGAAATAATCAGCAGTGTGTTGGTGTAATACAGCTGAAACAAAGCGGGGTAACTGTTACCACCCTGATGTTGATTATTTTCCAATAACTGCACAGCCCGGAGTGTTCTATTTCTAATTACTCTTTAAAAAAAAAAATCTGTTTACTATTAGATTGCAGCTTCTGCTACACAAGTCCCTGTAAACGAGCTGTTACTATGGAAACAGTACTGTATTAGAACAAGCGCATTCATGTAAACCTACGATTGAATTACACCTCCTGACCAATCAGAATTCAGAATCGAGGGAGTATGATTATATATTATGATGTATGAGAGGACTGATTTTAAATATTTCACTTGTGTCATCTGGTTTCTTTTTCTCCGCTCGTTTAGGGGATGGAAGACGCGTACTGTCTGGCCTGTAGAATCCAAAATGGTATTAAATGAGGGACTGAAGTGAGGAATGGAACAGAATAACTCTTACTGTCTCATTCTTGCAGGTTCATCAGGATTGGCTGGAGGATGAGGTTGATGTTTTATGAGCTCGGGTTCATATGTGAATTTTAATGATTTTAATAAAAAGATGATTTGTCCATGAAGTTTAATTAGATTGCTGATAAGATTTGCTGAGATGTTGAAGCCGGCTGAACCTTTTGGCATTACCATTTTGAAATCCGTGACAGATCTGGGACCTTGACTTCATTAATTAGGGAATCTCCATGCCGAAATCCTCCCCCGAGCAATTTATTAATTAGCTGTTCGTCAAAAGTTGCTCTGGGATAGAATTCTACGTAAGATATTGGATGAGGATACGTGTGTTTGTGTGTGGAGATCATGTTTGGTTCCATATTGAAGATTGGAGACATGATTAGGGCTTGAGCATGTAAATGTTAAGTGGCAGTCAGTGTGCTTTTGTGCAGCACTGACATTTCCCCATTCTAGTGCATGACAAAGAAATACAATTTGTGGCCAAAAGTATGTGAACAGCTGACTATCACACCCATACGCCAGTGTTCTTTAAACTGTTGAATCTATAGAGATTGGGGGGTGGTATCATGATTCTTTTGTGCTCTGATTTCTGTATCCCCACATTGGTTCCTGTTTGTTGTATCTGAAGTAGGTGGCACGATGGCGTAGTGGTTAGCACATCTGCCTCACTGGAGAAAGCTCCAGGGTTCAAGTCCCGGGCTCATCGAATGTGCTTCTGTGTGCCTTTTGCATTTTCTCTTCATGCTTGCTTGGGGTTTCCTCTGGGTACTCTGGTTTTCTCCTACAGTCCAAAGACATGCATATTAGACTAACTGTTTTGAATTGCCCCTAGGTGTGAGTGTGAATGGTTGTGTGTGTGTGTGTGTGTTGATCTGCAATGGACTGGCAAGCTGTTCAGGGGGTACCCCACCTTTTCTCCAGCCTCCCTGCAACCCTAGTAGGTTGGAGTTTATTAGAATTTTGCATTATTTAAATACCAGTTCAGTTCAGTCGTGCAGCTCTTGAGTAAAACTTAAGATTGAGATTCAAGAAATATTTGTGATGTTGAATGTTTATTTATAGAATCACAATACAACTGAATCGCACTAAGGTATCGTGATAATATTGTATCTGGTGATTCCTATGAAACAATGTTGATCTGCCCCAGCATGACAGTGCTTCTGTGCATAAAGCGAGCTGGATGTAGGCGTGGCTTGCCAAGGTTGGGTTGGAAGAGCTCTACTGGCTCTGAACACAACCTGCTGAACAACTTTGGGATGAACTGGAACACCCACTACACTTCAGATGTTCTCATCTGACCTCAGTGACCTCAGTAATGCTGCTGTAGCTGAATGAGTAAACACACATCCCTGCAGTCAATCTGGTGGGAAGACTTTAAGATTATAAGGAGGAAGAAATCTGGAACGGGGCATTCAGTAAACACAAGTGTTATAGTTAGGTGTCCACAAACTTTTGGTTTGGTGTTGCGTATGTAAGTGAAATGTGATAGCCAGTGTAGGAGGACCGAGCAAGCGGGGGTCATGATCATGATGATCATCTCCAGTGTAACTGAGCTAAGTGAAAGCTCATGGCTCTGGGCTCTCTGCCTCTCGCTGTTAATGGAAACCAGCAGCTGCAAAGCGTTGATGGATCTTTTGAAGCATCCTCTCCCGTGTCTGGGTGCGCGGTTTAGATATGCCGCTGGATTGTGCTTAATGAGAAAACAAGCAGTTTAGATCTAAACAGGCTCACTAATTTCAAATCGGACAAGCAGGTTACATAGCTCATGGCTGCGTTAAATGAGTTTGAGATGATAGCTGGCTCGCTAAGTGAGTGAGTGAGTATGTAGGTGTGTGTGTTTGCATACATGTAAAAACAGGTCTGTTTGCCCCGCCATCCCCCCCACATTTCATTTGTTGTGTATTCACCGGTGCGCTCATGTGTCTGTAACATTGTGCCATTATTTATTACGCCATCCATACGGAGGACTGAAACACTTCGGGAGCGTGGCGTCAGAGGAAAATCATCCACGCTGGCGTTGTGCGGTGTGTTCCGAGCGGTTACTATAGAAACAATATATTAAAATGAGCACATTCATGTAAATAGATTAGAGTGTGTCAGAGCTACTGCTTTAGTAAATTCATCAGCACCTTCTGATTGGAGAATTCAATAGCGCTGCAGCACAATTTAATTTAAACCTCATCGTCATTGTAACCACCTGTATGAGGAATCGATAACGATGAGCCCAGAAAAAAAATCCTCCATTTCTCCCAGTACAGACTGAGAAACAGTAACTTCCTGGTGGAGGTTTTCACTCCTGGTGTCCCATTCATAACTTATAACATGAAGATTTAGAGTCTGTGTGCTGGTGCACATGCAAAAGGTTCAAGCTGAGGTACTTTATAGCATTGATGGATCATTTCACAACTGGGGAACGCATGCGCGCACACACACACGTGCAGAGTATTGCTTATGTATGAGCTAGACAAACTGCATTTTCTCTACAGCAGGTTAAATCAGGAAGTGTGTGAATGACTAAAACATTGTGGGGTCGGCGAGTCATTCTTGAGCTCAGCTTTGCATGTTCTCCCCATCCTATTGTCTCTGGGTCCTCCTTTTTCCTCTCCCATGTCCCAAGAACATGCCAGAAGCCGAGTTGGCTGTGTGTGGTGCGAATTAATGTGCGAGTGTGTGTGTGTGTGTGTGTGTGTGTGTGTGCATGGTGCCATGCAATGGACTGGCATGCTATCTAGAGTGTGTTTCTGCCCCCTGTTCACTGCTATTAGCTTTTGGTTTTATTCCCAGATTCTTTTTCTCTTTTTTTTCTCCCAAAGACAAAGATGAAAATTGCCCACAGTTATGAAGACAACGTTTGTCTTTTTTGCACAAAAGAAAGATGGCGTTTTCATGATGTGCGCAAAGCTTATGTGACAGACACCTTTCGTTCTTTATCATTAACATTTTTTTTGAAGTGTGATGAAGCAAGTCTGTTGTTTGTTTACACTTTATTATCCTGCACTGTAAACTTGGCTTTCTATCGGAGACGATGGACATGAGGGAGTTTTTCCTGTTGCCCGGAGTTGTTTTTTTCCGAGTTCCTAGTAAATCCCTTAGATGCTGTACATCACCCCATCACTGCATGTAAAACGATTCCCATCCAAATCGGGGGTTAAATCAGTGTCTTGATGTGGGTTTGTGTTGGAATTAGTTGCCAGAACGACAGTACATGCGAAAACTGGCTTTTGTTGGAGCTAGCTGTTTGGATACCTGCTTAACATTGCTTGTATTTTGTGTAAACCTGACTGCCTGCACTAGCATTAGCACCTTCTGCATCCTTCTTGGGTTTGTTACTGCTTTGTGTGTGTGTGTGTGTGTGTGTGTGTGTGTGTGTGTGTGTGTGTGTGTGTGTGTGTGTGTGTGTAGGTGACCTGAAAGTCCCAAGGACACAGGCAGCCTGTCTTGTTCAGTTTGCCTTGCTTAGCCAGACGTCCTCTCGTCCGTATGACTCTACAGAGCAGCGAATCAGGAAGGGAGGTTCCTCATACACTTAACGCCGGTATTCCAGCAGGAAATCAATATAATTACTTGCACATCATCTACCAGTACCAGAGAGGTACTGGAAATGATGGAGCGGAGGAAATCGGTGAAACAAATTAGAGGTGTTACCTGCAGCACACTTTCTCTCTGTTAGCCAGTTGGATGTTAAAGAGCTGGACGATTCTGTCAGAATGTCCTCTCCGCTTCCAGCTCAGTAAAGGTCTTGTGTACGTCACACACGAGGAGCGGAGGTTAAACGGAACACAGGACCAGCTCACTTAAACGATCGGCGTCTGCTGAGTAATTTTCTTATGTAATTATGCTCACCATTGGGATTCTTTGTTATTGTAACTAGGCCATTCCGCCTCATGGTCGGCAGGGAGATGTTGCCATGGTGGTAGGAAAGTGTGATCCAGGAAGGGACTGGGGGAATAATGGTATTATATAAAGCTGTTATATTTATTCTAATTTAATCCAGAATTAAAATGTAAATACAAATCATAAAAACAAGGTGTATAAAAAATATCTGCAATTAATTACAGCATATAATTACTGTTTTAAAAATGAGCTGATGAATCTGAATCGTTTTGTTCAGCATATACATTTATATGGTGATTTTTCTTGGGATTTGGCCACAATACGAGTCACCTTAAGCAAAAAGGAGTCGACCTCGTTCTGATTTATACTGCAGAGGAGGTAGAAATAATTCTGGAGCCAATCCCAGCTGACTTTGGATAAGGGGTACCCCTAGTTTATTGCAGGACGAACACAGGCACAACCATCCATCCACACTTCCATTCACACTGAAAGGAAATTTCAAATAGCCAGTTGACCTAATATGCATGTCTTTGGACCATTTGAGGAAACTGGAGTACCCACATGGAAAAGTCCTTGGCTAAGATTTGAACCCTAATCTTCCTGCTGTGAGGTGACCGTGCTAACCACCGAGCCTCCATTCCACCCCAATCCATAATATAGTTAATAAATAATGATGATAATAATAATCAGCATCATCTCAGAATATTATTTCCATTCAAAAGGCCAAGCTGCCTTCATTATTTTTATATTTGGTTCTATCATACACATGATGTGACCTACACGAGACTTTGATTAGCGCTCACTGTCATCTGGACTCGTCTATACATGGCACTTGTGTAGCGGATTGTAGATTGTCCAGGATATTGACGGGATTAAATTAGTGGGATACGCCTTGAATTCCGTGGTATAGGAAGGCCAACCAAGTGTTACAGCTCAGCTGAACTCGACCCTTAGGGCTGGATTTTGGTGTGTAAGAGAGAGAGAGATAGACAGAGAGAAAGACATACAGACACGTCTGCTATGTGAATCTGTTTGAGGCACAGAAAGAAATATTAGTAGATAAGGGAAAAGAGCAGGAGTGTGATGGACAGGGAGAGTGATGGGTAATGTTCTAGAGGCTTCTGTGGCTTTTCCACTGATACACAGCCAGGGATGGTTTAATAAACCTGAACGAGAACTCACAATCCTCAGAATTGAAAACAGAAACCTTAATACACTTGTCTGATGATGGTTAAAGGAGCTGTGTCATGATTTTGAGGTCATGAATACCCAATCCCATTCACTCATTTGCCGAAATGCTTAATCCTAGTAGGGTCACAAGGACACTGGGCGAAGGCAGGGTACACCATGAGCAGCTCACCAGACTATCACAGGAACAACACACACAACCATTCACACCCACACTCACACCTAATGGCAATCTGAAGAAGGAATTTAGCCTAATGTGCATGTCTTTGGACTGTGGGAGGAAACCGATGCAAGCACGGGAACTACAGGCAAACTCCACACAGAAACACCTGAGCCTGGGACACGAACTAAGGACCTCGTTGCTGTGGGGTGGACGTGCTAACCACTACACCACTGTCGCCCTAAAAACCGAGTAAATAAATAATAATAATAATAATATAAATGATTTATACCGTATTGTACGTGGAGTGTAATTTGAATTGAATTGAATTATTTACTGTTGCTAAGGGATAAGAATGTGCATGGGCAGTGAGGCTAATCGCTGACGCACGCGCGCGCGCGCGTGTGTGTGTGGGCAGTGAGGAGATGTGCAAAAAATATATATATATATTTTTTTGATAGATTTTTTTGACTAGTCGTAACATTTTACATTAAGAAATTGTCTTTTTTGTATTCTGGCTAATACATTTTTTTGGGGGGGGCAACCAAAATCTATAAAAAAACAACTAAGGATTGAGAAATTTTAACGGTATAGACCTGAAGCAGAGCAGGTAAACACACAAACGAAGTGGAATGACCTCCTCAGTGCAGTGTTCAGTAGCACTGCTGTGGAATGTAGATTTATGCGAGATGCCATACATTCCAGAGCAGTGATGCTGTTCTCGAGTTGTAGATTAATAGTTAGATATTTTTTATATCCTATAACAACGCAGTCGAATAACATGGACAAGGATTGAACAAAGATCATATTTGAAAGGGCCTCCGAAGGCAGGGAAAGGTTTAGCTGGAGAATGGAAGAGATGCTACTTTAAAATCTTGCTAGCTTTCCAGCTAACCAATCCCAGCGTTAATCAGGCGAAGTGAATTGAAAATATTGTTAAAAACAGCAAAGCTTGTTATTGTGACAGCTGTATGAATGCTCAGTTCTGAAAGTTCTACCGTTCTTATCCGCATGATGTTTGTGCATCTTATTGCTTCCTAGTCAGTTTTTTCCTGGCTGTTTGAATGAACCAGTGAGCTCTGGGTTGTGGCTCAGCTGTCTAACTGCGAACGCGTGCCTCATTCCTCACCACGGCTCTCCATTTCTGTAAATACTACGAGGCTCAGATTTCAGTCAGCACATGCGGTCTTCAGTCTGCTGCAGTCTTTGGTCCCTCAGTTCACCCTGCTGGCTGCCGAACTGCTCTTAGTGCTTGACTAAATAGGCAGCGTCACTGCAGTAACACTGTGCGTGGTTAGAGGTTGGTTCAGGGCGGGGCTTGCATGGGGCTTTGTGGTGCCTGGGTGGCTGCAGGGTTCATAAACGGTGTTCTGTTGTTGTTTTTCTGGGCGGGTCTTACGGGGGAAGGAGGTTACTCGATGTGATGTTTGCGCCATACTGATCTGTCAGAATGTCAGCAGAAGAGGAAGTATGTTGCCTGGCTCCTTCTGTGAGCTGTCAGGGAGATACAAGTTCAGCATCGCGCACACACAGACCTTTCACTCCCACACACTTTGTGCCTCGGCTTGTCAGACTGTCAGTGATGTTATTGGAATGGAAGAATGAGCCGATACAGGAAAGCTATAATCTTAAATGCATTAAATACATGACATTTAAATATTGATGAAGTCCTTATGGATTCTGGAGTTATTCCTGTGAGTTTATGAAGCCCGCTGACATTACAGCAAGGTTTATTAGGAGAAGAAGCGAGAAGCAGTGGAGGCAATAAACATTGGACTGGAAGTTCAAAGCAAGTGTAAAGCAGCCGCACAATTCAATCTAGTGAGTTAGTGCTGTAGAAGATGACAAGCACAATATTAGCTTGTTGGTGCTCACATAACCCTCAAAACTTTGGAACCTGATGTTTGAGGGGAGAGTACAGACGCAGCGCTCACAGAGAGAATGTTGGACTGAATAAAGGACTAAAGCGCTGCGGCATCGCTCTCATTATTAGATATGAATTCCTATTATCGCTACTATTAGGCCCAACTTTGGGACCAAAAGGTTGCTGGTTCAATTCCCGAACCAGCAGGAAAAATGTGTGGTGGTGGGGGGAGTGAGCTGCGCCTTCCCTTCCTCCACATTCATGGCTGAAGTGCCCATGAGCAAGGCACCTAACCCCCAACTGCTCTCTGGGTGCTGCAGTGTGTGGCATCCCACTGCTCCAAGTGTGTGTGTGTGTGTGTGTGTGTGTGTGTGTGTGTGTGTGTGTGTGTGTGTGTGCGCACGCGCGCTCACATTGGATGGATTAAATGCATAAGTAAAAATAAAATAAAAAAGTCTAATGGTATTGTGGGTAACGTAGGAGACTGAAAATAATACATGATCTCATTACAAAAGGAATCGTGCTTTGCTTTAAATGTCATGTGTTGGTTATAAAACTGAATATGGACCTCGTTCAGGTGGTTTTCTCATTTATTGGTCTTTGTTCAATGGGGAAAAATATTTTAAGATTCATATTTTATCATCAAACCATCTGGACTGCCTTTCATGCCTTGTCTTGTATTTCTACAACAATAACACTGCATTCAGAGCTCTCTCCTCGATATCATGTATCGCTTCAATTCTTTATTCATGAGGAAGAGTCGTTGGGAATCTGCACTGTAGTTAGCTCACATTCATCGGTACAACCTTGAAGCACAAAGTACCAAGATACAGTCATCTCAAGGTCTATAAGGACTCTCAAGGTCATGTGACTGGGTCAACTATCCCTGTGAATATCTCTGCTTTTAGAACTTCGTGCTGAGTAGCTTCCTTTCTCCGACAAACACAGACTCCAGAAGAACCGTCTGGGACCCCAGGCTGCCTAAACATGGTGGTGGAATTTTGGGAAAGGTTAATGCCTTGATTGTGCTACATGATGTACACTACACAACATGTGTTCTTACCACAGTCGACTGAAGGTGGTTATGTCACCATATCTATGATAGAGTATAAGGACTCCCTGATTGGCTGTTGATTCTTGTAAATTGATGCAGAAGAGAAATACAATTGAGCAAATCAAGCCAAAGTCAAGGGGTGACACACAGCATCTCATTTCTCAACTTCTGCTCGTTTGCTGCAGGCGGCTAGAGTTTTGCAATGCAATTGCTATATAAAGAGTTTCACCAGATTTCTAGCGTTGTTGAAATCATAGCAAGGCTGGGTTGTTTGACTTTGCTCCAAATGATACCTTACTGCACAGAGCATAGTGAAGAAATCTAGTGAAGTATGCCACTAAGAGTGTTTGTAAGCAATTTGGGACACAGCCTTACTTTTCTTTTAAAACGATTTTACTCAAAAGTGCACTAGATTAGTCTGTCGTACCGTAAATCTAGAACATTTAATGGGCTTGACCTCTTAAATGTTAGAAGCCACGCCCTTTGGGAGTCTTTTTATTTTTATCGCCTCACGCCTTTGCTTGCCGTTAAAATAAATTGGCGGATGTTTTGTGCTCAAGCCCATGTTGGTATAAACAGGCCTGGGCACGTATACATGGCTTTACAGTAACCGCCAAGTGCTTAGAGGTGAAAAGCTGCTGCATGTATGTGAAGTATGATTACGTGCACTCTTTGTTTATTATTGTACTTAACATCTTTATCTTTATCATAGGAAGAAAGAAGGTGTAAATTGTTCGTCTGTCCACATCTTAACAAAAACAAACGAGCAGCAGGTTTTCCACCTTCAAATTTCCTGTCTCTCGGCTCAGAATGTGTGTACACGTTGTCTGTCAGCTGTAGACCTTTCTGTGTTCCTGAGTGCACAGAAATAAAACCTCTCAGCCTTGTTCTGAGCTAGTTTTCTTCGCAGTCTGCTTGGTGTGTCACGGCCCTTAATCAGAACTGATTGACTTTAGCTGGAGTTGGTGGCGGTGGCTGACGTTTGTTTGTATTCCTGTCTTTCTGCTTTTGCACCACGACTGCGTTTGGTACATGAGGAACACAGTTCTCACGAAGGATATTAAAGCTGTGAACTTTTAGCAGAAGCTCTGAGTACTCCCTAAACATTTACTCGAACTCCTCATCTGGTGAAACTCCGTCCATGAAGAAAGATGCTGCAGAAACAATATCTTCAGATTGTGTGTGTGTCACACCTGCTCTCTAATGTGCTTTGGAATGAGCTGAAAGCTGATGCAATTAAAAGATACGGGAGAGCTGGAGAGAAGTGAAGTAATGGAGAGAGGTAAAGCTATAGAGCGGATCAGCCGCCACTCACAGCAAAGCCTGCATGTCTCTATAGCTCAGTTTCATCAGGCCATCCTGAGGGATTTCCCCTCTCCGCTGAGAGAGAGAGAGACGACGAAAAAAAAATAAGAGGGACATACTTAAGAGCACAGCGTACAAGTAAACAAGAGCGGATGGTGCGCACCTTGTTTTTAGACCCAAAAGCAGCTTGTAGCAAGCTAATTTAGCAGGAATGCAGTTTCCCAGTGCTTAAAAAGAAGTGTGTGTGTGTGTGTGTGTGTGTGTGTGTGTGTGTGTGTGTGTGTGTGACAGGCCCGCTTGTTGTCTTCTATCCAAGGTGCGTGTGAAGAGAAAGCTTTTACAGTACATCTCTGACCTCACGCCTCCTCTCAGTCGCCATGGAGTTGCTGTGGAAACACTGCGACACCGAGTAAGTCCCTGCGCAGCCCGTTGTGTGGCCGGCTCCGTGCAAAGCCATTTCTCACTCTGATCTTGCTCTAATTGGGCACTTATTTCGAAAGCTAAGTATGGGTCTGCTACTGTGCTCATTTATTCTGAATTATACTAATAAAACTGCTCCGATACCAACATCCGACCCTGCGATGTAAGCCTAGCATGCGTCGTTGTTGTAGCACAAAACAACAGTGATCTGGAAGTATTCCACAAGTAATGATGATAATTAGATTTACAGCAAAGCAAGCTGTGCTTAGTGAAAATAAATGCAGGAAATAAGGCATCTTCCTACAATACACATAATAGGATCTGAAACATGCAGCTCAGCGTGAGGAGATCATGCTACAGAAAACAGATTACGCTAAGCAAGTGAAAATAACAGTGTAATGAAAACAGTGTAACATACTTTACTTACGCTGATCAGATGTTTGCGTGTGAGTTTAGAGGCGGTGCGCATTCAAGTAGTTTTGGTCTGAGAAGGATTTTTGTTTTCATGTCGTAAACCACAAAGAAGAACCATACAGTTAACATGCATAACTGTAGAACCATCACGTTCATATTGGCCACCATTATGACTTCTACTTCACCCCTGCCAAACATGGAAAGTCTGGGCTCACAGGAAACAGTTTCCCAGTTGTAATTATGACACTATGGTGGCGTTCATGTGTGTCCACCTCTTCATTTTGGACATGGCTTTAAGCTTAAAATTGCAAAAGATTCTGTTGTGACATCCCTCCTCAATGCAAAATATGTAATGTAGCTATATAACGCACTTAAAAAAAAAAAAAAAAAAAAAACTAGAAATGCATGCAGAGAGTGCAAACCTCCACCAAGATAGTGCAATCTCTCCTTTACATGGGTTATAATAGGTAGATAATGTAGAATTACGGTGCTCCATTGTGGCCTGTTCCGCAATTATTTATGTTCTCTATTTTTTGCTCTCGGTGCCTTCTGGGTGATTTACACTTCTTTGTCCTATCACACATTTAACAATGTTAAACAATCCTTCAGAACCATCCTGTATCCGGATCTGTGGGAGAAAACTAGAGCACCTGGAGGAACCTTCTATCAGACAGACGCGCTGACCACTATGCCATCGTGCCAACCCGTTGTGGTCATGTCCTTTTAAAAATAATGAATTGGATTCTGGGAAAGGTGAGCCGGCCCCTTTAATAGTACATGTTTATTTTGATATCACTATCGATAAATACAAATAAATAGCCAGTATCGCACCCCAGTTGTAATTGTGATGGTTTTATCATCGCTTTCCATCAGTGGCACCTATCCAAACCTGTGGTTTTATTTGAGAAAATCCTCCCCTCCCTACGAAAGCAAATCGTTCTCTGTGCAGGTAGTTTGGGTGATTGTCTCAGCCTCTTCCTTTGTTTACGCTATTCTCTGTCAAAATATTTAATCTGCTCAAATGTGTGCTGTACGGTTGCTAAGCCTCCCACATTAGTTTGACGACTATTTACTTATTCAGGCCTCGTCATATTATTCTGCATAAAAGCTTCACTGCTTTATTTCTCCTTAAAGAAGACGCAAGGTATTTTCTACATTTTCTTCATTCTACAGAATGCTAAAGCAGTAATCTAGGTGTCTTTACAGCAAATTTTGACTGATTCAAGGTTTTTGCTACCTTTTAAATAGACCAACCATGTGCCAATGTATTTCATAGACAAAAGCAAAAGAATATTATTTGTTGCTGTGTTATGAGCTGAGCTGAAACGCTGAAGTGTGCGGCCATGTTGATCTGACGCCACTCCATAAACAGGAAAGAAGCTCGTAGCTAAGAATGAAAAGACTGCACATGTAATTAATGACTAATCCAACATAGACCTAGAGAAGACAACACATCTTGGCCTCAAAGCTACGGAATACAACGCAGCTACATAATAAGACTCCAGCTGATATGTGGCTCAGCTAGTTAGCAATCTAGAACAAATATGGTAGTGTTGATGCTGGTATTAGCATGAAATTTGAAGCATTTGAAGGCTGATCTGTTTGAACAGATTGTGTAGAGGAAAGAACTGGGCGGAGTAAAGAATTAAAGTGCTGCTGCATTGCACTCTTTAGGTGGCAATGTAGGAAACCGTTAACCGCAGTTGCAACATTTACAAACATTTGATCATTTGTTTATGCTTGTCCTCCCTTCTTGCATTTTTTCCCAAGCAGGGCAACACGCACACAACCATTCCTACTCACACTCACACCTAGGGACAATTTGAGACAGCCAATTAGCCTAATGTACATGTCTTTGGACTGTGGGAGGAAACCAGAGTACCTAGAGGAAACCCACGTGAGCATGAAAAGAACTTGCAAACTTCGCAGAGAAACACCCTCGCCAAGCCCAGGACCTTCTTGCTGTGAGGTGGACGTGCTAAGAGCTGTTTGAACGCAGCATGTGTTGCATAAAGTTCATGTTACATAACGGCTCGTAGTTTAATTCGCAACGCGCCCCGCTGATCACAGGATTCCCTCCACTGATGGAAGTTCTGCTAATGACTGGGTCATGTAATTAGAGCTCTCAGTCATGTAACACTGATTATGGACTCGTAGAACTGGCACTGGGATGCAGCTGATTGCTTCCCCTGACAAGGTGCCAGATCTGGAATAGATACTATTTGAGGGGTGAGGGGTGGGGGGTATAAAAGAATTTTAAAAAAGAATAAGAAATTAGCCTGTGATGATAAATTAGCCTGTGATTTTAGCCAGAAGTGTTAATCTGTTGCGCGTTTCCTATTCAGATTGTGTGTGTAAAAGTAAATCCCATTCATTACACTGCTGTGTGGAAACACCGAACATGATCGAGACAAGAATTAAGACTTTGTGATTTCTCACACCTCTGCAACGGTCCCAGAAGGACATAGAGGGATGAGGAGAGGCTTAGGATGGGTTTCGTTTCATAAAGTCTGCCTGCACCCGTAATGTGAGGATGCACTGGATTTGCAGGCTTTTCCTCTCGCTGTGTCTGTGTTAGCAGCGGCAGTTATACATTAATTAAACTGCACCGAGTGTAGAGGGAATATGGTTGTATCTCGCTCTGTCTGATGGCCTGTAATTCTTTTTAGGTCTAGCTGTGTGTCTGTCTGCGCTATCTCGCTCTCTCTCTCACTGTATCTGTGTGTTTCTCACACAGATCCTGTATAATGAATGAAGTGTTGTGACTCAATCATTCATCCCTGCAACTTCAGAAGTGCCCCCGTTGACAGATTCTGCACTGGAATGACTGAAAATGCCGGAATATTTTTAACCAACAGAGTGAGGACATTTTTGGGTAGTGAGGACATTTTGGCTGGTCCTCACTTCTTCAAAGGGCTGTTTGAGGATTAAGACTAGGTTTTAGGGTTCAGGCTAGATTTAGGTTTAGGTCAGGGTAAGGGTAAGGCTTGGGGTGAGGCCTTTAGTTGTGATGGTCAAGGTTAGGGTAAGGGGCTGGGAATTCATTATGTCAGTGCATGTCCCCACTATGATAAAGTACACGATTCTGTGTGTGTGTTTTTTCCTTATTTTTTTTTTATACCCGCACTATTATGCTAATTATTAATCCCACATGAGCTCTCAGCAGTATGTTAAAAAAAAAATCAATATTTATTTGATTTAAAATGGCCCCCATCTTCACAGTGATTCATCTTAAACCATTCCAAAACCACAAGTCATTCCCTCTACATCCTCACTACATAACGTAATAGTGTTGTATAATGCGCTATATGGCTAAAAGATGTGCAAGTAGATTTTAAAACAAAGAAAAAGCACTAATATTTTGTTATAAATGGCTTTGTATAGCTTTTACAGTACATTCCCCTCTGAATCCTGATGGTCACCTGTAAACATGAACTATAAAAGCAGGGAGTTCTCCGTAGGTTCACAGGATGGTCTTATGTACTCAATGAGAAACTCTAGTACTGAAACTGTCTACAGTGTACACCGCGGTCAGCAAGCAATTCCAGCTCGGGTTATTTCAACACGGTGGAGATCTGACTTGTTTACCACAGAAGGAGGACACAAATTAACATGGGTATTTAGCAAATTACAGTATGGCTTACTGGAGAAAAAAGAAAAGAGAAAATGTCGAAGCACAGATGAGTTCCTGCTCAGTGAATATATAAACACCATCACGATGAATGAGTTCAGAAGTAGCAATTTGATGATGGATGAAACTTATGATCATTTAAGACTAAATTCTAATTTCGGGATATTTTATGGTACTTCATTTTATTTTGGCTTTTTCTGTCTTTTAAATTTTCTGAGAAATATTAGAACAGGTGTATGTAATCTTTATTTTAATCAGACACTTGGAGCACACTATTGCTTTATGGTACCCAATTAATAATATGAACACTTTCTACAAGTCTATAAAATACAGACATAATTGTTTTCTCCTCTACATCCTTCTGCATTTAATAATTCGATAAGATCTGAGCAGTGCCTATTAATTAATTTCCTAATTAACTGATCTTATCTTTCTTTTTTTTTTGTTAACTTGCTTAATGCAAACAGTTGTTGAACTCCAGATGTTCAAAAACTTTTGACTGGCATTGTATGTCAAGGACACAGTAGGGTGAGAGGGAGCGCATACATTGGCGAGCTAATGTGTGGCGATCCATCATTGACACATCAGAGCTGCCTGAGCTCAGCTGGAACCAAACACACATACAAAATATTGTACTTCTGTCATTATGGGGACATGTATCCTTACCCTAATCTTGACCATCACAACTAAACTTCTCACCCCCAACCCCTAGCTTTACCCTAATTCGAACCTGAACCCTAAAATTTAAAACCAGTCTTAATCCTCAAACAGCCCTTTGAAGAAGTGAGGACCAGTAAAAATGTCCTCACTTCCCAAAAATGTCCTCACTCTGTTGGTTAAAACTGTATTCCAGTCCTCAATATATAGCAAGAACAAGTACACACACACACACCAAAACACAAAATGTCATCACTTCTTTACACTGGTCCTCGATATGTGTATATATACTTGCTTTTACATACATATATATATATATATA
>JBCNYH010000027.1:6213143-6226800 GCA_039654325.1 Tandanus tandanus
CCTGGGCAAGGTCTTAACCACAAGTGTGCCTCTGTCCACCCAGCAGTATAAATGGGTACCAGTAAAAAAATACTGGGGAGGTAACCTGATAACCAGTTGAACTCCTAGTCGCTTCACGCTACAGAAACCGGGAATAAGCACCAGCCTGATGATCCACTAGGCTCGGGTGTAAAAGCCCACAGACTTTACTTTTTACTCTGATCCTACAGAGGTAAACTAAACATGAGTTCTTTATATATTTATATATGGATGGGATAGTATGGCGCACTCAGCAATGACAAAACGCAAGTAGTGTAGACTGAAGAGTGTGTACCATGTGTAGAGAAGTGTAGAATACTTCTTGAAAGTAACTTAATTTTTTTTTATTAATCTGTAACATTATGGTAATGAATCTGTAACATTATGGAAGTTAATGCTTAGATAGAAGTAATGCATAATTTAATCAGCATTGAGCATACCTTAAATATCATTCAAAATTAAAAATATCTTACTACAAGTGTTTTTACATTGAATGTAACCAATTTAATGGGCGCCCGTCAATTTTACTCAAACTTAATTTTTTTTCCACTGGGTGCATCTTATGAATGGATTCCTTTTCAATATTCATTCGTTCATTTTCTAAGCCACTTTATCCTAATTAGCGTCATGGGGAGGCTGGTGCCCATCTCAGCCGACTCTGGACAAATGCGGGGACACGCACCCTGGACAGGTTGCCAGACCATTGCAGGGCCAACACAACCATTCACACTCACACCTAGGGGCAGTTTGGAACAGCAACTTAGCCTACTGTGCATGTTTTTGGATTGTGGGAAGAAACTGGAGTACCCAGTGGAAACCCACGCAAGCACAGGAAGAACATGCAAACCCCACACAGAAATGCCCAAGCCTGGGAATCAAACCCAGGCTTTCCTGCTGTGAGGCGGACATGCTAACCACTACACCACCGTGCTGCCCCCTTTTCAGTATAAATATTAATTTATTTTAATTTACTTTTAATGATGCACATGGATTTTGGGCATGGACTTTTAGCCACTCATGTCTTGAAGTTTGTATATGAAGAAAAAATAATGATAAATAATGTTGGCACCCTTGAGTAGGAGTTTGTGAAACCATGCTCATTTTCCAATGTACTGTATGCTGATTGACACTTACCGTTCACAGAAGTTTATGCCCCCCTCCAACCCCTACTCACCCATTAAAAAGGAAAGGGTATAGCTGATGCACAGTATCTAAAGTAAACATCCAGACAGCACCATCATCTGAAGACTGGAAATGCCTCAAAAATGGCAGAAATGTCAAATTATTGACTTTAAGGCTGTTTTGCCCTCTTGCCAGCTGCTTGTGTAAGAGAACAATTCGATGCGGCACATTAATCTCATCGCTTTTCAGCAAACTCAATCAGTCCCAAATCTTTTTTCCTGTTAGAATATGATATGAGAGTCTCTTTCTCTCTCTCTCTCTTTCTCTCTCTGCCTCTCTCATTCAGTCACTCACTGACTGGCTGTAGCTCCTGCAAACAGGGTGTAGTAAAACCTCTTTCATGTTGTAGCATGGTGACGTTTAATGGATCTGAGTCAGCGTATAATATAGGAGTATCTCCCTCTGACGCTGACAGTTCATCTCTGACATGACACCGACTGTATATTACTGTATACTACAACAATGTTTTACACTATACACTCCGGCTTTACATCAAGAGTGTTGGTATATTAGCTCTTAGTAATATTAGCTTCTTATTGCTGCGTAATAGTTCATTTAGATTAGCTTTTCTTGAAGAAAAATGCTCCTGCAAATTAGAAAAGACGTTCAGGACTAGGAATAAGTGTCCGTCAATAACCCCATTCCCTCAGATTCCTTATACTGTTTAGGTTTATTGCTTTCTCAGTACACACCCCTGTTTTGTCTCTGGGACTCTGGAGAATTGAGCTTTGGAAACTTGGTCCGGTCATTTAATAACACTTTGTTATATCTGCCACTTTCCAGTGTTAATTTGATTCTGTTTTCAGATCTGTATTGTCACACATCAGATAGCATTAGCCGGTACAAGTGCACCATTCTGTAGTTTATGTCTTGTGAGAATTCTGCACAGAAACGATTTCAGGATCTCATTCCACACCGCTGTGGCTCCTAATGTACGCGTATCTTCATCTCTCTAGACATTTAGTAAGATTGTGTCTCTGCTTTTCCTTTACTTCCATCTATCTCTCTCTCTCTCGGTCTTGCTCATTTGCTGTAACCCCCCCCCCTCTACCCGCAATGCTGTAGTGAAGGGGCCAGATGTGGCATCGATCAGCAGGGCGTGCTGCTCTTAGCCCTGTGCGATGCTGACAGGTTATCGCTCCTGTGCTGAGCAGTGTTCTCTTACGTTACTTTATCATACCGAGTGTCCTTCTGAATAAAGATAGGTCTGCGCTACAGAGTAATAGATATTTAGTATATATAGTTATTTAGTTCTTTATTTTCTTCTTCTTCATCCACTTCTGACTTTACCTCCTTGCTTTTACCTCCTTCCTACTGCAGTAAATATCAGTACAGTATACACATCTCCAAACGACTGTAAACTGAAGATGATGTACTTATTCACGGTCGTGTGTGTGTTGTTCTCTTGGTAAACCCCATGACGCCCGATTGCCTTATATGGCGGGATCCTGAATCATCACTGGCAGCTTCGCACATCTGCTGCCTTATTTGAGCAGAGTCAAAGGGAGCCTCCATCACTTCCACTTTGTCCTTGGCAGAAGCTGCTACATTAGCTGTATCATAATCCTCTAAGAGAGAGAGGGGGGGGTGTACTCTACAGCACTGCAAAGTCATGTGAGATTCCGTAGTAGACCTAAGTCAGGATTTCCCCTGGTGTATTTCATCCTCCTGCAAGCACTGGAAGTTATTAATTTTTATTAATTTATCTATCTATCCATCCAACCATCTATAAATCTGTGTAATACAATGTTGTAGTCATGGTGTTGCTATAGTAATGGCATTAGTTTTTTGCAGTGGTGTTGCTCGGTGGTGTTGGTGTAGTGATGGTGTTGGTGTAGTGATAATATTGCTGTACCGATGGTGTTTCCGTAGTAGTAATGGCATTGCTGTAGTGATGGTGTTGTTGTAGTAATACTGCTGGTGTGTCAATGGTGTTGCTCTAGTAAAAGTTTTGGTATAGCGTTGGCTTTGATGTAGTGATGGCACTGGAGTAGTAAAAGTCTTTGCGTAGACATGGCGTTGATGTAGCCATGATGGTATAGTCATGGGGTTGGTATAGCCATGGCTTTGGTGTGGCGATGATGGTGTAGCCATGATGGTATAGCGATGGTGTTGGTGTAGCGATGGCGTTGCGATAGCCATGATGGTATAGCGATGGCGTTGCTGTAGCCATGATGGTATAGCAATGATGTTGGTGTAGTAATAGTGTTGCTCTAGCAGTGGTGTTGGTGAAGTGTTGATATTGCTTAGTAATAATGTTGTATTGCGACTGAGGGAAGTGAAATTGCCAACTGGTTTTGAATATGTTCACTGTCTGCAGTTAGCGTTAACAGTCTGTGTGCTCATCCATACACTCGTATCATCTCACCAAAGTCATACCTTTCCCATTTTTGAAAGATTTCCTGTTACTATCGCTGCATAATTATTTTTAACTGGTAATGAGGATGAAATGGCCTGTAGTATTGTCTGTATCTGCATAGTAAAAGGCATGCCACAATATCCTGGTACCGTGTGCAGCTGCGTATGATCCTACTTGATATGCTGTTTTACTCAATTAAAGGATGATATGCAAGAATCGAACGTCTGGGGTGTGTGGGAATGGGTTGTGTCTGAATGCATGACAGTGCAAAAGTAAGAAGGATTACAGGAAACACTGCTGTGTACACACCCAAACATTCTCCTGTTCATGGAGGATACTGCAAAATCAATCATAGTCCAGAATTGTAACTTTTTTTTCCTTTTTATTTATTCCGCCAAATAATATTCTTTATCATTCTCAGCTCACGGGCTTCACAAAGAGTGTCGGGTTATCAACCAAACTGTTTTTTCCCCCCTCTCTCTCTTTTTCTGCCAGCAGTTTGCTCTTTGAGAGGCTAACCATCATCCATCTGAAAGTAGTGACTCGGCTATAAGCCGAAGATGTAGCACAGTACAGCAGTACCACACTGTGCAAGATTAAATTTGAACCAGTTTAATGGGTGATGAATATTAATCATTCATCCTAAGAAGTTGTACTGTTGCCAGTGTTGTTCTTGGGAAGTGCTAACGCTAATTTCCGCTTCACGTCAGGCCACATCACACCTCCCTGTCATGGATTGTTTTCCTCGAAGCTCATGACCCCATACGTAGTGCTCCTTATGAATACCTAGCATCCTACATTAGTGTAATTCATTACAGCAAACTGAGCATGAGTTAAAAATGTCAGCGATGATGGATAAACTAAAGTGTGGAGGAGAGAGGAATAAAAGCCACTCGATTAGCCTGAGCAAACCGTCCCACTATCTCTCCGCTTGCTTTAATGAGATCTTCAGCTGAAACCAGTTATGTGCCCTTCCCCTTCTAGTATCAAGCCTTTAATCTTTCTTTCTCCAGCCGGCACTCGACATGTACAGGCACAGGGAAGACCTGTTCTGACTAACGCTAAAGCACACATAGCTGCATGTGAGAACACTGGCTTGGATTACCGTGGCAATTCCAGTGGATTTTGGAGGAAAGTATGGCCAGAGGTAATATGCAAACGAAGACACAGTAACAACCACAGCAATTTTCAACCCAACCAAACTTTTGTGAATGGAAGCCACGCCCTCTTGGTCATCATGATAGCTCCCTGGCTCTCTAGTATTCCAGCAAAAGTGCCAGAAATACTTATGGGATAATGCTGTTTAACCCCCAGAAGGCAAAAAAAAAAACCTGTGAAGTAATTCCGCCTATGTGAGACAGTGGTGAGACACCCCATCCTCCCGTCTCATTCTTGTCCTTATCAACCGTCCCTTATACTTGCTCTGTGCGTTTGTGTGTATGGATGTGGATATGCGCAGAGCACAGATGATGGACAATCTCCACGGCTGCTCGGGCAGAGTTTCCATCATAGGGATGAACGCAGGACGCAGCTGATTAAACGCAGCCCATTTGCTCATATTGGAAGAAGCCGAAGCAGAGCGAAACAGAGCAGGCTCTCTTTTGTTTGTTTGCCTATTATCTGCACTTTCAAGTGTGCTCTAAGCATGCAAGGTTTTGGAATGGGAAAGGAAAACCAGTCTTGAGTTCTACAGATAGATGAAGAGATGAGCGTTTCTGGCATTTGTCCCTGATTAAATTTGAGTGCATCGGTATTTGTTCCCTGGGTATGTTATGCATGTTAGAAATGAGCACTTGTATACTCAAAAATAGTGACATGTACTCCAAGTATTGATTCAGTCTTGTGTGAAGGACCAATCCAATAAATTTACATGGAGATGTACACAAACACGGTGTGTCCCTGAAGCTGATTGTTTGTACTGGAGTGCTTGTTGTGATTCACGTGAATGAGTGCCCTGTTGTTGTAGGTGGTGTTTTTTTTTCTTTTCTTTGCCTTTTAATTAATTCTCTGTCTCCGAATGCTTCTCCCCTCCCCTGGTGTATATTTCCATTCCTGAAGCCCTGACTAAGTCTTTCTTAATTAATGTCGCAAGGCTGAACGATCACTCCGAGGTTGAATTTGTTGTGCAAGCTAGGAAAGACCTATGCACAGCGCGTACCAGGGCGTATTTCTTTATCGCCATCACTAAGCAAATGCATGTGTAAGCTCTAAAGACTGTGTTTCCTTCCCTCCTCACATTCCTAAGCAAGAATCCACACCAGGAAGATTTAAAAGGATTTCATTTCCAGTTAATCGTTTATCAGATATGGTGGAGGAATTTTCCTTTTCATTATGAGAGCAAAGAAAACCTTAGTGAAGACTGCAAGATATCTGAAGGGAAAATTTTGTATGAGGATTGAATTTAAAAAATAAAATATTACTGTCTATAATCTCTGAGTATCATGATATTTACTTGATGATCTATAATGCAACAAACTGTATTTGTGTCAAAATTGCAAATTACACTATAACCCTACTTAAAAAGGAGATTATGGTTTTGTGTTTTATAATTGATGCATTATCCTGAGTTTGCAAGGTGGATGATTAACAATTAAGTGCCGAAGGGGAGGTGGATGTCGCTGAATATTCCCCAAGAGCATAAAAAATTAGCATACTAAAACAAGATTTTTGCCATTTATTTAAAAATCAGGATAGATGAGCTCTGTGTGCGTGTGTAAACAGGTGCATAAGAGCTGTGTAACAGCAGCTCTTTAACTCCTTGTTTGAGTTTTACTATACACTATGTGGAAAGTAACTAAAAGTATACTAAAATGAGTTTTTTCCACTACATGTATACAGATTTTAAACCATTACAGAGACAGGTGAGCTCTGTGAGCTCCGAGCAGACGAATATGCTGTGTAGTTAGCGGTGTTTGCTTGTAGCCGATTCATTCCGATTATTGCATACTACATGGAACCCAAGTAAGCCACACTCTATAAACCCTGTTTAGTACACAATATACTACATGGGAACACAATAAAAACAAACTAAAGTAAGATTTTTATGGTCATTTTTCTATTTTAGGGTGTGATTATTATGCCGCTACCTGCTCCAAGTGTGCCAGAGATTCTGTTACCTTAGAACACAGTGCAGGCTTCAAAATTCCAGACTGATCATTTTTTTTCCTTCCTAAAAGTCATATATGCTCTAATATATTCAAAGTGGTATATTCTTGAATGGCTCAGCAGCATTCCCTGCTTTTCTACAGCACCTGCTGATTGTAAAACACACCCCATGATGTTGGGGTCAGTGGAAGAGGAGGTGCCGTGTAGTAAGATGTGTTGCAGAGGTAGAATGAGGAGCAATCATTGCTTCACTTTATATCCTGCATTGTTAGTCAGGCAGCTGATCACTATGGGAAAGAGGGACTGTGTGTGTGAGGAGCGGGATTTCCCTGCAGTGTGTATGAAAAGTCACAAGAAATGCATTATTGCAGCTAGCGTGACCTGCAGTCAGATGAGGGCCTGAATACACAAACACAAAGATTCAGACGGAGCAGTCCACAGGATTACCTCACTGATAAGTCTCATAGGTCATTGGACAACAGTAAAGGAAAGATAGAACATCACGTGACGTTGTCACTTTGTGAAGGTGTACTGAGCATGCTCAGAAGGTTTGAGGTAGAGAGGGGAACATGGTCAAGTGTTTATATGGCTGATATTTTCCTATCAAACGGATTATTAGGGCTCTACATCACCTTGACGAAGAAATAAAGCTTGAATCTGATTCTTAATGGGTTAGTGAGGTCTCAGTAAATATAAGTATACACAAGTAAGTATACAGTAAGTATACACAGCTGGGTATAAATAGTAATAAAGTATTAAATGCTGTCCACATGCACAGAACATCCATATTAGAATAAGTGATTGTGTCTTAATAAATGATTTCAGACGCTCCTCTAAACATTGTTGGATTTAGGTTTAGAAGGATTAGTGTAAACGGATGCACCACTGACCCTAGCACTCTTCATTTCCTTTATTGTGTGTGTTTGTGGGCTGAATGTTAGGATGTGTATATGTGTATGGGGAGGGGGTATCAGTGTCATGGCTGAATCACTAATTCATGCTGCGTTCTGGCCGTGTGACGGGTCTTTGGGCTGTTTGGCGACAGGTTAAACAATGGGTAAAAAGGAGGCCCATTTGGGTTGGTTTAGGTTTTTGACCCCATTGATAAAGAAAGTCAAGTTTTCGGAGTGGAGAGGAAAGGATTAGACGACCCTAATCACCTTAATGATTGAAGAACCCAGCCGCAATGAAGCGGCCCACATTAAACGTTTGTTTTGTCTGTGGGTGTGGATGTGGGTGTGTGGGGTGACCTTGACCCATCATGCTCGGATGAATAATTGATATTGACTTTAATTAATATTATTATTGATATATTGAATACCAATTCCCCTCAGAATGGCAAGTAACATAGAGGTCTTTGCTGATTGTTATGATCGATCATTTCTGTTTGTTCTCTCCTCAAACTCTTGCTGTGTAGTTTTACAGCAGTGACACAAAGCACTGTGTTGTTGGTGAGCGATAATAAAACCGATGGAGCACGCACAACTCTTCAGTGAGGCTTTTTTTTTTTTTTAGTTTTCATTTTAAGATGAAATACAATCTTATCGGATAATATGAACAGATGGTGCCCTTTCTTGTAGTTTCCTCTGCCATAGCTCCATCAGATCAAGAAGATTCGCTTTACTTACATCAAGCGAAAGATGCTGGAATTGGGGATTGGGGATCTTGTGGACACTTGTCAGTGCATGGTGTGCCAAAATCTGTGTCTCATCACTTAAATGCTGCTGGGTACGAATTATAGAATACTAAGCATGTATTAATTTTTGTTTAGTTATTTTTTGTGTACTGTAAAGAACAGCAGCCATACAAAATATTTAAGTTGGCATTCTGTCCATCCAAAAAAAAAAGAGATATTTTTGCAATATAAATGGCAACATCATCCCCGTGCAATGTTTAGTGTTTATAATTTTAATCATTATGTGTCTTTAAAATATATACTAACGCATGAATCGCATCAGCTCAGTGCTAAATCCTTCCGGCTTCAGCTGCAACACACACGCACACACTCACGGCAATTAGGAAATTCACTGGGGACGGTAACATTCTGCAAGTTTGTGACATCATTCAGTTTTATTACAGCCATTTTCCCACTCCCTTTTTTTTCGGAAGAAATGTATTTTGAGTTTGGCGATACTTAATAGCAAATTATTGTACACACACACACACACACACACACACACACACACACACACACACACACACACACACACACACAAAGTGGTTAGAGGCTTCTCGACTACAGAATTATCTTCTATTCCACTCATGGGACAGATTTTGCACCACAAGTTGAGCTCCAGGGATTGCCAGGACTATTGATTCCACACAGTCAATGAAGGCCCCTGTTAGAAGTGTGTGTGTGTGTGTGTGTGTGTGAGAGTGAGTGTGAGTGAGAGAAGGCTTGAGAATTTTACTCACCTGCTCTTGACTCTTTAGGACACCTGTATATAAAAGGGAAATCCATCTCTAACTGTAAATGGCTTTCTGAACGAAATAAGGGAGATATTTCTGAGAGGGCAGCAGACTCCTGTGATTTAGGGTGATTAGGATGATCACGATCATCAGGCTCGGGGCAGAATCATTTGGGAAATGCGCGGGTGTGAGCGATCGAGTACACGTAGGGATATTAGTCGGAAAAATGAATGAGGCTGTTTAGGAGATGAATAGCAGGTCGTAGCTCAGCGTTAGAATGACATTGAGAATAAAAGCTTCTACGTCTCATCACCGCCCTTATGATTTATTCTGCAAAAATCAGGACCACGTCGATCTTAAATAATATGACGTGCTGCAAGAGCTCAGACGGAAGATCATATATTACTTGGTCGTAGATATTTTTCCTAAAGGTTGTGTTACGTTATAACAGTTTATACTAAATTAATAGTTGGACTGATATGTAGGAACAATGACAAGGCCATTGGGCTAGACCACCCACTTTCAACGTATTTATACTTGAAAAAATTTGCGATAGAAAATGCTGACTAAAGAGGGATAGTAGTGGGTTTTTTTGCCCTTTGATGTTAAGTTTAATGAGATGTAAGATGAAAGCAAGAGACTATATGTATATATATATTCGAAGCAGAGTTGAGTACATTGCTGGTATACTGTCCGTTGTTTGCTGTTGCTGCATGCATAGTTGTAATTATGGCATTAATGATTCATGCACATTTGTTTTATCTGAACAGTATGGCTTCCTTTTTCTATATTCAGCAGCTTACAAAAGAGCCCATGATCCTTTGCGTTGTGCTGTTTTGCATTATTAAATGAAGCTGCAAGATACTAAATCTAGGTCATGAAATCCTAATGCATGTCCAGGATATAATCAATACACCTAGCTTGATTTGTCCATTTAATAAAACGCCAATCATCTGATTCCCCAATACTATTAATTGTTGAGTAGTGTCATTTATAGCATTCCCAATTAATATTATTATTAGAGGAATTACAGCCCGAAATATTCATTACAGCACTACTACAGTTTATTTTTACTCCCCAGCAACCAAACTGCTTTATTTGTATTCTTAACGACAAATAACCTTAACCGCACCCCTTAGCGACATCCGGGAAGGATGCAGCAGCTAAAGAAATTTAAATGGCATAAGTCATCACCATGTTAGATTAAACGGTGCAGTGATATAAGTACTAATGCTGGGAGAGTGTGGAAGCTGATGGATATGAGGTAAGCACGCATGCAAGCGTGGTGAAAGAGGGTGCGGAGAGAGAGAGAGAGAGAGAGAGAGAGAGAGAGAGAGAGAGAGAGAGAGAGAGAGAGAGAGAGAGAGCATGCAGACTGACACTGAGCTAGACCTAAAAAGAATGACAGGACATCAGACAGAGAGAGGGAGAGGGAGGACGACAAGAAGTGCAGGGTAACCCCCCTCTCCAGGCAAGGGATTCCACTGCTGCAGTGCTCAGCGTTTCCTGCAGTCACTCTCCCTCCCACTTCTGTGCTGCAGAGTACACACACACTTACACATGCACACACCATCCGCTCTCTCTCTCTCTCCGTCACTCCGTCTTAATGCAATCGACTTCAAGGTTGCTGTACCATTACCCGCTCCAGTTTAATATTTCATCTAGCAGTCATGCAGAACCGGCACGCACGAGCGGCTTTTCCAAACTAAGCTGCAATCAAGCTGTGCATTCTTCACCAAAATCTCGAGTCCCCAGACAGCTGATTAAACTCACCACTTAGCCTCTTCTCGGGTTCATTCGGAGTATTAGTGATGAAATCACGATCAGCAAACTGTACTAGAGTTTGAAAAATCCGGTCTCTGAGATCTGATTCAGCATGAATGCTGTTATATGTATAAATGCTTTAGTTTAGATAAAAAAAGGAGTGTGTGTGTGTTGCTGCAACCTGTGAGTGAGGGACAGCAAGAGCTGACATGAGTCTCTGCTGGGAGATCGGCTTGTTGACTCCTCATCACTAATTAATGTCAGTCCTAAGTCAAGATCGCAGTCAACAGCCTGCCTGCTGGGCCACTGTACCTCCTGCAGAAAGAACACCTAAACACACACACACACACACACACACACACACACATTTATGCACAAGCTGTTTGAACAAATTTTATTGCTCAAGATGACTATTTCAATTTTATCTCAAAGCAATGTATTCAATAGCAAAGAAAAGAAAATTTAAATATATAATGATGCAAGTCCATTAAATAAGAGAATTCTATGTAAGTCTTTTGAAACACGTGTTTCCACAGCACTTTGGTAAAAACACCCTCATTGCTTGACACTTGAATAAAGGCTTTTTGGTCAATAAATTCTAATAAATGTAATTTTATAACAGTGATACAAGTAGATAGTAATTTCCACCAGATTCATTGTTGACGGTGTTGGTGGGCAGTTGAGTTCTTATCATTTTAGTGAAGCAGTTCTTTCAAAATTTATGGTTTTTGATTCTTTTACACGTTTCTGAAGCTTACGCTACTGACATTAAATGCAAAGGCTGTGTACAAATCTGACAGTAATTTAATACTTGTGCACTTAATATTAATTTACACAGGCACGTCTGTACAGTAAATGTCACCACTGAATTCTCAGAACGAGCCATGAATTGAGTCTTCGGTTGTTCTTGGGTAGAACAGTCTGTTCTTCTGCATGGACCATTGAACGCAAGCCGAGTCATGAGTTCAGGTCCACTCATCTCCTAAAGCTGTCCAAATTCAAACTCAAGCTTTATAAACTTGAGCTGTCTGAATTCAAATTAAAACTTTTGAAATTCAAGCAGTTCCGAACTCAAATGCAATCCTTTAAAATTCAAGCTGTCCAAATTTAATTCCAATTCAAACCTCCGAAACTCAAGCTGTCCAATTCAATTCCAATTCAAACCTTCGAAATTCAAGCTGTCCAAATTTAATTCAAATTCAAACCATTGAAACTCGAGCTGTCCAATTTAATTCCGATTCAAACCTTCGAAACTCAAGCTGTCTAAATTTAATTCAAACACAAACTTTTGAAACCCGAGCTGTCCAAATTCAATTCCAATTCAAACCTTCGAAACTCGAGCTGTCCAAATTTAATTCAGATTCAAGCCTTTGAAACACTAGCTGTCCAAATGTAATTCAAACTTTCAAAACTCAAGCTGTCCAAATTGAATTCCGATTCAAACCGTCGAAATTCAAACTGTTGAAATTTAATTCAAATACAAACCTTCGAAATTCAAACTGTCGAAATTTAATTCAAATACAAAACTTCGGAATTCAAACTGTCGAAATTTAATTCAAATACAAACCTTTGAAATTCAAACTGTCGAAATTGAATTCCAATTCAAACCTTCGAATCTCGAGCTGTCCAAATTTAATTCAAATTATAACCTTCGAAACTCAAGCTGATCAAATTCATACTGATGCTTTTTAAAATCAAGTTGCCGAATTCAAACTCACATTTTTGAAACTCGACCTGTCGAAATTCTAACTTTTGTAACTCAAGCTGTTCAAATTTAATTCAAACATACATTTTTAAAACTCGACCTTTCCAAATTCAAACTTCTACTTTTAAACTCAGGTTTTCTGGTCGAGGCACTACACCAGTTTCACTAAAATCACAATTTGTGATTTACTGTACTGGTAATACAAGAATAAAAAATATTTACTTTATTGGAGTAACCACTTGTCGATTTCATAAGATACAGTAACCACTCACAGTTACACTTACACCTAGGGGGGATCTACAACTGCCACCGTAAAATGACAAATGCAAAAACAAAATCTAAAATCTGGCACAAACCACATCACAGTAAATAAATGATGCGATATGTAACAACAGGGTACAACAACCTGCTACAAATATCAATCTGTCCAGTCCAGCTCTGTTTGTTTGCAAGTCTACCCATGATACTGTTACTGTATGTCCTTTCAGGTGTCAACTCCTGAATATCACTATAAGTAGAAAAATTAATGGAATGATCAGTTAAGGGACCTATTAAGGCAGAAAAACTGTCACGAAAAGGGGCTATAACTTCTTTTGATACTGTGATATATCTACAAATATCTAATAAATAGAGAGATCATATGCAACAACACCCACTCATTTTAGAATATTTAACATAAGATAATGCTTAGCGCCACAAATATACAGGCATCGCCCACAATCTGGGGCTTTGATAGTGGGTAAAACAATTGTGAGAGCTTTAAAACCACGTGGGAATGATAATTATTCACACACACAGCACAGACACTTTATCATAGCCATTTTGTCTTGAATGCTGATATTTCAACAAAGTTGTGGCTGAAGATTTACAACTGTCATTGGTCCTAAACCAGTGTGGAAAAATCATGGAAATTGCACTACAATTACGATTTAGCCCTGAATCACTACTGGTTCGTACAAATATCAACTGGTCCGTAAATTTACATGCGTTTTCAGGGGCCAAAAATGCATAAGAAATAGCACAAATTGTCTGATAATATATTTTATTCCAAGACATGTAGAATTTGGCACCACTGTTAGCCACTATAAACAAAAGTATAAAATATGAAATAGTGA
>JBCNYH010000027.1:6270370-6280857 GCA_039654325.1 Tandanus tandanus
TATATATATATGATATGACCATATCTGACAGTGTACTCCTTTGGTACCCCTGACAAAACCTCTAACAGGCACGGGTAAACAGTTTGCCACCATGTTGATTACATTCACTCATCAGTCCTACAGGTTACACACGAGGGCGTTCAGAGCTCAGGTCATGTCCCAAATAGAAAAATAGAAATGTAAGCTAAATCAACCCATGCATGAGAGCCATTTAATCAACGAACTCGCAATCTCCTTATTTGTATTTATCTTTGGCCAGGTATTCAAATGTCGCCTAATTGTGTGATCAACCATCTCACTCGGATATAACAATTAAAAAAAAATCAAGAGCACAGTGTTTATTTTCACACAGTGTTTCATTTTCATACACATACCAGTCTGAGATATTTTAAAAATCATTATAACATGAGGATAATGATGTGATTCGATGGACTCCATGGTTCGAGATTAGCTCAGCTTGAGCATCACACACAACGTTCTTACTCATCATTATTCATATCCATCATTCCCTACTGCTAATCAACATTTTATCATGATTAATGGAATATTAACGGTTTAATTATTGCTTTACTATGAATGTTTTTAGACATTACTGTAAAATTATTCTATACATCGTGTCAATTCATTTTAGAAATTTCTATTTATTCTAAACTCAGATCAAACCTTGGAATATTAAGGTGGTGAAATGTTTTGGAACAGTATTCATGAGTGCCATGTGTTGCTTTTAGGGAGGGAAAAAACCCCCAAACAAATATGCAAGCAAATAATTGGGTGCAAATTGTAGCAAGCCAGGCTGCATTTGTCATAGTGGTTGTTTTCTTTCTTGTCCTACACACAGTAGTATTACTTCCTCCAAATTCACAAAGAGCGCTAAGCACTAATGAGACACGTGTGAGTTAGAATGCATCCTGTGCATCAGTCTTTATATGACATGAATCTAAAAACGAACAATAAACAGCCCTATTTCTGAGAGTGCACTGGACATTTGGGAAGTCTATAATCACTCATGAAATATTACTGGTTTATTTTTTTGGGGCGTCTGTCACTATAGCGGCACAATGCAGCCCATAGGATATTCATTACTGTTTGCCTTAAAGATGAATGGCTTGCCCAGGGTTCAGTACTTTTAGGGCAAGATGATCAAAAGCCGATTTGTACATCAGGTTGAACGGTCAGAGATTTTGAAGAGGAACATTGTGACTCTCGTGTGACTACAGTACGGTTCAGAATGGTCCGCCTTCTTTCGCCACAACAGCTTTCATACTTCAGAAGAGCTGCGCTGCAGGGTTTGTCCCCACCCCACCCCTATTCCCTTCTCCACATAGAATAGGCTGTATTTCTTCATTCAAGTACTGCAAAACATCTTTGCACAAACGAAAAGAACACGTCCACAAGACTGCCACCGTGCTCGGCCTCGCCTCATGCTCCCTACTCTCTCTCTCCCCCGAACTCCCGAGTAGGTTTTGCGTTCGATGTTTTGATCACAGCAGGAATTAAAGTACCATTTTAGACGACCTGAAACCTCTCCAGTTACAAGTCATTTAGTAGTAACTGCAGGTTCAGATTTTAAGGCCTCTTTAAATATAAGACCACAAAAGAAACCGTTTGAAAACCAAAAGCATTAGATGTCACCTCAAAACTAAACTTAAAAAAAAAAAAAGCAAATCCAAGAAAACTCTTGAATCTCGACGGCGGTCCCCATACAGAGCGGACCTGAGGCGAACGAATCCCACATCCTGGGAGAGCCATTCTAAATATCGTCTCTAGCCTCTGTCACCCACTGAGGTAACGCTTGTTTTGCTTTGTCTTTTTTTTTTTTAGCTTCTTCCTTTAGTTGCTTGGTGAATATCACCTGTCCTGCCTGGCCTCTCTGCTCCCTTCCATCTCCAGAGGAAGTGGGACTGTTCTAAAGGAAGTGCAGTGTCTCTGGCAGGGTGCGGATGGTATCGTGTTCAAGGCTGAAGGGCTCAGGTTGAGTCAGTTGTCTACTTTGACCGGTCCGGTCTCAGGCAGCTCACTCGGCTCTAGTTCCTCACATGGATTCCATGCGCACGGCTCTTCTCCGTGGACTATCCGCTCCCACTGCCCAAGGTTTTCTCTGCATAAAAATTAGGGTAGACTTTGGAAAAGATTTACAAGAACTTGTATACAGCTGCTGACTCAACCTCAACTATTGCTATGCCATCATCATTCACTTCTGGACTGAGGAAAAAAAGCCCTCCTCAACTAAGAACACTCAGCTTTATTTAAGATTAATAAGCGACGTGTGTTCGATCAATTCACCAGATATTGTGCATTGATTTTAGGGCATATGATGTAACTATGTCAACAAGTCACCTGTTTCTAAATCATCATAGAGCTTAGGATTGGGTGGAATGGCTGGCCCTTGTATTTCGTATCACTTGAAATGCTAGTATCAAAAGCACCTGGGGTTTTATGGACCTCAGATATACGGCGGATATAAAAGGCTACATAGGCCAGATAAAATGGTTTTGTGGTATAAAGTGAACCATGACATGCCATGGGGGTGTCATTCCATGTCAATATAAAAAAATAGTTCCCACCTGACTACCTTAGATCTGCCTGAAAAATCTCTGATGCTAGCTTGCATTATAATAACGGATGTGTGCAAAATTTCAGCTCCATTTCTCAACAAATTTTTGTACATATCCGTTATTCTAATGTAGGTTTGCCTCAGATTGTTCTCAGGCAGATCTGGCGTGGACAGCTGGGAAGATTTTGGGAAATTTGTTGAAGTGACATGGATTCAAATCAGTGATTTACTGAAGCCATTCCTTCGATGACTTGAATTTGTGCTTTGGGTCATTATGGTGCTGGAAGCTGAATTTTTTCATTGTTATCAGTTGCCCAACAGAAGCCTGTATGTTTTCACAAGAATTTTGGTTGCTACGATATTAAAGGCGGAAGACGTGATATGAATTATCTTGGGTCAATTTTTTTACACCATAAATACCTGTAATTTTACCCGGGGTGTGTATACTTTTAATAACCCTTGTACCATAGATATCATTTTTTGCACATGATGCCTAAAACTTGTACCCGATGTAACTTCCTTATGGCTCCTGGAACCTGCCACAAAAATATTTATAACTAGCATTCCATTTGATCTCTTCTAACCACCACACCTCATGCCATAAGGTCATGGGATTAAGAAGATGATCGCTCAGCAGGACCGTATGAGAGGCAATTCTGACCTAAGAGTACCCGGAGAAGTTGCATGGTGATGCCGATCTGGCTGCAGCCTTGAGATTCTGGTTTAGTACTCCCCCTTAGTAATGCCCATGAGAGTAATACACCAGGCTATTTGTACGACATGTTAGTGATTTCCTGTCCCCCAATGGATTAATCTCTGTGTAGATAGATGTGCAACCTGTTACTCTATATGAAGTATAGGGACCTTATGAGCAGTACGCCATAAAGATCTTATGTCCCAGAGGGACATTTGTCTACATCAGCGAGAAGCATGTTTGAGTTGACTAGACATCTGTAAGGGTGACGCACATGTCCCCTGGCTGAATTTTCTGCACCACTATGGGGGTAAGTGCCTCTCTATTGAGCAGACAATTGTCCACTGTGCTGACCCAAAGGCAAACTGCCATCAGTGCTGGGTGGAGTGTTTTTGGCACTTTACTGTGGTGATTTATACATCTGTCTGAAAAGATCAGGACATGACTGTGTCTCCAGAAAGGTAAGAAGAACCACAGGCTCAGCCAGGCCACCCTCAACTCTAGCAGGTCAACTTGTAAAAGGCAGGCCAGGAAAAAATAAACGTGTTACACATTGACCTTTGAAGTATACTTGCAAGATTATCGGCTGCTTGACAAACTTGACCTGGTTTTTATGCCATTCAAGAGTCAAGTTCAGACCACTTACTTAACTTCTTGTCAAGGTATGCAATTTGCCCACTCTTCTCTATCCCCATCAACACCCTGAATGGGTTGATGGGGATAAAACTTGAGGAACTGCAATGTGTGCTCCAGTTCCCACATCAGCTCTTGGAAGGGCACCTAGCATCTTTCAGAAATGCAAACAAGAGCTTATGAGCTCCCAGTATAGTGCCAGCCACTGTGCTGTGATGGGTCTACATAGCCTCTGCATGCACCTCCCGCATCAACAGGGACTTGCCATTATCCAGCATGCTTACAAAAACATGCCTGGGATCAATTCATGAACCCCTCACCTCTGAGGATATGACTAATGCTTGCTACCCTAGCAAGAGTAACAAAGGTCTGACTGGCTACTTCAGGGTTATGAGCAGAACTCTGTGGTTTGATTGCCCACAGACTTTGCAGTTTAACTTGTACACTTCCAGAACTGTGGACTGTACCATCCACACTTGGTGCAACACAATTAGTGGGAGTTTTCCCTAGCCTTCAATAACCACTCAGCAGCTGTAGTGGAGGGATCATCTTCTACTGACTGGAGTCCTGGACAATCACCATAAATTACCTATGTATGTCAGATTTGTGGTAATACAAGTTCATCATCGGCTCAGGCTGGCCCTGCTGACACCTGGCCTAGCTTGCACCACAGCACTTTGGCATGTGCTGACAGCCACAGAAAACCTGCCAATGTAATCACTGGATTGAGGTGCATCAAAATTTGCACAATATCTACTCTTATTTGGGCCAACACAATTTAAGAGCCGGTCAGAAACCTGACAATAGAATCTGTCAACTGGTGAGGACTGACTGAGCATTGAGAGGACAGCTTGGATAGTAAGGCTCTGTTGAAGGACAAGAGCCACTGTGTGTGAATTTAGCTTTAAAACAAGTGAGCCTACTGTGATACCGGCGATTTTTGTGCTTGTTGCTCAGCATGCTGTTTTTACATTTGTAAGGCTTCACATTAATTTCCAGGAGCAGGAGATAAGAATTAAGTAGAAGCTGTAACACCTGCAATATATTCTAAAGAATTTACGAAAATTAAGAGAAGCCTCATTAATGTTGCAGACACCAGTTCTACACCCAGTACACACCGTGTGTCAAATTCCATGAAGCGCCTCATGGTCCATCAGCTGTCTGTTGTGTGTATGTTGGAAAAATAACTTCCTGTTTAATTATTGGTACCTACAGTATTTCTGTTGGTGTCTTTAAAGGAGTTATGTCATGATTTTAACAAATTCAGTTGAAAATATGGAGTGAATTTTCAAAACACTTGCCAATATTTGTTAAAGAGCCTTTCAACTTGCAAATCAAGTGCACTTGTCTAAGGTTAATTTTATGTTGGGACACTTGCTTCATATTCAGGATTTTCACCTACTTCTCAAGAAATAAACCCACAAAAAGGACAATTAAATGCATCTATACATTTCCTCCTGCTAAAGGTCACTGAAGCGAACTGCTAAGAAACATAGCCCATCTGCACTTTATAATTATAGTGGAAGTAAGGGACCATCTACAAAGTGCACTGCAGTGTTAGGATAGAGTATGCACTCAGTACTCACTGCAAGTATAACACAAAATCTATGATTGACTGACCTGCAGGCTCTAAGAAGAGGAGCAGATGGAGGGAACAACTCCGACAGTGTGGTATAACAGGGAATAGCCACTGCGTTGTAAAACCCCACCTACAAGCAAAGACACGTCACACAGCTGTAAATGAGTGCAAGTGTAAAAGCAACAGTAACTACAAACTGGCTACAAGAATTACAACTGCCTGTATGTACAATTATTTTCCAAGTTAGTTCAGCTTTTAAACTTTACAGTAAGACATATAAAAAAGTTCTGAAGCCACATGCTTTTCCCCCTCGGGTGTGGAGGTACCTGTCCCTGTGGAACTTCATCCTTTTTATCCCTGTCCATCATCGGAATGGGCTGCATTCCTATCTTCTTCATTTCATCCCCCTGATGAAAAAAAGATGACACATGTTTATCGTTCCTATTATTTCTTAAATGATTTGCTGTTTACTTTGTACTTTGTATAATTTGACTCGAAACAGTAATATACCTTACCTCAGCCCAGAACTCTGCATAGATGTCATTGGCTGTGAGGCGAGTGACCGGCCACAGTTTGGTAACAGAGCAGAGATCACATGCTGTCATCATCAGGCCAATTACACGATCCCTGCCGAAGGCACGCAATTATGATTTACGAATAATGTAATCTTTCACTCTTTTCACATATGCTTAAATGTGACCGTGCATGACCTCTGACCTATGGGCATGGTTGTTCAGGTCCAGCGCGCCTGTGCTCAGCAGATCAGCAAGCTGCTTGCGGTTGCCAAAGTAGAGTGCCAGGTCGGTAGCGATAATGGCTTTGCGGATGATCTCTAGCACCTGCTCGTACTCGCTGGAAGTCAGGTTGGAGAAAATATTGTGCCCTTCCAGCTATGGGAAACAAAGAGATCAATAAAAAAGCAAAAGCTCCACTTAGGAGGCATATGGCTCAGCTGGGGCAGCAGCAAAGCCAAAAGGAAAAGGGTCCCAAGACTGAATGAAGCACTATGAAGCACCAGTAACTAAGAGTGCTAGTATCAGTGGAATGGATATACTACATAAAAATATGCCTAATAATTATCTATAAATCACCCATGACCACCTCCTGTCCACCACCGACACCAGTGTGTGTTACACAGATGTGGTTCTTTAAAGTTTGTGAACTCTTTAGTATAGTAAAGTAACCGGATAAAAACATAATCAGATCTTCACACAAATCCCAATAGTACAGAAATACAAATAGATTAAACAAAAATGAGATCAAAATATTATACTTGGTCATTTACTTACTGAAGAAATTATCCAATTTTATATATACAAGTGTCAAAAGTATGTGAACCTATTGGATTAGCAGTTCATTTGAAGGTGAATTAGAGTCAGGTGTCTTTAATCAACAGGACGACATTCAGACAAATTTCTGAGGACCAGAGAAAAAAAATGTTGATGCACCAGGATGGAAAAGGTCTCAAAAGAACCCAGGGTAACTTCTGAGCAACTAAAGTCCTCTCTCATACTGTTAATGTTAATGAGTCCACGAGAAGACTGAGCAGCAGTGGTCCTCCACTGCAAAGCCACTGCTCTTCAAAAGGAAGAACAATTTGTTAAAGATCACGTGGACAAGCCAGAAGGCTACTGAAACCTTTTGTGGATGGATGGGATCAAAATATATCTTTTTGGTTTAAATAAGAAATATCATTTTTGGAGAAAGGAAAACACTGCATTCCAGCCTAAAAACCTTGTTTCATCTGTGAAACATGTGGGTGGTTTGGGTCTGTTTTGCTGCATCTGGGCCAGGGCGGCTTACCGTTGTTAATGGAACTATGAATTCCGAAGTATATGAGCAAGTTCTAACTGAAAATGTATGGACATCTGTATGCAAACTGAATCTCAAGAGAGAGTTGGTTGGTAATTAGGCAACACAACTGAACAACACACTTAAGGACACAATGCGTTGTACTAAAAAAAAAATGGTGATCAAAGGACAAAGCTAAGTTTTGGATTGGTCATGTAAAAATCCTGACAGAGATGTTGTGGGAGCAGTTCGAATGAAAGAATCCCATCAACATTCCCATAGTTGTATCTTATCTGTAGGGAGGAATTTACAAAAATTGCCCCATGCCGATGTTCAGGACGGATCGACAGTTACTGGAAACATTTAGTTTAATTAGGAGGTAAGAAAGCAAACAATTTTGCCACTTACAGATATGTAATACTGGATGATTTTTCTCAATAAACAAATTATTAAGTATAAAAGTTTTGTCATGAAGCAGATGATCCTAAAGGGTTCACAAACACAAACCTTTATGTACCACTGCACAAGCACAAAGAAATTGTCCTTATCTGTCCTCTAGTGTGAGAAAATAAGCTCCTCTCTGATCATTTCACATTTCTTTTCCATCCACTGCTCACAGATCCTTCGGTGTTTTACACGGATAAGTATCTCAGTGCAAAACAGTGAGCACTATTATTGTGAAAGAATCAAAGAGGGATTCAATTTTTTCGCTGGAGGCGAGGAGTGATAGCACTTTTCCACCGGACAGTGTGGCACGGCTTGAGAAATGATCCATAATCCTACATGATGGAACTGTTTTCATCTGTGCTGTGCTGTACTTAGGTGCAAGCCAATTACGCGACCAATGGGTGGAGCTAAAAACAGCACAGATCATTAATTGGTCAAACACAGTCACTTAGACGTTCTATTATTTGCCCGCTACCAGCATAAGATTCTTATGTGTAGCCTCAGCCCAAGTCTTGTGCTTATGAGAGAAATGCTGTAGGGCCACAATGAATCAGATACGCCGGGTTTCATTTCAAAACACTTTCTGTATTTTGAGTAGTGTTGCACTACTGTATTATAGCCATCAAGACGCTACCAAATCTTTTCTAAAGAAACGGAAAACTGACACAGCCTGTAACATGGATACAGACAGCTCTAAGTTTCTCTGTTGCTGAGCTGTGAGTGGTGAGTGGTGCTGTTGGGTGGAGAAGTGCTCCTAGAGAGGTGATGAAGTCAGGAACGGGACACAGCTCACCAGGAAAGAAGCCAAGAGTGTGCAGATACAGTGTGTGTGAGCTCTACCTGCAGGATGGACACCGTCTGAGAGAAATGATGCTGTTCCATGGTGGATGTGGAGTAGAGCGCCGCCAGCGGGTGGTCAAACTTCTGCAGGTAGCTGTTGCTGTAGCCTCGGTGGTCCAAGTCGTGACACAAGCAGGCTATAAGCAGACCTTTCCTCTGAGCGATTGTAAAGAGAGAGAGATACAAGAATGCATGAAAGAAAACAATTTTTGGGAGGAAAAATGTGTGTGTGTGTTGGGGGAACATTGCACTGACCTCCAGTTCAGTGAAGATTCCAGAGGTTTTCTGGAGAATGACGTACATACAGTGGGCCACAGTCACTGCATGCTTCCAGTTGTGGTATGGAACCCGTCGGTAATTCTTTCGTACTGACATGGTGAAGCGGCACAATTTCTCCATCTCAAAACTTCACACACACACACACACACACACACACACACACACACACACACACACACACACATCAGTCAGTTTCACAAACGCCAATACTCTACAAGGTCGAATCTAGGTTGATGCACGTAGAAATCCGCAGTAGGGAGTCCATGGGCACTACTTGGCCAAGCAAATTAATACAGAAATAAAGTGCTAAACAATCTCAAAGGTTTTGAAACATTTCCAATCAATTCCATTTATCTGTCATTCCCTGTGCAAGGAGACTTTTATGGGATCTGTTGTTTGAAGGTTGTAAGCGTGAATGACGCACATCCAGAATAGTATCTGTAAAGGCTGATAAAGCAGATATACTGGAAACGTCACATGTTGAAGAGTGAAACCAGAGCAAACCGGATATTTTTTGTATGATATTTCCCCCCCCACTTATAAATGTAGGGAATCTTTTTTTCTGAGAAGCTTTAGCATCAGCTTTTGATTCCGCACAAAGGTCTTAGAGGAGCTAAGAAGTGAGAGGTGTAATTCTCACCTGTTTTTCCCACATGAACTATGAACCATATACACGAAGACTGCAGGCCAAAGTTCCTCAAAGGGACTAATGTCAAAGTGGTACCTATGAAAACAAGCAGAGAGTGAATGAGCTATAATTTGTAAATAAATAACTAAATCTGTGTGTAATTTATTATACAAGTATAATCATTTCCCAGACATAAACACTGCTGAAACCGCTGCTGTTCATTATTATCTTACTTTACAGTACGTCTTTCTGCGAGACTTAAATGTTATATATTAACGTTAATCCCCTTCTCTTGAAATATAGTAAATATTGAGGGTAGTACTGTAGTGCTGGCTGTGGTACAAATCACAGGTTCATCCTAATAGACTTACTCTATGTTCTCATCCCCAACTACCAAGTCATAAGGGAATTACCTGGTTTACTAAATCCTGTTAGTACAGGAGAACACAGTGTGGAAATCTCTGAGCCGCATGACAGATATACCTAACAAATTGGCCAATGGGAGCACTCTAAGAGTGCAAACCTCCGCCAAGCTGGGATAAACCAACAAATAAACAAAACAAAACAAAACTACACAGCAACCCCTGCTGGGTCTGCTGTAAACCCACACTTGCAAAAACGTGTCCTATCCTACTATGTTAAATAACCCTTTAAAAAATTCCTGGATCCAGAATTTGATCCGGATCATCTCCCTGTCCAAGGTCCCACCTCATAACCTCTTTGCTGGAGGTAATTACTGTATATAAATAATTTTCTTAAAGAAACCCGTAGCTGGACTGTAGCTTTTCGAGAGTTGTGGCTTTTCAGCACTGTGGCGTGTACTCACAGTTCGATCTCTTTGTATATGGGGGTCGGAAGGGAGAGCTGTGCGAGCGTTTTCCACTCCTCAGATGTGCAGATGCTGTGGTATGAAAGTTTCTCCATAGTCACCCTGTAGATGCACTCCGAATGTCTGATCCGGTGATACATCTACACACACACACACACACACACACACACACACACACACACACACACACACACACACACACACACACACACA